>JAHWFO010022495.1:475445-574136 GCA_023313115.1 Rhysida immarginata
CACCAGCAAGACATCACGCGAGCGCGATCGTTTTCCATTTAGCGACTTTCAAGCGTTATCCTGACTCTGGTCTGATCTGATTGGTCGAGTCATTGCAAACAATTGTCGCTCTCTCAAGGCGATGGAAAAAGAGGATACTGACCACTCCGATCACCTTCACGCTTTGAATTTATTACTATATCATTTATACTTAGTAAATAAATGACTCACCAAATTGTTATAAAACCTGTTTATTAATAAATTCACGAAGGAAAAGTCACGAGGACTCGTGTCGGCGAGCAGCAGCAACGGCAACCATGATAAACTGCAGATAGACTGGCAGGCATCGAGAATATCCGTCAAGTCCAAGAAGGCTGCATAAATTATAATCTCACTCATCGTATACTTGACCCTCTTCGTGCCATAGATGTCACAGAAGTCTCGATCATCATAAAACGCCTAAAGAATAACAAGGCTCCTGGTATTTACTCCATCACCAATGTTCCACTCAGGAATTTACCACCAAGGATTATCTGCTTTATTAACAAGATTTTAAATGACTGCTGGAACCACGGCTACTTTTCCAACGCCTGGAAGGACTCAGTCATTCTTACTACAGGTTACGTGCACAAGCGAGAGGGCGCAACTGAATTTTACGTATAAAATGTGCAAAATTTTACCACCAGGCGACAGTCGTATATGTAATCTCTGCTATTGAGGTATTGAGTTTATGGTTCGAGTCTAGGCCGTGGAATTTTATTTACTATTTTTCTCTATTTAATTATTAATATCGGAAATAAGGCGTGAAAAAATCCTCCAAAGACCCATTTTCAGTTTAATTTTATTTATTTATTTATTTATTTATTTATTTATTTATTTATTTACATTTTAATAACACAGTAAATACAAAGGTTTATTGTAAAAAGAATATTAATTATGAATAGCAAGATGCCCAAAAGGCCTGGAGGCCTATAGGGGCATCTTTGATTCTTTGAAATTAATATACATAAACGGTATAAATTAATGAATATTAAAGCAACTATAATAATAATAATAATAATAACAATAATAATAATAATACAAACGGTGAAATTCAGTTGAAATGTAAGAATATATGGAAATTAAAGTAGTTGAGATTAAGCCCGAACAAACGTTTCTAAGAAGAAGCTGCTTAAAATATTGAAGGGAAGGTGCATCATGAAGTTCTTAGTTAATTTGGACCAATAGATTATTCCAGAAATTGATATTGATCTCTTTAAATAATTTGCTCTATAAAATGGAATCATTATTTTAGAATTTAATCCAATTTAGGACAGTTTTGTCTTACAAAAACTGCGCAATTTTGCCACTTGGCGCGCTTATCAATTACCTGCACGAAACCTATACCTAAGCCGGGTCTTAATCCTGCTCTACCTGTCAGCTACAGGCCCATTAGTACTATTACCTACGCTTTCTAAGGTCTTCGAACGTACTGTCCAGAAGAGGTTTAACGACTTTTGTGGGTCTAACAATTTTATTCGCAATGAGCAATTCGGATTTCGCTCGAATCACTCCTGCCAACTCTAGATACGGAGCCTATGTTGCGGATTTGAACAGTCCTCTCAACTACTCGATGTACGGCGAAATAGTTTTTCTTGATGACTTTCAACCAATTCTGGCATGACGGTCTCATCTTTAAAATGGCCAACTGCGGTTTCTCTGACGAGCTGATTGCTCTGGTTCGCTCTTTCCTGTCACACAGATCCTATCGTGTCAAGGTTGGTAACTCCTTGTCTGACCGATGTGACGTTAACGCTGGTGTTCCCCAGGGTTCTGTCCTGCGGCCGGCGTTGTTCTACTTCTTCATCCATGACTTTCCGGAGTTCATTAAGTGTAATATGTACTTGTTCGCTGACGATGTGGCCATCATGACATGCGCGAGGAACCCAGCCCACGTCATCAGTCGCTTACAAAAGGCCTTGCACCAGTGCGAAAAATGGTTCGACAAATGGCGGCTGAAGCTTAAGTCAAAGCCTGGTTCATTACTCGAAAACGCTGGTATCCTCCAGGGCTCCTCGTCCTACATGGTAGAAGCTTTGACTGGGTTAAGAACTACAAGTACCTTGGCGTTAAGATTGATTCTAGATTAGACTGGAATGACCACGTTCAATACTCTCTCAACAAGGCAAAAAGGGCGAAGTTCAACCTGATCGCGCTTCTGGGGAGAAACTGTGCGCATGGATTAGATAATAAGCTCTTACCGCACAAATCTTTGGGAAGTAAAATTACCAAACGGCTCCTGCTGTTCCAAGGTGAATTGCTTTAGCAGTTTTTATTTAATAGGGTAGTAAGAAGGCCGAGGGCGGCGGGGAAATTCCCCCGTTACTCCTAGACAATAATAGCTGAAGGACAACGGGAGTTGTGATACGCTCCATCTTGCTTCACAGAATGCCGACCTGGGCTTCTATGTGCAAGTCGAGGTGGAAGGAACCGTAGACCTTCCAAAATATAACTTTCAAGGTCATTGCTGAGTGGATGACCCCTCTTTCACCGTGGCTCAGGGGTTTGGGTGCTTCAGGGATTCTGTGAGCTATGCTGATTGTAGCACTGCTACTTTAGGAAGGTCATGGTTGAGAAGTGAGACGAAGAGCATCCAAACAAACATCTCATGATGTCGACGAATGAGAGAATTCATACAGCATCGAGTGTGGCGCAGGTTAAATTCACCCGCGTTCATGAGTTATGCAGAGGTTCTCGTTCGAAAAATAGTCGACAGTCTTCCGGCTGTTATCTCGGGGCAATGCCTACGAGAAGCCTCACTAGTGCACTCGCTATGAGCTTGAGGAAACGGTCGGGGGCAGCGCATGCCTTTACCCAGGAGGAGAAACGGGTAAAGCGACAACGGGATCGGGTGCTCTCAATCGGCACTTGGAACGTATTCTCCATAACAGGAAAAGAATCAGAGTTAGTGGAGGAAGCCAAACGATATCGACTGGATAACATAAGTATTACCTCTACGAAACGTCCGGGTTCTGGAACTGTGGACTTAACAGGCGGGTGGAAGATCTTCTACTCATGTGTCGACCCTTGCATGACTGCCCAGGCGGATGTGGGGATACACACAAGTCCCCGGCTGGCAGATTATGTTGCAGATTAGACCCCCTTAGGTGAAAGGCTGTATCTCCTGATGCTTTAAGTAGGGAAACGGTCTCTCTCTCTCTTTCTCTCTCTCTCTCTCTCTCTCTCTCTCTCTCTCTCTCTCTATTCGTTGCATATGCTCCGAATACAGCCACAGAGTACACACTCTTTCTAGATGAAGTTGATGCTGCTCTTACCAGAGAGGGAGTGCAGATTCTGTCATCCTGGTGAGCGACTTCAATGTACACGTTGGGATTGATGACCAAACGTGGAAAGGCGTAATTGGGAGGAAGGGTAACCCTAATTTAATTGCGAATGGGAGGTGCTTGTTGGATCTCCCTCACGAACACCTTCCAGCTCAGGGATGTCCATAAGTATATCTGGTACAGGGATGCAATGGACCAGAAGTCACTGATTCATTTTATAATCGTATCAGCTGACTTATTCCGATCAATGTTGGATACTCGTGTGAGGAGAGGGGCAGAACTATCAACTGATCACCACCTTGTTGTCTGCATTTTGGGGTTCTCTGAATCCATGCCAACCAAGGGAAATACTAGGTCCAGACAGACTTGCACATCAAATTGGAGGCATTGGAGGTTAGAGCCGTGAGAAAGACCTTTACAGATAACATATCTTCAAGTTTACTGTTGAAGATGAGTGGCAGTTGTTTAAAACTGCTGTGATTACTTCGACTACAGTGTGCTGTGGTCGTAAGCGGCTGAGTGTGGAGCAAGGCAGTGAGAAAAGGACTGCATGGTGGATTGGATCGGTGAAGTCCAAAAAGCAGTCAAGGCAAAGAAAGAAGCCTATTTGCTATAGTTTGCAAATAAGTCAACTTCGTGTCTAGTGCGATACACTGAGGCGCGAAAAACAGCAGCAAAGACCGTATCAACAGCTAAATACGTTAAATAGTCTGTCTAATAAATACGCGAATTGCGCTTCTAGGCTAACCTTAAGGTGATGATTGGCCATGTGCACTGACTGCCCTGTTAGCGGGGGAACCACTGGAACGCAATTAACCATCACACCGTCGAGACAAGCATACAACAATTGGTGGGATTTTTCGTGGCGCCCTGTGTTTTGTTCTTTTCGACGATAGAGATCGAAACTTGGGAAATCCATGAAATGTTGAGGGCTGTTTATGAAAAAATCGCACTGAAGGAAACAGCTCTTTTCAAGTGGATCAAGTGAGGACTGTGAAGACTGCAAAGGTGATGCAAGGCCAGGACGACCGTCGACTTCCTGTGTTGATGAAAACGTCGAACGTGTGGGGTCTCTTGTGCTGATTCATGTCTGAATGATTGCTGATGAACTTTTGTTGGGAAAATCATATGTGCACACGATTCTAAGAATTCATTTGGAGATGAGGAAATTGCATCTTCACATTCAGCAGTCATTCGAACACCACGATGGCTCACCTTCCATATTCACAAGACCTAGCCCCCTGCGATTTCTTTTTGTTCCCGAAATGCAGAATAGGGTGGCACTGGAAACACGTGGAGACGATAAAACGTGAAACGACGAAGTAGCTGAAGAGTCTGATTTCTGTGGACTTCCAGGGATGTTTTGAAAAAAAAGGAAACGTAGATGGGACAGACCTCGTATATATTTTAAGCAACTGCGAATTATTTTAAATGACTAAACTGGTTTATGTATTAAGTGTATAGAAGTTAATATCTCAAGAAGACTGAATAAACTTTAAGTTAAAGATAATACTGTGTTCTCATAATAATTGCTAGAATAAAATATGATCGAACGTTAGATTTTCTAGAGCATGTTTCCTAACTTTAGGAAATTCGGAAAATAATGCCAAATACAATGATATCCACTATTCACTTATGCCCAAATGAACTGCAAAATTGACTTAATTCCGCTAATCGCTCCTACTTAAAATCAAGTACTGAAGTTTACTTATCACTATTGAAGAAAAATCTTAAATACCTGCTTTGTCTTCAGGCGTTGTGCAATTACTTTTTTCAACACAGAGCAGAAGTAATCGATCGATTTCTTTGACATAAATGAAGGTAAATAATGAACCAAAAATGGAAATAAAACTGCAAAACAAAATTTCAAATTAATATATTCATTAATTAAAATGCCCGTAGAATAACAACGTTCTCTAATCAAATTAAGAATTAAACAAGAACAACTCTGTCATTTTGGAAAAGAGAAGCTTTCGTTTTATGTGATTTGTCTGAAAGAATTTTAGAATGTTTGTCATTAAAAATATATCAAATAAGTCATCGACTATGCGGTTCAACTAAAAGAACATCTACGTCACTCAATATATTTTATATGTCTTAAAATTTAAAAATTATTGTCACTGACAAACATTATTTATAGGAGTCGGTTAGATTATTGTAGGTTACGACAGCAGTTCAGAATTTTGCCTGCAAAATTTCCTCACGTTTTCCGGAAATATTGCATTCATTAAAGTTTAAGAAAATTTTAAAATAACTTCTAAATTTATAACGGAACATAGAATGGCACTAACCTACATAAAAGAATGACCAATGAACACTGTTCAAAGTGGCTCTTGAACGTTTAACAAATTCACTATCAGGGTCGTTGATTGCTTCAATCTTTATTCCAAATGCACAAGATGAAGTGATGTCGATCGTGACTGCAGCCATATACCTGTCAAGCAATAAGGAACAATTCACAACGACATTAAATAAATAGACGGTGTATCTAAACCCCTGTATCTCAGTGGTGATTTCCCTCAGCGAGATGAAAACAAAAGTTCATATAAACATGGTTCGGATAACGAACCGTTTCTGAGATTTCCGCAGTTAAAACTGAAGTTTCTGCAGCTGCTTTAGTACTCTGTGGAAGGCAGGTGACATGCGCAGAAGCTACAACAAATGTTCAAAATAGCGACCGTGGGAGGCAACACATGCATAGAGCCGACGAAACACAAAGCCAGCTAGAAAGACAGGCCGGGGCCCTGAAAAGTCACATGACCAAGATAGATCGAGCAACAATCCAATCATTGTTTCCAACAAACGAAAAAGCACTGATTGTTGAAATGAAAGCTCGAAACAATGAAGGTTGGATTGTTCAAATGCAAGCTCGATCTACTTTGGTCATGTGACTTTTAAGTGCCCCGGCCCACAGATGAAGAGAAACAGATGGGAAACTCTCTATAGTCGCAATGGAAACTTTTCTGAGATCACGTGACGAAAGCCACCCAATGAAATTTTCCTTCAAAACAATCCTGACTTCGCGGCGCTGCTGTCGGTTTCGTCATAATTACGTCATTCTACCTCAAATGGATTGTGGGAGAGGCAAGTCATAAATGACGTCAGTTTAGTACTGAAATAGCCAACTGAACTGGATCTTGTGCTGAAATTGACAACCGCGATATTCAAGTGGTTATCTTTTGAAATATATTTTATGTATATCTAAGAAGATATTTTGTATATCTAGTTCCATGTAAGGAACATTTTTTTGAATAATTCATTTGAAAATTAATGTATTACTTCAAGAAACAGGCATTTCAAAAATGTGATTTAACAATTAACTTTATTATAATTGATAAAAAAAAAAGATATTTAAAAAGTTAGTTAAAAGATATTTACAGAAATAAGGAAAAGAAAGATTGATTTTTCCATAAAATTTCATACATTGCATACAGGTTTATACAAATACAGAAGGTTTTGCACACAATATTTTGTAAAAAAAATTTTTTTGCACAATAATAAAGGTTTTAATGTAAGTTTTTATAAATTTAATAAATGCTTATATTTTTTTTTCTTTTCTTCTTGCAATTTGCAATTAATGCGTTTAATTTTATGCATAATCATCATTTTTACATATAGTTTGATTAAAAATTCCTTTACTTCTTTAACATGGGCAACATCATGCCCTTCAGTGTGAAAGAAATTACAGTTCACTGATGATAACTGATGTTCTAACAGTTTGCAAACGCCCTTCCTTTGAAAATATTGTTCAATAAATTTATTAAATTGATCACTTAGACCTCTGACATAGGTTTTTAAATAATCAGCAGGATACTTTAACCCTTTATTTTCAGTATTAGCATAATACTGCTTGAAATCAATCAAAAGTGTATCCATTTGCAAATCAGCAGTTGTAACCAATAATTCCTTGCATATGCTACAATTAAATTTCAATAAAATTTTATGTGCCAAATAGCCTGCTATATATGTCAAAACATTACTTTCTATTATGTCATCATTAGTAGATACATGTTCCGTATCACTTGTAGTTGATGGAAAATTAGAAGATTCTGAAGTCTCCTCCTCCATAATTGGATCAGATATATTTTCAGAAGCATCAAGATCAGTGTCACTAACTGATCGGGCACTATCGGAAGTGGTGTGAAAGGTGAGAATTTCATCGGAATCATCCTCACAATTTGCCAAACTGCTGGATTTTAGGAGATTGTTGCACATGACTGATCTCATGGCAGATTCAAACTGTTGGCAATCAGGATTATCTCGAAATCCTCCTACTCGCCGAACAGAAGAAAACATGTTTTCGAGACAATCCTGATTGAGACGGTTTGTCAATAAAAATGACTGATGTTCCTTTAAGAATTCCCAAAATTGCAAAATGCAACTTATATTTAATATCCAGCCTTTTTTACATGCAGGAGTAATTTTTTTATTATCTGCTTTGACAAATTGCCAGGATTTTACCCAATTCAATTTCTCCTTCCACATATTCACATGTATGGAATCATTGGTTACACCTGCTGCAGCTGCTTTTTCATGTTTAAGGGTTTGACTATTGAAACTGTCAAAGAGTTCATCAATTTGCCCAATAAAATCCGCTGTATATGATGCCTCAGGTGGAAGAAAATTAGAGGCAGTTAAAAGGCATATTCCACCTGCCACAGAATGGCTCAAAACTTGAGCAGCCAGTTTCACACGCATAGCTGAAAGACCACTAGCCTCTAAATGCGCCTTAGTAAGGCGGGGTGCCACTCTGTATTGGAGGGAAGAATCAACTGAAAACAGCTGCTCAACATGGCACCATTTAGCAGTTTTTGTTTTATCAAATGTAATATTATATTTTTTAAAATTGTTCCTTACTGATTTCAATAGGTGAGGGGCATCATACAGGGCAAAGATTTTAGATCCCTTGTAATTTACAAATGGTGAACTCTCTGTAATTTTAAGTTCTGAATACAGAGCCTGATTATTTGGAGCCTGATCACAAACCATTGCAATGATTTGTAGCCCAGTTTCTGAAACCTTTTCAAAAGCCTCATACAATAAAGTCTTAAGAGTTTCCATAGGGGTGCTATTACATGAGAAAAAAAAACCTATCGGCTGCTTCCACTTCTTATTCAATCCTCTCAGCATGAAAACTAAAGCATTCGTAGCATACCTACTAGTAGCAGTGCTAGGAATACCATGACATTCATACCCTGTCACTATGTCTAAATATTGGTTATATTGAAGTCCCTTCTTTATGAACATCTCATCAAAGGTCATGACACACAATTTATCCTGTGGAGACATTTTTTGAGCAGTTTTCTTTATGTTTTCAAGAAGTACTGGACAAAAACCAGGACCGTTCCCAACACTTCTTATGCTCTTCTGTAAAGTCTTAATCATTGGTAGATTCATATACTTTTGAAGCAGCCGATAGGCTACAGGGCTCTTAAAATATATGTTTAGAGCAAATTCTTTGTCATGCAAAGACCAGCGTCTACCTTGTGACGCTCTACCACAATTTTTCAATTGGCTGGCTATACATACATACTGATGGTAGGAAAGCTTGTTTTTTAATACATGCAATATCTTAGTGATTGAGACATTGCCACTGCGTTGCAAATTTGGCAACAGCTTTTTTTTTTAGTTTAGAAACATGAGCACGAAGGTTTCTTATTTTCCTTGTTTTGGGTGTCAACTCTTTTGTCACCTACAAAAAATTTAAAAACAATACATGTAACATTTTTAACATCTTCATAAGTATCATTAAACATAAAGTAGCTTTTAAAATTCTAAATACCTTAGGGAGCTGTTCATGTATTGAATGGCTTACTGTATCTACTGATGTATTTTCCTGTAAAAAGGATGTATGTTAGAAATTTACCAATTAACTTTTTATATGTAAACCAACAAATATATGCTCACCTACAGGCAACATTAAATTAATATTTCCACTTTCAGTATGTGTGGTTATTGCTGGAGAACCACTAGTACTAGGTAGAGATAAGTTTTCCTACAAAAAATAAAAAAGGCAGTTAAGCTATTAGAACATACCAGCAAACTTTATTTATTTATGTATATACATGTATACTATCAACATTTCTACCTAGATAAAACAAATTGCCAAAAACTGGACAAAGTACTGAACGAGAGAAGAAAACAAGAGAAACTACTAATCCACAAAAATAATTTTTAATTACACGTATGTACATTTCGTATGTATACCTAATGAGTGTGTATGTTTTGTGGATTAGTGGTTTTTCTTGCTTTTTTTTCTCTAGTTTATATCAACCTAGGTAATACATGGATATACATGTATACTTTAACATATCAACCTAGGTAAAACTTCACTCAACTTTCATTATATAAGCAATTAGCAGAGAACTATGGAGATTTAAAAATGAAATACTAAATTACCATAGAGATATCAAGGGATTCATTTATCTCCTTAGGGATGTAGATTTCTGCTGAGGAGCGGTCATCTGTCGAACATTCTTCGGTGACAGTCCCTTCTAATGGCTGTACGATGCCCTTTAATGAAATGAGGAATTTATTTAATTTTAATTTTTGTTATTTTTTATATACATCATTATTTTTAAGGGTAATATAATGTCTCTAAAGAACAGTATCAGTTTTACTGTAATGATTTTTTTTCATTCAGAAGAACAATTACTTCTGAAAGCGTTAACTTATTATAACTGCTAATCTTCAGTCTTGTGTATCTTATACAGGGTGAATTTGAAGTACACCGACAAACTGCAAATACCATTCCCTGTTCCTGATCAGAAGTGGAGTATAAAAAAAAGGTCGTATCAACATGTGTCTGGAAATACATTGTTGCCAAATTGGAAGGCACTATGGAGCAACAACCCACTTCCACATTATTGTTTGTCAACACCTCAAAAACATCTTTCCCAGAAGTTGGATAGGATGCGGAGGCCCTGTTGAATGGCCTGCTTGATCACTACACTTAAATCCCCTGGATTTTTACTTCTGGGGGCATCTGAAAAGCCATGTACTTGTGCCAGGACCATTTGCACATGCACCATCCATTTCTGGGCACATGTTGATATGACTTTTTTTCTTTCTTACTCCATTTCCAGTGAGGAACCATTCCCTGCAGTTTGTCGGTATACTTAAAAACTCGCCCTGTATATTTCGGTTAGTTACCTGTTCTTCAAATGACTTTTTTTGAATTTTCCGAGGTGGTTGTTCTTCCTCATCTGTGCTTATCATTCGTGATGGGACTGCATGTTTATGAAGTCGGCTTTTTAATGTGGATGTGAAACAAGACTCATCGAAGTGCTGAGCGCAAAGAAATTTATGTTTTACATCCTCATACCCTAAATTTTGAGCACTATTCGGCATCATCTTCAGTATTGAACTGATCCATAGTTTGCATCTATAAAGATATTTTATAAGATTATGCAGTGCATGATAAAAATTATCATAAATTCATTAATCATTCTATTGCGTTAATATGACATTTATCTAGTACATTTATTTTAAGTAAACTGTTTTTAGGAAATTTTATTACCTTGATTCATCTGTTGGGAAACGAAAGAACACTAAGCCTTCTTCTGCTTCTCTTCCGCAGAGTAAACACAGCCGCTTTACGTTGCTTAACGTTCTTCTCATCGCAATTTTAATGAATTAATTGAAGTTAATTAAAAAATTTATAAAACCGGTTTACGATGCTAAGTCGATTATCACAGAAGGGAAGAAATTATTATCCTATTACTATGATTATATACTGATGGTCTGTGATTACCTCGTGCAACCGCGAGCTAACATGAGCACAGATGAAGAGAAATGAGTGCTTCAAAATGAGTGATCACGTGATAAAACTCAACAAGACAATTTTTCGTTTATATAAAACATTTTTTTGTTTCTGAATAAAATTTGTGTGTTTTAGCATGATATAAGTATTAATATATAAACTGATTTATTTTTTGTATTTATTAATTTCAAAATTGTTTCTTCACTAGCGCCGCGAAAGTAGTATTGTAAAATGACGTAGTGATTTCCAGTCACGTGGTAGAGTTTCCCATCTGTTTCTCTTCATCTGTGCCCCGGCCTGTCTTTTTCGTAGGCTACGCGAAACATCGACTGGCGTACTCGTTCGAGGGTCCCTGGGCTGTCTCTTGGGGCGCTCAAAGTATTGTCAGTACGGTTCCAAAGCTCATCAACATCCTGGACAATTGTGGCATGCACCTGGTCTTTCATGTTAGGTACATCTGATGTTTTTAGCAGGCGCACCTGTTAATCAAACTATAAATAAAGGAGAACATGTGAGCATTGTTGTTGCACGTTTAAGCATTGTTGGGGCTGGCTTGAACAACGCCTCCTATAAAAGTCACCTGACCATTATTGTTTGAGCAACAATTTTTATCAAACAATAAATAAAGGAGAACATGCAAGTTCGTCCGTGACCACCGAGAGAGAAGGCCTTCGCAATGAAACTGAATACATTGTTACATCATCATAGATAGCGCAAATTCAGGGCTTATTATTGGTAGCAATACGAATAACAATGCACTATCTAATCAATGCGCGGTTCGTCCAACGCCTCCTAAAGATAAGGCCTGCTCATTGCTTGTGCTTGCCGACCGCGTCCTCAAACGAGGGCTGACAATCCAACTTTCATTGTTTCAACAAATGAAAAAACTGAAAAATGAAAAAAAAAAATGAAAAAAAATCATTAGATGTAAGGTCAATAGGCTGAACTTATATCAATCTTAACCAAGCTTAAAAGCAACGGTGGGGGCTTCTCTTCAATCTTCGCTCCTGGAAGTGAAAAAGAAAGGTTTCTTCATCTGTTGGGTTTGGATAGAATTAAATATACTCCGTACAACTTACGTCTGACAAAAATAACCGGGGCTTTATTGCAAAAATTCTTCCTTATGGGATATACAATAAACTCGATAATAACATAACGGAAGTCAGTACAGATTCTATTACGCTAGTGCAATTCTGGACATTCTCTTCCACTCTGAATTCTGAAGTTCTAAGGTCGTCGTTTCACGACCGAATTCTCGCTACGTTATCTTCCCGTGCTTTCGACATCATAAGGTTCGTTGTGCACTTTTTTAATCTTTTTCTTTTCGTCTTTTTAATCTAAGATGCGTGGGTATCGGACAGCCCCACTACAAACAGGTTTCTTCTCTTATCTTCCGCAGAAATTGTTGCAAGAGAGAGTCATACAGAATCAAAAAGCACTTCGTCATCTTTCTGCATGCATCAATCGAACTTTACAAAAATTATCAACGCTATTCTATCTCCGCTGGGCGTTCAGAAAAAAAAGGAAAAAAATTATTTATTTATATTTACTCTCAAATATTTTAAATTAATTGGCTTTTCTTTCATTCCAGGTTCTGATGCGAACATTACTCCAAGTCTCCAAGTAAGTATTTAAATTAAGCAATTCAAAAATTGTTCTTCTAATTTAGTTCATTTACATATTCTCCTTTTCTTTTAGCTTCGTCTTATCTTTTCGTTTTACTAGCGATTGGAATTCCCAAGGGAATCAAGTATGAAGGAACCACAGCGGTTAATCGTAGTCGTTCGAATACTCTTTCCGAAGCCCAAGACGGAAGATTTAGACAACAGTAAGAAAGGAAAGGAATAAATTAATACTACACTAAGAATAATTGGGTAAAGGGCTAGGAAGACTCAAAATCGCAAAGAAGCACACGAATTTGAGCATGTTAGTGGGATTCTTACTGTTCTAAACTTAAGATCAACTCTTACGAAACCAACGGGATTTCCTTGTTCGGTATCACGGATTTCTTTAATACACACGGCTTTGCTACGTGACAAGACAATCTTCGGCTCGAAGAAAAATTGTGCAGTACCTCGTATTAAAGCTGTTTTCTCCATAGGAAATTGCGATTTATCTATGAATATAGGGAAAAGGCAAACATAATTGGTAAAGGTAAATTTTTGAACGAGGGCCCAAATACTGTGCCTAATACCGGAAGGATTCTCGTTTTCTGTCATTTTCTGGTATAACCAAAGCTAGATCCATCGTTCGTCTTATTTATGAGACCTTCATTTAGCATTCATCATTAGTAAGTAAGTCGAATTTGTGTCACTGCATTAATCGTTGTTTTCAATCCAGAAACGTTTCTTTATCATCGGAAAGGAAACGGATCGCCTGAAACGACTAATCGTTTGGTAATAAACGATTTCTCCGCGACGACCTCCATCTTTGATGGCTGCCGTCGTTCTATCTACTGTTTACTTATTTTATTATAAAACTTTTTTCCTCTTCTTTAACGACGTGGTGCTCATGTAACAGAATTCTCCTTTGTTCTGTGTATTGTTGCTCTGATCATTGTTATCTCGCATTGACTACGGTGGAGCATCTACAACGGACGTCACAAATCAATTTTTATAGGGAATTCGTGACGCTGGTGCTGGAAAACCTAGTCAAAAGGAGAGACTAAGAAAATCGAAGTTGGGGGAGGGGAGGGAGAACAGGCGTGTAACGCCAAATCGGCCGTTACAACATCATCATTAGTCGACCAAATTTAGAACTTATTATTGGTAGAAATAGGATTAACAATGGTCGATTAATGATGATGTAACAATGTATGGATTTTCCGTTATCAGGCAACGCCACCTAAAAACAAGGCCTGCTCACTGCTTGCTGACTGCGTCATCAAACGAGGGCTGACAATCCAACTTTCATTGTTTCAACAAACGATAAAACACTGACTACAACAAGTGTTTTTCGTTTGTTTTAAACAATGAAGATTGGATTGTCAGCCCTGGTTTGATGACGCAGTAATCAGGCTTTGTTTTTTAGGTGGCGTTGTATCAGGCCTTATGGACTTCACACGTAGCCGACGAAAAAGACAGGCCGGGGCACTAAAAAGTCACATGACCAAAGTAGATCTAGCAACAATCCAATCTTCATTGTATCCAATAAACGAAAAGACACTGATTGTTGAGATCCAAGATGGAAACAATGAAGACTGGGTTGTTGCTCGATCTACTTTGGTAATGTAACTTTTTAGTGCCCTGGCCTGTCTTTCTAGTTGGCTTTGACTTCGCACGAGGCCAACGAGATAACAAGGCCTGGAAACGAAAAAGCCGCCTGACCAACTGGGTGCTAGCAACAATCCAACCTTCTTTGTTTCCAACAAAAGGAAAAACACTGATTGCTAACATCCAAGATGGAGACAATGAAGGTTCGATTGTTGCTAGCACCCAATTGGTCAGGTGACTTCTTCGCTTCCAGGCCTTTTTATCTTGTAGGCCTCGGACTTCGCACGAGTGACGTAACAGTTAGCTTCATCCCTTGGCAACGCGCCGTCTTGGTTCACACATGTCGTTGCTTACATAGATTGCTGATTCTGACACAAGTTTGGCTATATAAGTGATCAGAATGTGTGCAATAAAACTATATTTTATCGCTACGTTTTTCTATGATGACCCAAAAGTAATTTCAAAAGAAGAAAATGATTTAAACTCTTTCTAGCAACGTCTGTGGAACCAAGATGGCGAATCACTAAGGAAGTGACGTCTCTTCGTGCGAAGCGAGGCAACGAGAGACCAGAGAGAGGCCAGGGCACTCAAAAGTCACATGATCATCGGGGTCCGGGCAACAATTCATCCTTCATTGTCTCCATCTTGGATTTTAACAATCAGCATTTTTAAGTTTGATGGAAACAATGAAAGATTGATTGTTGCCCGGACCCCGATGATGAGGTACTTTTAACTCAAAAGTTTTGAGTGCCCTGGCCTATCTCTCGTTGGACTCGGTGCGAAGTCCATGTTTAGGGGTGCGTTTACTTATTCGCTCGGAGTCATGCTTCGGGTCAAAGTGATCACGTGATCAGAGTACTAGCGTCATAGCTCAGAGTCAACCATAGCCAACGAGAAAGACAGGCCCTAGCCAACACTACCTAGACAGAAGGCAAGCGCACAGAACGTCATACATTGTTATATCGCACGAAAGCGGCTATTGTTAATCGTATTTCTACCAATAAAAAACCCTAAATTTAGCCATTTGATGATGATGCAACAATGTATACAGTTTCTTTGCGCAGGCCTTCTGTCTAGGTGGTGTTGCCCTCGCGCGGAAAAATCTGCTGATCATCTTAGTGCTAGTAACAATGTAATCTTCATTTTTTCCAACAAACGAAAAATTACTGATTGTTAAAATCCAAGATGATCAGCTGATTTTTGTCCGCGCCAGGGCCTGTCTTTCTCGTTAGCCTCGAAGTGAACCGTAGCCGACGAAAAAGACAGGCCACGGCGTCGAAAAGTCACCTGATCATCCTAGGCTGAATAACAATGTAATCATCATTGTTTCCATCTTGGATTTTAAGAATCAGTATTTTTTCGTTTGTTGAAAACAATGAAGGTTGGATTGTTGATCAGCCTACCATGGTCAGGTGAGTTTTCCGCGCCGGGGCAACACCACCTAGACAGAAGGCCTGCGCATAGAAAAGTCATACATTGTTATATCACACAAAAGCGGCTATTGTGAATCGTATTTCTACGAATAATAAGACCGAAGTTTTGACTTCTTATGACCATGTAACAATGTATGAATTTTCTGTGCACAGGCTTTCTTTCTAGGAGGTGTTGGTATTTCTCGTTAGCCTCGGCTATATTCGAGGCCAACGAGAGACAGGCCAGGGCACTCAAAAGTCACATGATCATCGGGGTCCGGCCAACAATTTATCCTTCATTGTCTCCATCTTGGATTTTAACAATCAGTATTTTTTCGTTTGTTGGAAACAAGGAAGGATGGATTGTTGCCCGGACCCCGATGATCATGTGACTTTTCAGTGCCCTGGCCTGTCTCTCGTTGGCCTCGCTATTTTGCAGAAGACGTTTTGGCTTCGATCAAGTGATATATTTCCTTTCTGTGTGTTTTTAATCTGTGGATGAAAGATTCCTTGTGAATAATTGCTTAATAAATAAAAATGACTTATAACCGAAGTATTCATTTATTTATTATTTTATTATTAAACAATTATTCACAAAGAGTCTATCATCATTGCATCAATAAACAAACATTAAATTATTCCATTAAATTTTCAAGATTGGTGACAGATTAAATTTTCGTAGGCTACGGGCAGAGATCCTTAATACAAACGAGATATGACAACCATTGTTGTTTGATGTAATGCGCAGATTTGTTTGCGCATATGTATTTTATCCTTCTACACCAGATGGCAGCCTCATTAATGAAGTCATTGCGACGTCACGGCCAATTTTATGTCATAAACTGTTTTCTTTTTACAAATCTGACTTTAGTTTCGGTTTAATAACGGAAGACCAAGAGCACGTCATTTATTCCTGGATCGTAGCCCACGAGAAAGACAGGCCTGGGCACTCAAAAGTCACCTCACCCATCACCACCTAGACAGAAGGCCTGCGCACAGAAATGCCATACATTGTTACATCATCATCAAACGGCCAAATTTAGAGCTTATTATTGGTAGAAGTACGATTAACAATAGCCGCATTTGTGTGATGTAACAATGTATGATGTTCCTGTGCGCAGGCCTTCTGTCTAGGTGGTGTTGCCTCACCACAGTAGTCTGAGCAACAATCCAAGCTTCATTGTTTCCAACAAACGAAAAAATACTAATTGTTAAAATCCAAATTGGAGACAATGAAAGTTGGATTGTTGCTCAGACTACTATGGTCAGATGACCTTTGGGTGCCCAGGCCTGTCTTTCTCGTGGGCTACGTTCCTGGATAGGCTTATAAATGCAAGATGAATTTAATAATGGCCAAAAATCAACGATGTGCTGCGATATATTGTTTAAACAACTTGTTTTATATTGTTCAAAGTCTATCAGCACAAAAACACAATTCTTAAAATAAATTCTACACTATATATTGTTGAGAAATTTGTTGGTTTCTTTTAATTTTCAATTTAAAATATTCCAAATATAAAAATGAAGTTAAATCATTTCAGAGATTTTCATATTTTAGTTATATATAATAAAAACTATAAGAAATAATAACTTTATATAATTTTAAGTTTATAAAATAATTTCATCATTAATTTTATTATTTCTCTGTATACGTATATTATATAATTACACTTCCGTTTCTAAAATGAATATGCTTGTAAATAATGTGTATTTATTAATTTTTAATAGCATTTTATTCATTTATTTATTGTTTATTAATATTTATTCTCAAATATTGTTAATTTCTTATTGTATTTTATTAATTTATTTATTAAATGTATCTATTTTATTTCCTAAGATAACAATAACACGAATAAATTTCCAATATTTTCTTTATTAATTCAATTCTTTATTTCAATGCCAACATTAAATAAATCAAAATTTGAAAGTAAAGAGTTTATGAATGCAATTTACGTAACTTGCAAAATTAAAAGTGCGAAAAGTAGTGACGTCATTTATGTATGTTACGTAATGACGTCAGTTTCTCGCGATGCTCGCAGGAAACGAAATCTAAACGATACTTTTGCTTTATCCTACTACACCAGAGGCCACTGCTATCACGGAATTACAAAGGCAACAATGGAAAATGTGTTAACGTCATATCTCGTTAGTACGCGGCCGACGAGAAAGACAGGCCTGGGCACTCAAATATCATCTGACCATAGTAGTGCAAACAACAATCCAATCTTCATTTTTTCCAACAAACGTAAATATGCTGATTGTTAAAATCCAAGATGGAAACAATGAAGGTTGGATTGTTGCTCAGACTACTATGGTCAGGTGACTTTTGAGTGCCCAGGCCTGTCTTTTTCGTCGGCTACGTCGTTAGTACGAAGCTAACGAGAAATACAGGCTCCGGCACTGAAAAGTCACCTGATCAAAATAGGTCTACCAAGAATCCAACCTTCATTGTTTGCAACAAAGGAAAAAACACTGATTGTTAAATTACAAGAAGGAAACAATGAAAGTTACATTGTTAATAGACCTATCTTGACCAGGTGACTTTTCAGTGCCGGAGCCTGTCTTTCTCGTTAGCCTCGTCGTTAGTATTAAGGATCTCTGGCTATGGAAGTCAACCGAGGCCAACGAGAGATAGGCCAGGGCACTCAAAAGTCACCTGATCATCGGGGTCCGGGCAACAATCCATTCTTCATTGTTTCCAACAAACGAAAAAATACCGATTGTTAAAATCCAAGATGGAGACAATGCAGGATGAATTGTTGCCCGGACCCCGATGATCATGTGACTTTTGAGTGCCCTGGTCCAACACCTCCTAGAAAGAAAGCCTCACAACTGAAAAATTTTACATTGTTACATCATCATAAGTCGACCAAATTTAAAGCATATCATTGGTAGAAATGCGGTTAACATTGGTCGAAATATGATGATGTAACAATATATGACGTTTTAGTTGTTTGGCTTTCTTTTTAGGAGGTGTTGCCTGGCCTGTCTCTCGTTGGCCTCGGAGTCAACCGAGGCCAACCAAAGACAGGCCAGGGCACTCAAAAGTCACATGATCATCGGGGTCCGGCCAACAATTCATCCTTCATTGTCTCCATCTTGGATTTTAACAATCAGTATTTTTTTCGTTTGTTGGAAACAATGAAAGATGGATTGTTGCCCGGACCCCAATGATCATGTGATTTTTGAGTGCCCTGGCCCAACACCACCTCTACTCAAAGCCTGAGCGCGAAAATTTCATACATTGTTACATTATCATAAAAAGTCATCTTTAATCGCATTTCTACCAATAATTAGTTCTAAATTATGATTTCGTATCATGATGTAACAATGTATGACGTTTCCGCGCTCAGGCTTTCTCTTTAGTTGGTGTTGCCTGGCCTGTCTCTCATTGGCCTCGGGAGTCAACCGAGGCCAACGAGAAAGACAGGCCTCGAAGCGGAAAAGTCACCTGATCATCTGGGTCCGAACAACAATTCAATCTTCATTGTCTCCATCTTGGATGTAAACAATGAGTGTTTTTCCGATTTTTGGAAACAATGAAGGTTGGATTGTTGTTTCGGACCCAGATGGTCAGGTGACTTTTCCGCTTCGAGGCCTGTCTTTTTCGTTGGCTTCGGTAGTCAACATAACGACGTAACAATCGAAGACTTTGATTGTTATAGTCATTTGTGAGCGGTGTTGCCAACACCTCCTAGAAAGAAAGCCTGTGCAATGGCTTTAAACAATGCACATCAATCATCTACCATTCATTTACAAGTCTTCAACTCTCTTCAAAAACTATCATCATTATTCATTGGTGAACTTCTTATTATTATTTATTATAATTATTTATTATATTATCTTCTCCATTTATAAATGAGTATAAAATCATTCATTAATAAACAACACATTATACAGGGTCTTCCCATGCCCTCTTGTATAATATTACCAAGTATTATAGCTTTTGGTTCAGTAGTTTTTTTTTATGGCCATGTCAAAATGGAACTTTAATTATAAAGACCCTGTACTACTTCGTTAATCCAACTATAAATAAAGGAGAACATGTGAGTTCGTCACGGAAACAGTTTTGCATTGTTTTTGCACGGGCGCTCATTTAAAGCACACGCCGTTTAAGCATTACTGGCGCTCACTTAAAGCACACGCCGGAACTGAAAAGTCGCCTGACCATTGTTGTCTGAGCAACAATTTTGTCATTAAATTAATGAATCACAAAATATAAATAAAGGCGAAAATGTGAGTTCATCAAACGAAACAATTTGAATGAATTGAATTGATAAAAATAATTACCGCGCAAACTGCGCGTGGGCCCCGTTCATTAATGTATTATGCACAAAACAATGAAAATGAGCTTTTAAATTGGACATTCCCCTGCTAAATTGGCAACACTGCTTGTGAACGATTCAAAATATTTTTTCCCTCTTCACACCTCCGGAGGCATCAGAAAAGCATGAGCAGTGCCCATGGCATTTTGGTTATGTGAATCCTTTAGCATTAAGTTATTTTATTGTTATTAACAGGAACAAAAAATTTTTTTTTATTTTTTATTATTTTTAAAAAAACAAAGTTTAGGTCATAATTGTAATTTTAATTTACTATCACAGAGAATAGGATGGCCTCTAGATCACGGGGCCCTGGGCCCATGCGTAAAGATGGAACAGAGATTGAGCGTATAAAAATTAATAATTATGCCGAAGAAATTTTCTCGAATCAAACTTTCGATCAATTTAAGCTAACTTTTCGTGTGTATCGTGCCAAGCCTGCAACAATGGAAGGCTAACCAATTATGGTAGGCTATGCTCGTGCACTTTCGAAAGATAGCGACGGCCATGTTGATGGTTAAACAACGTATGCGCCAGCTTTTGACTCCGATGACTCCATAAAGTCTTCTCTTCTCTTGTTTTTGTGGTTGCCACGGCTCCTAACAAGCACGCTCGCAAACGTTATCTCATTGTAACAAAATTAATCATCGTTGAAGTCGCAACTTCGTTGGCACTCTTCATTGTTGCGTAGTCTTTCTCGTTAAAGTTTTTGACTCCGATGACTCCAACTTGAAAGCAGGAGTTAACGGAGTTAACCCGAGTCGCACTCCAAGCGAATAAAGAAACAAACTTCGAATGATTCCGAGCGTGCCCTGATGTTGGAGGTCAAGGGAGTTAACTCTGAGCGAATAAAGAAACGGAGACCAAATGCTCAGAGCGAATAAAAAAACGGAATCCGAATGACTCAGAGTCACGGGAGTCACTCGGAGTGATTCCAAGTGAATAAGTGAACCCACCCTAGGTAGTGTCGGCCAGCCCAACCGTAACCACCGAGAGAGAAGGCCTCTGCGATGAAAAGAAATACATTGTTACATCATTATAGTTAGGGCGGGGCCTACGATATAACAAGGCCTGGAAGCGAAGAAGTCACCTGACCAACTGGGTGCTAGCAACAATCCAACCTTCACTATTTCCAACAAAAGGAAAAACACTGATTGTTAGCATCCAAGATGGAGACAATGAAAGTTGGATTGTTGGTCAGGTGACTTTTTCGCTTCCAGGCCTTGTTATCTCGTTGGCCTCGAGTTAGGGCGAATTTATGGCTTAATATTAGTAGAAATACAAATAACAATGCTCTATTTATGATTATCTAACAATGTATCATGTTTCATCGCAGAGGCCTTCTCTCTCGGTGGTTATGGCCTACACCTTCTAGACACAAGGCCTCGACACGGAAGACTCTGACGTCATACAGTAGGCAGCAAGGCCAACTATAAATACAGGCCGGGGCAGTCGAAAACCACCTTTTACATTGTTTTCGACTGCCCTGGCTTGTATTTATAGTCGGCCTTGCTGCCTACTGTATGACGTCAGAGTCTTTCGTGTCGAGGCCTTGTGTCTAGAAGGTGTTGTTACGGCCCAACACAACACCACTTAAAGAGAAAGCCTGAGCGCGGAAACGTCATACATTGTTAAAACGTCATAGGTAGTCATCTCGTAGCCGACGAGAAAGACAGGCCTAGGCACTCAAAAGTCATCTGATCATAGCAGTCTGAGCAGCAATCCAAGTTTCATTGTCTCCATCTCCGATTTTAACAATTAGTATTTTTTCGTTTGTTGGAAACAATGAAGGTTGGATTGTTGCCCAGGCCTGTCTTTCTCGTCGGCTACGTAGTCATCTATAATCGCATTTCTAGCAATAATAAGCCCTAAATTATGACTAGGTGTGATGATGTAACACTGTATGAAATTTTCGCGCTCAGGCTTTGAGTAGAGGTGGTGTTGCCCAACACCATCTAGACAGAAGGCCTGATAACAGAAACGTCATACATCATCATTAGTCGACCATTGTTAATCCTATTTCTACCAATAATAAGCTCTAAAGTTGGTCGACTAATGTATGACGTTGTCGTTTTCAGGCCTTCTGTCTAGGAGGTGTTGATCAGTCCCGTTCATAACCAATAAATGGGACGTTAATTCAGAAATTTGTTGTAGCTTCTCCGCATGTCACCTACCATCCACAGAGTAGAAAAACCAGCTGCTGAAATTTCTATTTTAACTGCGGAAATCTCATAAACGGTTCGTTATCCGAACCATGTTTATATGAACTTTTGTTTTTATCTCACTGTGGGTTATCACCATCAGAAGTTTGTGACCCTGTATAGTAAATGGTTACAATGGTTAAAATATACTTTTAAAGCGGTTTATCTTAAGACATGAAAATATCAAAATAAAAAAAATGGAACAGTAGTAAAAGAAGTATTATGAACTCAAAACAAGGATTTAAATTTATCAGAAATAAATATCTTGTATGTGAAAGTTTGCGTTTTATTACGAGTAAAAATTTCAGTTTGAAATATACACGGTGTATCTATACATTTTGTAACAAACGTCGCCGGATGATTCCTGAGATCAAAACAAGAACGAAAGTCCCTATGAAAATAAGTTCTACAAAGCGTTTTACCGAGTTACATGCTTATGTAGACAGATGTCACTTGTTTTCATTCACGTCATTAGCAAAACGTGTACTTGAGAGTTGACTTAGTTCCGCGAGGAGAGTAGCAGTGAATGGTGCAACAGGACAAGTTGCAGAACCAGCGTGAAACATGGTGCGTTATTCTCACCAAGAACAAGGTCATGTATAGTCGTGCAAATGGCAATGGGCGTGAAGCAGCACTTCATTGTGAATATTAGTCGGTTTTTGGACGACTCCTTACCACGACGGTGGACTGGGCGTCGAGGTCTTGTGTACTGAACTGCCCGGTCTCCTGACCTTAATCCAGTGGACTTTTATCTGTGAGGATACTTAAAAATTATGGTGTACGTTATTCCGCTTAACGACGTCAGCGATCTATCTAGAAGAGCGTTTCAATAACGCCTGTGCAGCTGTTCGCTAAAACTCAGGTATCTTCGAGCGACTTCGCAGGTCCATGTTGAGGCGTTGCCACGCATTGTTGCTCATGGCGGACACATTGAGTATCTCCTGTTATGTGGTCAATATATATCTTGTAACGCCGTCGCATGTAACTCGGTAACAACGTTTTGTAGGACATATGTTACGTGGTAAATTCGTCAGAGCTAGGATTGTGACGTGTTCCAGCCTCCATGACGGACATGTCTTTTCACACGATCCCTCCGTCAATCGGATTCAATCACGTGTTAATGGAAAAAAGAGGCAGAAGGGAAGCATGGGGATGAAACTGAAAGCTTTAACTATATTTCAATACGGCGGCCTAACTAGTCCTGTTTGCATATGCAGAGCTGAAGGAGAGCTGTAAAACTCTTAAAAAAGGTTCTTCTAATTTATTTTGTAAGTAAACAATGATTGTCGTGACTTGTATGTTATTTAATTAATAAATTCATATTAATTTAAGTATTGACAACTCTATTCTTTACAATTTTTATGATGCATTAAGTTTTTTGGGTTTTTTTTATTCAATTATATTTTTAAGTAATAAGAAAATTACAAAAAACCTTTAAAAATGTTCATTAAAAAAACCTTTCACTTTACAGAAAATGGATACCTTACTCGTGCATCTTCTGCAGTATATGAATGTTTGCAAAACATTGATGAGCATGTAAAAAAGGAATGCAAATCTGAACATCTAACAACAGGTTTCTTCCTCAAGCTCCCAGAGATCGTGCATCCAATAATTAGCTGGACATCGTTATTTTGCAGCCGGGAGCACGCAGAAATGTTTTTTTTCCAAAAATTGTTATTTATTTTATCAAAATGAGGCTCTGCCATTATTGAAACTTGTTTCGAAAGAAAGATCTAATACCAAGAAGCTAAAATATGCTAAATGCTTGAATAAAATAAAAAAGTAGACTTTGAAACAAAATTGATTTTCTTTATTCTATTATTTTAATGTCAATTTTTAAATATGTTTCTTAAACCAGAAAATATTAATTTATTAAACTGATATTAATTGAAGTAAAAAAAAGTTAAATTTCTGTTTAAAACATACAAAACTGCAAAAACACTATTTAGCTTAATCATTATACATGATTTAAGTCATCATACTATTATTACTTACTGCAATGATTAAGTAGTACTTCTTAAATCAAAAGTGTTGTTGGAATCCTTTTGTAGTACGGAATGCTGAAGGAGATGGCTGGCGAGAGGAAGAAAGGAAATATTCGGAGAAAGCGGTAAAGGACAAGCCATGCATCGTGAATGTTGGTCGTGGTGAAGGAGAAACAAATTCAAGCTTCGCCATGACAAGAGCTTCGTGCCGGCAACAACGAGCGTCGAAGTGGGTATCTCGTCTGCAGAGCAAACAGACTTCAGTCTGCTCAGAGAATGATAGTACTCACGTTAATGGAAATACAGGTCAGATAAATTCTTTCTACTTCTATGCCGTTAACGAAAAAGTATTGAGTTCGTTCCCTCATTCGCCTCAGCTTCGCCTCACCACCGTGAACGAACCCAGTCCGATGGTCATTCCTATTTTTTGAGAGAGAGAGAGCTCTGTAAAATACACGAGAGGATCTTCTGTGCAAAGAAGCCTTTTATCGCCGGATTTGTCTTCACCCTTATTAAAATCTCTACTTCACATTGCAACATTGCTGCTTCAGTTTGCTCTTGTCATTTGCGAACATATTTTCGGACATAAACTCTTATCAAAGCAGTAACGCCAGTTGGGTCGGGATCTTTCCATTATCCCTCGGCGAATATAGTGGGGGAGGAGTTGGCGGAATCTTCCCGCAGCCCTCGACGCTGCATGCTTTTTATTAAGACATTGGAACTTTTCCGTGCCAGGAACTAGGTCATTAGTTAAATTCCCGAGTGGACTTACTTCCCCCAAGTTTTGGAGCTAGTGAGGGGGATTTCTGCGGCTGGGTCCACTTTTATTTTTGCGTTCTTTACTGGCAGAGGTCTGTTTCGTGTTTCTCGCCTCGCCTGTGCTGCAGTGGTGATTTGATGTGCCCGTTCTCCAGACGAACTCCTGCTAAGTATATCGCCATCATTGTGCGATAATATTGTTTGAGTGTGTGTGTGGTGTCGGTGAAGTCTTGTGCTTCAGATTTTATGTTTGAGCAGCAACGATTGTGCTTCAGATTATTATGTTCGAGCAGCAACGGTTGTGCTTCAGCAAATGCTATGGGAAGATGGCATATATGGCTCAACGACACAAGTGCCTAGAATATGCAGTATGTGGTTTTCTAAATCGCTCAACGACGCAGTGCAGCGAATGGTATTATGTGTATTCATAAGTGGTCCAACTGCGTAAGTGTCTACAATTGGTGTCGTGTGTACTCAAGCCGCTCAGCTAAACAAGTCCCTACGATTTGTGAAATGTGTTTCTATAAGTAGCTTATCGATACAAGTGCCTACGATTTGGTGTATGTGCTTTTACTAATAGCTCGACAACTCAGTGATCTTCATTTAGCATTTCATCTAAGGAGGATACGTGCGCAAGACTGGAGTGCCCCTGACAAGTGATGTCGATCGTTCTTTTGTTGCAAAGAGAGAAGCGTCCGTCTTTCTGTTTCGTTCTTCTGCTTCAAGGGAGAAGCGTTTACTTCGTTGATTATGTATTTGTGGATCGCCTCATAGTTGAGAATAACAATGAGGGCTAAGAAATCGAGACCACTACAGTAAGCGAATAGAGCTGGTAAGTGGTGACGTCACTTCCTGGCCGGTTGCCTAGCGATTCCAAACTTAGGTTTAACTTCTCTATGCTTTTCTATGGCCTTACACTACATTGTTAAACCTAATGTTTGGAATCGCTAGGCAACTGGCCAGGAAGTGACATCATACTTATCAGCTCTATTGCTTCCTCGCATTGGTTCACTGTTTTCTTTGACAATTGACTTTTGGAGTAGTGTTTTCTCGAACTGATCTTTCAAGAGTTGTTGAAAGTCCTACAAGCTTCCACTGTATTATTTTTCGCAATAAAATCTATTGTTTATTACCGTTCCCATTAGTTCCGTCTCTTGTCTTTACCATGTGACAACATATGTTCATAAGGACATTTTTCTTGTTTTGATCCCAGGAATCATCCCACCCCCGACGTTTGTTACAAGTGTACAGATACACACAGTACATAAACTAATTTCTTAATGGTATTATTTCCCATGATGATATGGATTTGTTTAAAGGTGAAGCGAAAATTTATCATATCTGTAACGTATTCATTTTTAAAATCTAAAAATTGAATTTTCTGTATTGCATTAACCATCTACATCTTCCGAGCTCTTCCTAAATATTTTAGAATGGGCACTTCTGATTCGAACTCAACATGAAATCCTGCTTTAAGCATAATTCTCTATCATGAATTTGCAGGCGTTGCAGTACATAACGGGAACGAAATCAGACACTTCCATCGATTTCGCCTTTTATTCTTGACTTTCCAAGAATACAGATGAATAATCGACAATCGTAAAGCGGTGTGCACAATTGTTTGGGTGGGACGAAAGCAGTGCTTCTACAAAATTCACACTACTTCAGCGGATGTCAAAGAAAATATAACCAGAGAGGGAAGAAGCCTAATGGATCCAAGAAAGTCAATAAGATTGAAGAATAAGATTCACCATTGTTAGCCTAAAAAACGAAAACACCAAAAAAAGCAATAACAAGACACAGAATAATAATAACCCTAAGATTAGTACCGAATTTTATTAAGAACTTAAAACTACCGACCTTTTTACCCAAAAAATAAAAGAATCAACATACTTTTATTCATGATGTTTGCTAGTCTGTTCAGCAAATTGAATAACTTAGAAATTAAATGTTACGATCTACATATGGCGTTGGGTTCGTCGCTCAACCCGTTCGCATTTGAATTATCGTTATGGAAGTTCCGTGACGTCAATTGCCACAAAACAGGATTAAAGTATAAGAGCTTAAAATTAGAAAAACTGATGCTCAAAAAAGAGCTGGTCCTGTTAATGTATGGTCCTGACGAACTTGTAGTGTCGTCATTAATAGATCCAGTGTGGGTTTTTCGGAAAGCGAAGTATCAATTTTAGAAAAAGGATTAAAATTAGCCTATGAAGATTTTAATGACGATTTAATGACGTCTATCTCAGGGGTGTTCAAGTGCAAAAGTACAATGTTCAAAACGGAAAATTATTAAGCGACTTATGTAAAAAGCAACTGCTAGAAAACGCGAATGGATATGTTAACAAGAAAATAGATAAGAAAGTTGGGAAGACGTTAGCGAATCTCAAAAATAAGCCGGCATATTTAAAAAACAAAAAAATCAAACCACTTGGTAATAGTTAATAAGAAGGAATACGTTGAGATTGTACAATCGATGTTAGACGAAGGCCAATAAGAAAAGTTGATCAAAAATCCACTATCGGCTCTCCAGAACAAAACAAAAGAGTGTATTAAAAGCTGTAAGTACATTTTTAAGGATATTCCCCTACGATGGTTAATCCCTATTAACCCGGTTCTCCCTAAATTTAACTGCTTACCAAAGACCCAAAAAATAGGTAATAAATGGAGGCCTTGACTCCCCTACCCACATGTTGGGGAAGTTTATACTTAAAGCTTTCCTCTCTCCGAAAAGTTATTCTTTCCGGAGGAGGATTTCACTGTCAAAAACAGCACGGATTTAAGTAAGATCCTTGTAGGTTTAAATATTACTAATGAAGATAAGCTAGTTTCCTTTGAAATTGAAAGCTTGTTCCCAAGTAGTTCTGTTAAAGAGATTCTACCTGTTTTAAAAGATTTACTACATGATAATGATGTACCTCTAGATCTTGTCCAGGACATCATATTAATCACAGATGAAGAGAAACAGATGGGAAACTCTACCACGTGATTGGAAATCACTACGTCATTTTTCAATACTCGAGGCCAACGAGAAAGACAGGCCGGGGTACTAAAAAGTCGCATGACCACAGTAGATCTAGCAACAATCCAATCTTCATTGTTTCCATCTTGGATTTCAACAGTCGGTGTCTTTTCGTTTGTTGGAAACAATGAAGATTGGATTGTTGCTAGATCTATTTTGGTCATGTGACTTTTTAGTGCCCCGGCCTTTCTTTCTAATTGGCTTTGTCAATATTACTTTCGTGGCGCTAGTGAGGACACAATTTTGAAAATAATAAATTTGGACAAAATAATAATTTTAATTTGGACAAAATCTGGACACAATTTTGAAAATAATAAATAAATTGGATTACAATAAATAAATAAATAAATAAATAAATAAATAAGTAAAATAAAAAACGCAGTTTATGTATTAATACTTATACACTGAGTGAGCATATTATTATGACCACCTGTAAAGCGCGCACGGACGTCGCCACAATGTTGCTAGAGGGCCGTACCAATATAAAAAAAGAAGCTGAGTGTCGTCGACAACAGTAGACGTGTTCCATTCTTCAACTATGGGTAAACGACGCGATTTAACAGCCTTCGAACGCGGGATGATTGTAGGTACTTGGAGCTATGGAGCGAGTATCAGCGAAACAGCAGCATTCGTGGGGTGCTCGAGAGCAGCCGTCGTTAAAGTATTTAAAGACTGGACGGTTAGCCGGTCCGAACTTTCGCGTTGTGGCCGCCCGCGGATGGTTGATGATCGGACAGAACGGAGACTGTCACGACTGATAAAGGATAACAGAAGGGCAACTCTGCATCAATTCACTGCTGACCTCAATCAGGGGTCTCTGAATGCACTGTCCTCCGCACACTGCTTCGCATGGGATACGGAAGCCAAAAACCTGTCCGAACACCTTTGGTGTCTGTAGCCAACAAGCGGAAACGACTCCAATTCGCTCAGGAGCACAAGGACTGGACTATCAAGCAGTGAAAACAAATCATGTGGTCTGACGAGTCACGATTTCAGTTACATCATGCAGACGGCCGCGTCAGAATCTGGCGGAAACAGCACGAAAGCATGGACTCCGCATGCATGAGTACAACCCTTCAGGCCGGTACGGGCCGTGTTATAGTCTGGGGAATGTTTTCCCGGCATGGGTTGGGTCCGTTAATACGTGTTGAACAACGTCTGGATGGCACAGCAAACCTCCGTATCGTCGCCAATCAAGTCCACCCTGTCATGTTGATGGCGTACCCCAATGGAAATGGCTACTTCCAGCAAGAAAAATGCGCCATGCCACAGAGCTTGTATTGTGCAGGAGTGGCTCCAGGAACATGAGGGGGACTTTACCTTACTTCGGTGGCCCCCACAATCCCCAGATCTCACTCGAATTGAGCATTTGTGGGAGGAAGTCGAACGAACCATCAGACGGCTGGATCCACCACCGTCCAATCTAGCACAACTAGACAGTGCTATCCATCAGGCACGGTGTCAGATTCCTCCCACCACCTTCCACCATCTCGTGGAATCAATGCCACGAAGAATCACCGCAGTATTAAAGGCAAAAGGTGGCCCAACGAGATACTGACAGGGTGGTCATAATAATACGCTCACTCAGTGTATAATGTTAAAAAACATAAATTTGTATTCAAAAATAAAAAATATTTTATATAAACGAAAAATTGTTTTGTTGAGTTGTCACGTGATCACTCATGTGAAGCACTCATGTTTATCACAGATGAAGAGAAACAGATGGGGAACTCTACCACGTGATTGGAAATTACTACGTCATTTTCAATACTAGTTTAATGGCGCTAGTGAGGACACAATTTTGAAAATAATAAATAAAATAATAACGTAGTTCATATATTAATTCTTATGTAATGTTAAAACACATAAATTTGTATTCAAAAATAAAAAATGTTTTATATAAACGAAAAATTCTTGATTTGTCACATGATATCTCATATGAAGCACTCGTGTTTATATTTGCTCGCCGTTGCTCGTGTTAATGCAATAATAATTTATTTTCATCTGTGATAATCCACCTTGCATCGTAGAACCGATTTTCAAAGTTTTTAATTAACTTGAATTAAATTATTAAAATAATTCCGATGAAACGAATGTTAAGCAACGTATTTATCTGACGTCATATATGACTTGCTCGAGGCCAACGAGAGACAGGCCAGGGCACTCAATAGTCACCTGATCATCGGGGTCCGGACAACAATCCATCCTTCATTGTTTCCAACAATCGAAAAATTACTGATTGTTAAAATCCAACATGGAGACAATGAAGAATGAATTGTTGCTCCGCCCTCGATGGTCAAGTGACTTTTGGTGCCCTGGCCTGTCTCTCGTTGGCCTCGTAACTTGCTTCTCCCACAATCCATTTGCGGGAGAATGACGTAATTATGACTAAACCGATAGTAGCGCCGCGAAGCGAAGAGTGATTTAAGGAAAATTTCATTGGTTGACTTTCGTCAAGTGATCTCAGAAAAGTTTCCCTTGCGGCTATAGGGAGTTTCCCCTCTGTTTCTTATTTCTCTGTGATTTTTATATAAGCTCGTCGTTGCACATGGTAATCAGAGACCATCAATAAGAAATCGTGGTAATGCAATAATAATTTCTTTTCATCTGTGATAATCCACCTTATCGTAGAACCAGTTTTCAAATTTTTAATTAACTTAAATTAAATTAATTGGGCTTATAAATAATTCCGATGAAAAGAACGATAAGCAACGTATTTATATTACGTCATTTATGAATTGCATTAACCTAAAATCCATTTGCGGGCAAAGCCAACTGGAAAGACAGGCCCTGACGCGGAAAAATCACCTGACCATAGAATTCTGAGTAACAATGTAACTATCAATGTTTCCATCTTAGATTTTAACAATCAGTATTTTATCGTTTGTTGAAAACAATAAAGTTTGAATTGTTGTTCAGACTGCTATGGTCAGGTGACTTTTCCGCGTCAGGTTTTGTATTTCTCGTTGGCCTCGATTTGCGGGAGAATGACAGTAACGCTGCAGTGGCTAAAAGTAATAGTGTGTCCATTGAATATTAAATGCAGCCATGAAAAGGTAATGACGACTGATGACACCGCCAGATGGCATGACAATCTAATGCGCCGACAATTACTGTATAATGCATGGCATTCAATGTAAGTTTAACAGCATTAACGCTTTAAAATACTTGTTTAATAAAATAAAATATGATTGTAAACTTGAAATAATATGCAGATAAACCAATTAAATGAATTTCAAAACAGTAATAGTTTTATTAAGTACCGGGGGGAAGGTGCTTTATGCTATCAGTGTGGGGAAACGTGTCTGTCTGTCTGTCTGTCTGTTTGCCTGTCCGTCTGTCCGTCTGTCTGCCTTTCCGTCTGTCCGTCTGTCTGTCCGTCTGCCTGTCTGTAACTCTAACTCCTCCGAGGCTATGAAAGATTTTCAAAATCTGTTTTCGTCAGTCGATGAACATAGTTCAAGGCACGAACAAGTTACAAATATTATCTAAATCGGTTCATTGGCACGTGCACAAATGGTACCTCTATTTTCCCACCTAGCAATTTTCAATGGGAAGATATATTGAGTAATATATCAAACATATCGTAATGACGAGATAGATGCGGTTATTCATTATTACTTTCGTCAGTCGTTGAACATGGTACATGGCACGAATCAATCACAAATATTATTGTCTAAATCTGTTCAATAGCACGTGCACAAATGGTACCTTTACGACCCCACCTAGCAAATTTCAATGGAGAGTATATTAAGTAATATATCAAGCAAATCGCAATGACGAGATAGAAGCGGATATGAATTACTATTTTCGCCAATTTTCCATTATTTTCCGGGAATGAACCATTTTGAAAATGGTTGAAATTGAAACAATGACACCTGATCTATTTTTACCCTTATGACACACTCAAAAATTTTCAGTGCTAAAATATGGCATTTAATATATCAAACGACTTGGAATGATGTATCATGAATAAATATAACGTAAAATTAACGATAGTCGAAATTGGTTTCAAGGAACCTGGTTTAGTAAAACCATTATGGTTCATTAGAACTTTCAATGCTAAAATACGGCATGTAATATACAAAACGACTTGGAATGAGGTGTCATGAATGAATATAACGTCAAATTAATGATAGTCCAAATTGGTTTCAAGGAACCTGATTAAGTGGAACTATTATGGTTTAGTGGAACCATTGTGGTTCATTGGAACTTTCAATGCTAAAATATGGCATGTAATATATCAAACGAATTAGAATGCGTGTCATTAAAGAAGATGACGTAAAATTAATGATAGTCGAAATTGGTTCAAAGGTACGTTGTATCTTTATGGCCCATTAGAAACTTACAATGTTAATATACGGCTGTTTAAAAATAAAGTTTCGCGAATTGTTTAGTTTAACCTTTCGGTACTTGGTTATGTCATTCCATAATGGTTTATTTATTAAGTACCGAAAGGTGCTTTATGCTATCAGTTTGGGAAACGTGTCCGTCTGTCCGTCTGTCTGTCTGTCCGTCTGTCTGTAACTCTAACTCCTCCAAGGCTATGAAAGATTTTCAAACTTTCTTTTCGTCAGTCGATGAATAAGGTTCATGGCACGAACCAGTCACAAACGTTATCTAAATCCGTTCAATAGCACGTGCACAAATGGTACCTTCAGGACCCCACCAAGCAATTTTCAATAGAGACATATATTAAGTAATATATCAAACAAATCGTAATGACGAATTTAAAGCGGACGTAAGTTACAATTCTCGCCAATTAATAAATCTGTTGCCGGGAATGAACCATTTTGAAAATGGTTGAACTCGAAACAATGGCACGTGCTCTAATGGTACCCTTATGATACCCTCAAAAGTTTTCAATGGTAAAACTTGGCATGTAATATATCAAAAGCCTTGGAATGATGTGTCAAGAAGGAATATAATGTATAATTAATGATAGTCGAAATTGGTTACAAGGAACCTGGTTTAGTGGAACCATTATGGCTCACTGGAACTTTCACTGCTAAAATATGGCATCTTATCTTATCTGGTACAGAGGGTAGATTATCGCAAGCGATAATCTGCGGCACCTACTCCTACGAGGGAGTTTTGCGCCATCCCATTAATAACGACTGCTACGAGATGACAGTAGCAGTCGGGACCGACGGCTTAACGTGCCCTCCAAAGCACGGGGGGTTTCATGATGGAAGAACTGCTGGGGATAAACGAACCAGAGGCTGTCACCAACTGCTGGAACACCAGCTATGGTCAATCGGCAAATGGGTCAGACCAAAGTCCCCCAACAGCCGCGCCCCAAATAGCTGTCCCGCCAGCGGTGGCCCTCAAGCCCAGGCCGTCACCCAACCAGCAGCTGGCCGCGCCTGAAGTTGCTGAACTCCATCGATTGGCAAGCCAACCGACGAGACAACCAGGCCACGGCCACCCCCAAAACGATTTGGAATGTAATATATCAAACGATTTGGAATGACGTATCATGAATGACTATAACGTAAAATTAATGATAATCGAGATTGCTTTCAAGGAACCTGGTTTAGTGGAACCACTATGGTTCATTGGAACTTTCAATGCTAAAATATGGCATGTAATATATCATACGACTTGGAATGATGTGTCATGGATGAATATAACGTAAAATTAATGATAGTCGAGATTGGTTTCAAGGAATCTGGTTTAGTAGAACCATTATGGTTCATTGGAACTTTCAATGCTGAATTACGGCATGTAATATATAAAAGGATTTGGAATGACTTATCATGAATGAATATAACGTAAAATTAATGATAGTCGAGATTAGTTTCAAGGAATCTGGTTTAGTGCAACCATTATGGTTTATTGGAACTTTCAATGCTAAAATATGGCATGTAATATATCAAACGACTTGCAATGATGTGTCATGAATAAATACAATGTAAAATTATTGAAAGTCTAGATTGATTCCAAGGAACCTGGTTTAGTGGAACCATTATGGTTCATTGGAATTTTTAATGCTAAAATATGGCATGTAATATATGAAATATATCAAACGACTTGGAATGATATATCATGAATGAATATAACGTAAAATTAATGATAATCCAAATTGGTTCAAAGGTACGTGGTTAATGGATATTTACGATCCATTAGAAATTTGCAGTATTAAAATAGGGCGGTTCAAAATATCGTTCCGCAAATGGTTTAGTTTAACCTTTCGGTACTTGGTTATGTCATTCCTTAATGGTTTATTATTTATTCAAATAGCCATTTTTCTCATTTCTTGGTTGGTTTAGATTTGCTGTATGGTTTCGTTGTGTCTCTAAATTAAAATTTAAAATATAATAATATTACCTAGGACGATTATTACCAATGATACGAGTGGAATTAAAATGCCGAATTATTTGATTTGATTTTGAAAGTGGAAGATGCATTCACAATGTGAAACAGAATTGAAATAGAATTGCATTCAGATATGCTAAATAATATTGCACAAAGTTTGTCTGTGATACGTATAAATCCTGTCGGATGCAATCTCCATAACACTGCAGTAACAAATAGCATTATCAAGTTCTACGTTCTTACGTGCTTGCACTTTCTATAAAATAGACATAGCAAAAAGTGCAAAACGTGGGAAAAGTAAACTCAGACGTACTCAATAAAATATTGCATATTTGATTTTATTTAGTTACCATATGTAAAATGAATATAATAAAAATACTAACCACACTAATAAATGATTATATAGGTTTTGTAATTAGATCGTAAAAATGAGTTAAGAACAAAATGAGGAATTAATAATATTATTGTAAAAAAACATAATTTATAAAATCACAGTAAATCAAAATTTATAAATTGTGAAAAATTGTAAAATATAAAAAGAACATTACAATTTAAAAACCATTACACTTTTCCATATAATTATCTTCTGCGCTTAACTTTTTATAACAACAGCTATTCGATTAAATAATAAATAAAACGAATACTGCTTTGAAATTTATTTAATTAGTTTATCTGCATATTATTTCAAGTTTACAATCTTATTTTATTCTATTAAACAAGTATTTTTAAAGCGCTCGTGCTGTTAAACTTACATTGAATCCCGTGCATTATAGGGAGTGCAAGTGTGACGTCAGTCCTAGGAATTCTTCAGTCATGTGACTCGATTTGGTTCCAAACAAGTCTTCTCGCTTCGGGATTTAACATGGTTCCAACGTAGGGATGGAATAAAATAGCTTCCTATAAGCCCAGTGTTTATAACGCATTTAAGATGTGAAATTGTTTAGTTCCTCACTGCTCAAGGAGGAGCTAAAACAGCGATTTAGACATCTATCGTTTTCCCAAAGAAAGAAAGATCCGCGAACGATGGCATTCTTTTGTTAAGTGATTAAAAGTGATTAAAAAGCGTTCTAATATTAATGTATAAATTTTATAATGGTATTAAATGTCTTAATAATAATATAAATTACACAAATTAACATAATAATTTAAGAGATGTCATTTTTACTGGCCGCCCGTTTCAACGTTACTAGTACGTTACTAGCCCGTTTCCAATGTTTGGAACCAGCGATCCCATTTCCTAGGCTCTCGGCCCGTTCATCGCGCAAATGACGTCAGCTGTGACGTAGTCACTTGCACTCCCTATAGAGTAATTGTCGGCGCATTACATTCTCGTGCCATCTCGCGGTGTCATCAGTCGTGATGACGCGAAATCAGCGGCAATGGACACTATTTTTTCTAGCCACTGTAGTAGCGCCGCAAAGCCAGGAGTCTTTTAAAGGAAAATTTCATTGGTTGGCTTTCGTCACGTGTTCTCAGAACAGTCTCCTTGCGGCTATAAGGAGTTTCCCTTTTGTTTGTTATTCCTCTGTGATGTTAGTTACGAGGCTCATTGTTTTTAATGCTTTCATGTTTAATAGGCAATTTTATAAGATGTTAAATGGCACTTCAATGGGCAGTAGTATCAACCCGTTTCTGGCAAACTTGTATATAAGTTAATTGGAGAACATAGCTTTGAATACGTTTAATTACTTTCCAGAGGTGTGGTTTAGATATGTAGACGATATTTTTTGCATCTTGAACACACAAAATAACGACATCCGAGAATTTTCAGCATCTATTATTTGTAGAGAAATTTGTGTTATTCTATTGCATTTTTCTCGCCGCCCTCATATTACTTCCTATTTGTCCTCCGTCCTGTCCTATCCCAACACGTCTTCTAATTAATCTCATTTGTTCTCTTCTTGTTTTTCAGCCAATACCATATTACAATTCCCTATGCAAACTATATATAAACTCGTCCGTCCAGGATAACTCTCTCTGGAGTATGGCCAGGGCCCATAAAAGCAACAGGACTATTGTTCTCCCTCCTCTGCTCACAGAGGGTGGCGATTTCGTTAGCAATGACCAGGACAAAGCACAAATTATCGCCGATTCACTTATGAGCCAATTCTCTACGCCCAAAGAGGATGATCTGGTCAATATCACTCGTGAGGTCAAGGACGCGTGATAGGTATGGCCACACACAGCGCGCTCTTGGCTCTCCTGGTGTCATTGGCACCTCTGAGATATTGGACATCATAAAGCGCCTGAAAAGCAAAAAGGCAGCCGGCATCGACACCATTACCAACAGTGCTCTCAAGAATTTGCCTCCCAGTGTTATCTGCATCATCACCAAGGTCATGAATGACTGCTGGCTTAGCGGCCATTTCCCTAGTGTCTGGAAGGACTCAGTCATCATCACCATTCCTAAACCTGGACTGGATCCTGCTCTTCCCATAAGTTATAGGCCCATTAGCTTGTTGCCCATGCTTTCGAAGGTCTTTGAGCGCACTATACTCAAGAGGTTCAACAAGTACTGCGAGACAAACAACCTCATTCGTAGTGAGCAATTTGGCTTCCGTCCAGGCTACTCTTGTCAGCTTCAGTTATGGAGGCTCGTTGCTGATTTAAACGTTCCTCTCAGCCTCTCTATGTTTGGTGGTCTCGTTTTCCTCGATAATCAAAAGGCCTTTGACTAAGTCTGGCATGATGGGCTCATTTACAAAATGATTACCTACGGGTTCCCTGACGATCTAATTGCTCTAGTTCGCTCCTTCCTGTCAAAGAGGACTTTTCGTGTTAAGGTTGGGGACTCCTTGTCTGAACCCTGCGATGTTAATGCTGGTGTACCCCAGGGATCTGTCTTGGGGTCAGCCTTATTCAACTTCTTTATCCATGACTTCCCCAATTTTGCAAAGTGTAATCTTTACATGTTTGCTGACGACGGATTCATCATGACCTGGGCAAGAAACCCAGCACATGTCATCACTCGACTCCAAAAAGCTTTACATCAGTGCGAGAGTTGGTTCACTAAGTGGCTATTAAAGCTGAATGTCAAAAAGTGCAAGGTCATGTTTATCACTCGCAAATGGAAAAACCCTCCAAAGCCCCTCTTCTTATTTGGCAAGAAACTGAGAGGGTAAAAAGCTATAAATATCTTGGTGTCATGATCGACTCCAAACTAAACTGGAACGACCAAGTCCAATACGCGCTCAACAAAGCAAAGTAAGCGAGGTTCAGTCTGATTGCACTTCTGGGGCGAAACAGCGCTCTTGGTGTGGATAACAAACTCTTGATATACAAGGTTGTGATTCGTACTATTTTACTCCATGGAATGCCTGCTTGGGCTTCTATTTGCAAATCTAGGTGGAAGGAACTCCAGACCTTCCAAAATGTTGCACTCCGATCCATTGCCCAACTTGACAGAAGAGTTGCCAACAACCACTCTATCTATGACCCACATAGGCACCTTTGTCCAGACCCTTCTGATGAACATGCTTCCCAAGATGGAAAATCATGAAAATATTCTGATCTCCGGTATTCTGGATCAGTCACTCGTTCTTAAGGGTCCCCTCAGGTTTCGAAGACCCCGTCATATCCTGGATGCCTGTTTCAATGATAAAAGCAAGGCGATCTTCCCCAACTACTGGATCTTTTAGGATCCTGTTGATTGGGATCTTTATTCGCCAATCTACAATCCGACTCTCGTCTCTGCCTTATAGGGACTTCCTTTCTGGATGACTTAAGGGGTTCATCAGGCTTCTTTTCCAAGTCAGTGTACATCATCTAGTTTACTTTTTGGGCGAGCGTGCAAAGTGAGCTAGGCTCCTGGACAACTGGCGTCTTTTCTTTCCACTGATGGATTGTCTATTGTCACTTGTAAAATCACTCAGTGATGAAGGGAGCTTAGCCGCCGAAATGTACATCTGAGTCTTTATTAAAATGTTTGTGCCGATTAGTGTTTTCACTTTTTATTCATTTAGATTTGTGTCCACAGTGCTTGGCTTGCATCACTTGTATAAGGACTACCACATTACGTTATTCAGTAATCTGTCAAGGAAATTTTGTTAATGTCGTCAATATTAACATCCAGAATGTCCGATACTTCCGATACTTCTTCTGCCACTTTTTATACAGAGTTAATTTTAAGTACACCGACAAACTTTTAGGGGAGGTAGTATGGCAGTTATTTTAACATCGTACCAGTGCTGGTTAGTACTCACATGTGAGCACTGTCACGATGTTGAATGCGTACTCGTAAACTTCTCGTTGGAAATCGATCAAATATTAATGGTACACACAGTTTTATGTATCCTATTATTAACCCAAATTTCATTATCCTAGGTGTTAGAGAACCTGAGTTATTTACTTGCTGATCTTGGTGGAGGCATTTTTATTTCTGTTCATGTCTCAGTTATCGTTCAAATTAGGATCCATGTTCATATAAACTTTTTTGTTTAGAATCACCCAAACTGCCTCCCTTAAAAGTTTGTTGGTGTACTTAAACTTCACCTTGTATAGAGAGTGTGTCACGATTGTCAGAGGGTGAAAGCGATCGCGATAGGAATAGAAGCGAGCGCAAAGGAGATGAAGGAAAAAGCGTCTGCTTTTCAACAAAAGACGTGGTGCCTTCCATTGGCAGCATTACAGAACAGACTCCGCAATATGTTATTAATCCAGCAATGATTAATAAAGAAAAACAAAGGAGGAAGCGTCGTAAGCGTGGGGGCGTGGCAGTGCGGGAAAAAGTGCGAGGGAGAGAATCGAGAAACTGGGCTGAAAGCAGCAAAAATTCAGACGAGTCGGATGAAACGTTGCGAGATGCGAATTCAATTTCTTGTGCCTCAGGAGAGAATAAAACGGTATTGAAGAGTAGCGTAAATAGCAAGGCACTTTCCCGTTACAGACGAGCAGCGAATGGAATACTAAATGGAAACTGCCCTTCTATATGTGACGGACATTTGCGAGTTCCGCGGCGAACTAAAAGGGGTGTTTAGATTTTTACAGTGATTCGCCTACCAGGCAACGTCAAGAACGACCGTCTGTGCTACTCCGACTCGACGACTCCCACTTGGCCTTGATTTCTACGAAGGTGTGAACCTGCGAAGCCACCGAAAGCGACAATGCGTTATCAGTGCAAGGATGGCAACAGAGCGACAGGGAATCGACATTAAAAGGCATTTGAGAGCGACGAGAGAAATCATCGCTTGTGTGAATAATCCCATCGCAGCCATTCTTCAATCCACGCCAGGAATACTTACTCGGTCACCCTTAGCGAACTTGACTCAGTTGAAGCCCTTCCCGTCTGCCCTCCAGAGATTACTACGAGAGGATTTCCATTACGTACGAGGAAAGGTTCACGAGACGTTACAAATAATCGCCCCGTGGGGTTATACAGCCTTCACCGAGGACGGGCTTGGCTGTGTTGCACATGATTCAAGGTAAGCTTCTTATTCTCTCAGCTAACTCGCTACTTCTCTCAATAAGTTAATTTTCCACCATGCTAAGCCCTATGCCATTTCTATAACATTAAGTTGCGTCGTCTCGGCTAATTGCTATATTTTTGCTTACATTCCAAGTGTCCGTTCCTCGGCTTAGCCTTAAACGCAGAAGCATCGCCGTCATCCGGACGTTGGCTGCAAGCCAGAGAATTTCACTTTCGCCCTTGCGAACATTATGCCCACTAGTAATGCAAGAACTGTAATTAAATTGTCCTTAATATTATGTATTAATATTCACTTAACTTTAATAATAGCCAAGCGCTGATAACAACAAAGGCTATGGCATCTTAAGCAATTGTTAGTTATTCCAAGTAATTTAATACAAAATTTATTTGTAATAAGTTACTAATTGGGTCAAAGCACCCACTGCTCTCCTTAGCGATAGAAGGGGGCTTATTAACTTTAATTTCTTACTAATAAAGTTATCAGTAATGTATTAAACTGTGTCTTTAATTAGTCCCTAATTACACTTCCACTGCGTTCATTAAATTTCTTGTTGAGTGAGTGGTTCAAAATACACTAAAGGCCTGTTTTCTTTTAATCCGCGCGGACGAAAAATACGCGAAAAATACGCGAAAAATACACAACAATAAGCAACAGCAAATGCGCACACCACATTCTGCTTTTATTGATTCCATTTCCCTCTTACTGCAATTTAGGCCCGTTTTCAGAATGAGCGCTAATGCTCTTGCTCAAACCGGATTTTGCTCAGTCATCAGGATATAATGGGACGAGAAATTCTTCCAATCAAGTGGAACGTAAGAAAACTTCCATAATCATTGATACTCTTCGTGATATCACATATTAAGTTCTGCAGATCTCTTAGTCTCTACCTGGGGCTTTTTCATCAGCTTCCTAATGATGATGCTGAACTCTGCAGCTTCGATGTTGCTCCTCAGTAATTGCTGCGCGCGCCATTTTTCAGACACATGAAGCATTCTCAGAATTGTTAATCACAGGCGCGGCAAACTGTCCTGTAAGTGAATAAACTGTCAAAGATAGAATGATGCAACTGGGAATAAATCCTCGCAGCATACTGTAAGAAAAGACGGGAACTTCGGAAATGCAGGGTTGTTTCGTTGGCCTCCTATATGTACAAGCTATTTACAGGACTTCTACGAAATCATCCTATCGCCACTCTTGATTCCCAAATAACGAACCACATCTAGTTTATTCAGTATAGTAGCATCTGTGGAAGAATACATGAAGCAGCCATAGTCTAGTTTAGAAAGTACAGGCTACTTTTATTTGCACCACTCTGTATAAGGGATCGATAAAGTAAAAGTTACATATTTCTATCATCACTCGTTTTGGTCGTAGACAGGGTTTTTAATAGGTTCATCGCCTGTAGCCATCTTGATCTTAAGGTCTTTATACGAGGAAGCCACGCCATTTTCTTGTTAAAAGTTAAGTCCCAAAAGTTGATGATTCTCCACAACTGGAAGAGTATTCCCATTGAATCTTAAATCTGGTTCTTTATGAAATGTCCGAAAACAACAGAAAATCAGTTTTCTGTGAGGCCATTTTTTACACTTTAAATTTTCAAACTATAAGGCCGTTTTTTACTTATTAGTAACAGACCGAACGCAATGGGGACTAAATAAATGAATTTATTTCAAAAATATTGACCGTGGTGGTTCAAGCAATTATCCCACTGCAATACCAGGCGCGAAACAGGTCTTGGGTTGTTGTTTGAACCAATTCCGAACCGCCTCTTGCACTTCCCCGTCCGTATGAAATCTGCGTCCACGTAAATGTTTTTTGGATTCACCAAACATGAAAATCGCAGGGAGACAGGACTTTAAGGAGTGTAGTTCAGGATATCCCATTTAAATTTCACCGATACACGTCCTTCACGAAAACGCTTGGTCCATTACTTCACATAGGTCAGCGATATGCAAAGTTGCCCTAAACTGTAGCCGTTCGTCTACAGTGGGATTTCCGTACACCTATGGCCTTTTGCTGTTAGGAATCTCACAACACCTCTTTACAAAGTCTTCCATTACAAAGTCTGAAATATGAATAACAAACTTAAATTCTCATTACACCACCAGGCGCGACACCTACCCTCTAGCGGCATAGGCACGTATACAATATCTTCACCATAAATTTACGTGTGTCCTCCATAAAATTCGCTAAAATCCTGAACAGCAATTGTATGTAGAAGCCTTCAGGCTGATACTTATTGAATACGCCTCATATTAATGGCAAGTTGCAATTGCCTTCGAGGAAGTGCAACAGTAAACTGCAAGATCGTCCTCAAAGACAGAGTGCGCTACCGTGGTGGAAATTTTGGCACAATTGAAAGCAATAAGGAATAAAAGTGGGCTCAAAACGCTTCATGAGGGACACCATTTTTTTCAGTGATTGAGTTCGATAAACATGAACCGATACTGCCCCTAAAGGTCATTTTAGTCAAAACGTTTTTGATGAACATTGATCACTTTCCTTTGAGTCCTATTTCATGCAACTGTTTAAGAATGCCATATCGCTGAATCTTAAGCTTTTTATACGATGTTATTTAATTTCTTTTTCTGTAGAGGCGTATTTGTCATGCACGTTCTTTTCACTCTTAATGTCGTTACAAGGGCAAGCTCATTTCTTAGAGCTCTCTTTTTCTGGTGCGTTTTGTGCATCGATGAAGAACGGGTAGAGCGTAGAGAGAAATAATTTCATGATGGCTGACCGGTTCTTCATTTCATCAATATTATTGACTGAATCCGTCGTAAAATCATCAATGGAAAATGTAGACAGCAGCGAGGATGAACATCTTGCATTAGTAATACTCTATGGACAACACAATGCAAAGCTTTGAAGATTGTGTGTCGAAGGAAATGTTGAAAATTTCTTTACCAACACATTGTGCAGTTCTTTGTTTTTCCCATAATGTTAATTCCCATATCATAACAAAGGACAGCACGTACGCTTTTATGTTCTGCGAGTGTATGCTAAATAAATATTATTGCATTTGCCGTTTGTTTATAAAACTATGCACATTATTTATTTCTAGTTTGTTAGGGATCTCCTCGTCCACCGAAAAACTCACAACCGCCCCCTCAAAAGAAAAATGTACTTCTTTTTCCGCCATTGTGTCGATAAAAATTTGCTATCTGCACAAACTGACGTCCTGGCTCGTTTAAAGCGCGCTCTAAATGCTCGAAAGGAGTAAATAGTGTGCTCCAACTATGACAAATACGATGGAGCGCTCTATGTTTGCATGACGAACGCTTGGAGCGCACTCCACGGAGTAAATAAAGTGGATGGAGTAAATACAGGGTGTCTCAGAAAAAGGTACTAACACTTTGTTTTTTCAAGTTTTACTAATGTGACAGAATGGCAGGAGATCAACTTAGCTTTGAAGAGAAAAAGTTTGTCCTGAAATGTTATTGGAAGACCGAAAACGCCACGGAAGTGCAAAGACGGTTCAGAAGGGAGTTCGATAAACCGCCACCAACGGACTGGAGCATTGCTCGCATCACAGATAAATTTGAAGCAGATGGAACCGTTCACAACATCAACAAGAAATGTTCTGGACAACCACTGACATCCATCAGCCCTGGAAAACAAGAGCAGGTACAGGAAACCCTCATTCGATTCCCATAGAAATCTCTACGACAAACGGCTCGGGAGACACACGTCTCAAACGATAGCGTCCATCGCATATTGAACATCAATTTGAACATTTGCGAACATGATTTTTTAATCACATTTGTCTTCAGTAATTCAAGCTTTTAAACTTGTCTCTATGTTCATATATAATGTTTTTATAGTCATTCAAAGTGTTAGTACATTTTTTTGAGACAACCTGTAGATCGTGCATGATGAATGCGCCTAATATCTGTGTGTCCGGATCAAATCTTGTAACCAATATTAAACCAACTTCCCGAGAAGGTAGAGAGCTGAAATTTGATACACATACGCAGGACCGATGACAATGCATGTTATTTTTTTTCAAATCGGTTCACTGGTTCGTGTTCTAATGGTACTAATTCAATACTACGAATTGTCCAATTGCCACGACAAATAATTCGTTATGACGAGGATTAAATGCATCCGTTGTTTATTAGGAGCTTTACCTTAAAAGTTACTTATAAGAGTGCACCCTTGGTCTGTACGTTTATCCGTCCGTCCGGCCGTCCGCCGTTTGCACGATAACTTGAAAACGGATTAACTTTTTCAAATTCTGTTTTCAGAAATATGACTATCAAATTCTTAGCTCGGCCGTATCAACTTTTCAGAATTTTTCGAGGATCCCTTCAAGTCGAATTCACGTGCTAAAACAGTGAGTGTAAAGAATACCAAGATAATGGTATGTCATATAACAATCGATTTATCAAGAAGGAATACATTGTTACTTTGTGTTCATCTTTTAAGCATTACTGACATCGGCGCGCACAAGTGAAATCGCTTTGTCGACGCACGATTGCTCAAGTGCTCATAATATATAAGCTTATTATTAAGTAGCGGAAAAATGCAGTTACTGATTGGTTTTATAATGTACTAGCAAACCCGCCCGGCGTTGCCTGGGCTTTTTAAATCATGAAATAAAAATACAGTATAGGTAAATTTTAAAAAACATTTATTTAATGTCAAAAAATTAATGGAAGTTTTTGGACTACACCTAAGTCTTGAGTACTTCCTTATAAACGACATTTAATGTTGTTGCATCTTTACTGCAAATGTATAAATTTCTAGGGTCGCTAACTCTAGAACAGGCAACATACAGTTGGCCATGTGAGAAACAATCTTCTTGCAAATTTACTCCAGCTACTTTCAATATTTGGCCTTGAGATTTGTTAATTGTTATGGCAAAGCAAAGTTTAACTGGAAATTGAATGCGTTTGAACTGAAAAGGTAAGTCTGTAGGTATTAAAGGGACTCTTGGAATTAAAACTGTTTCACCAAGACCACTTCCAGTAATAATTGAACCTTCTATCACATTATCTTTTAGTGATTTCACAATTAACCTTGTTCCATTACAAAGTGTTGGAGGATTTGCAGTAGCACTTTGTTTTTTTATTTGGCAGAAAGGAGTGTCCCCTGGTATAATTGTGAGGGGAAGTTTAAAAGTGGAGTGTGCAGTTCGTCCCCCCAGTAACAATGTTGCTGCTATTCCTGAAGATGCAACGGCAATAGCTATCTTATTGAAACTTCTAATTTTGCATAGTATTAAGTTTGTTAAAAAAGTTTTTCCTGTGCCTCCATGAGCATCTAAAAAGAATAGCTTTCCTTCACCATTTTGTACACTTGTAATAACCTTATCGTATGCTAGTTTCTGCTCATCTGTAAGATTAGGTTCTGTTGTGAAAATAATAGAAAATAAATCATTTGTTTTATAATGGGTTTATTGTAGGTATTCCCTTTTAGTTTTACCATCCTGATAGGGTGAAGGTAGATCGAAATCACCGAGAGTTTTATCAGTCATCTTGCGTAAAAAACTTTCTATAAGTGTCAAAGTTTCATTAAAAATTTCATCACAATAATTTGCATCTGGATTTAAATTTCGGTTTCGCTTCGCATGGTTTCTGTTTACACAGCTGTTAGAGGAGAAAAAAGCATGGCAGCCTATCGCAAAAATAGTACGTATTTCATTGAGTTCTTTTGAATTTTTTTGTGTTATATATTTTTTATTTTTTTATTGAATTAGTTTATTGAAATATTAAGTTGTGGAGTTACAGTATAGGTAAATTTTAAAAAAACTTTATTTAATGTCAAAAAATTAATGGAAGTTTTTGGACTACACCTAAGTCTTGAGTACTTCCTTATAAACGACATTTAATGTTGCTGCATCTTTACTGCAAATGTATAAATTTCTAGGATCGCTAACTCTAGAACAGGCAACATACAGTTGGCCATGTGAGAAACAATGTTCTTGCAAATTTACTCAGCTATTACGATGAAGTAGAATTAGCTTATGTTTGTTTGTTTGCTCAAGAGATGGCGCTAAGCGTTTCGATCGCCGATCACCATATGATGAGCAGCCATATTGACGCATTTTGAGAGCAATTAATGTAAATAATTTAATATAAAACCAATTTTTATGAATTAATACCTAGCCTACAAAGTTTCTACATAAATCCCCTAACAAACAAAACTTGTTTCATAAAAATCGATGCAGTAGTTCTTAAGGTTATCGAGCACATACACCGGGGAAGTGACTTAGATTTATACTATGTATAGATTAATTGTGTATCCCTTCATAATTTCTGCACTTTTAGAGGTAGAAGGTTGAAATTCGGAATGTAGCTTCCTATGGGCATGCCCTTCTGCACTATATAGTTTGGTTTTGATTGGTACACTGGGGTCGGAATTACGGGGGTGGGATTCAGAGAGGATAACATATCTATGTGCTATTTAGGTACGTAAAGGCGTGAAATTCAGTATCCAGATTTCTCTAGGCACGATCTACATTATTATGAAGTTTAGACCGAAAGATGATGATTTTTCGTGTTTTGATGAAACATCTGGGCCACATAAAATTGCCTCGGATGAACTAAACGAGCTTGTTTGCGATTTGGATCTGTCCAAAAGCAAAGCGAAGATACTGGCCTCAAGACTTTATTAGTGGAATCTACTCGAAAAAAAATGTCTGAATGACTATTTCGCACTCGTCATCAGTTCTCCGAACATTTCTTTAAAAAAGAAAAAAGGTCTTGTGTTCTGCTGCGATGTTGATGACAGCGAACGGTATTTTGCCTTGGAGATTACTTCGAAGGATCTTAATGTGTTCTTAATATGTTAATGAGCGAGCAGACTATTGCGCTCAATATTATAATTTTTTTTTGATTTTTACTCTCCGTCCTTGTCTACATTACTTCCTGAGTAACCTATGTTCAGACATTATTGGTAAAATATCGGATGGTTATAATTAAAATTCCCCAGTTCTGCGCGGGCTCCAGACCGAGTTATTGCACGGATAGTGATGAAAATTTATGTATAGGGGAAAAGAGTTCCGTTATTAGTGCATACGGCGCAATGCGTCTGTAAACAATCAATCTGCAGAGATCACCATACCATTGGGAAAGAAAGAACGTGCGCTCCTGGTGAAGTTCTATTACCAGAAGAGCAGCAATAGTGCAACACCACGACTAGAATAACGGCGTGTGAAGGGATTGCGAACAGGACCCATAAACGCATGTAGGTCGCCCAGTAAAAGAATTTCTTCGTACCCGCTTCGGCGATGAACATGCTGTGTCAAGACACTTTCGAGATGCATGGCCTGCCCGTTCACGAGACGTTAATCCATGTGACTTCTGGCTGTGGGGAACCCTGAAGGATCGTGTTTATCATGGAGGCGTACGGACCTTGCCTGAACTGAAAGCCAACATCATACGTCATATTGCAGCCATTTCACGGGTGAAACTTCGTGCTACTGCTGAGTACGCTGTCCTGCGCTTCCAGCATGTCATCGACGCAGAGAGTGCGCATTTTGAACAATCCCTCTAACAGCATTCCAGTAGTGCATTACTACTGTTTGTGTCTGATCTTGTAGCGCCACTTTTTCCCCTGGTGGCAACTGTATGGACTAATAAATTTTCCGTTCAATAACGCGGTCTGCAGCCCGCGCAGAAGTGGGGAAATTTAATTATAATCACCCGGTACATATATATATATTATGAAATGTTTGTATAACAACACATTTGTCTACAAAAAACTACTTGCCATGACTTTGTAAATGACTCTCTTATGTACAGTCCAACAGACAAGTCATGAGAATCACTCCTTCTGCAATAGATAACCTGACCCTGACGTTGACAAAGTTCATCAGCTGCCGCACAGGTCCTTTATTTATTGTTAATGTTTACAATTTAAAGTACGCTTTGATCAACCATTTGAAAATTATCGAGCAACACGTCGAAGAAGAAAGTATTACGATTCGTCTCAAGAAAATTAATTTATTACAAAAAAGGTCTTTTTAAGAGCCACCAATTTAACAGTAATTTATTTAACAGCAGCCTCGGTGGCAGGGATGAAATATAACGCAGTGATTTATAGTTCTTATAATTTGCTGGTAAAACTATAAAACTGCTATTTTTTAATTAAGTTCGTATTAGTTTTATTTCAATTATTGATATGAGACTTACTTCGTGATGTCAAATGTTTCTTTGCGTTTAGCCAGTTTTTCTAAATGTTTAATAATATTCTGCGTGCACTCACTCACTAACAAACACATCTATAAAGAAAATCAAGGTATCTTTAATCGTTTTAAGTAATAATAAAAATTTACAGTGGTGATTCCGTTTTCAAACGCTTCGATGTTCGAACAATTCGGTTTTCAAGCTTGACACACCAAAAAAAAAAAAAAAGCCAGAAAAGGTCAATTTTCACTGCGAAACTTCTCGCATTATGGGACCACGAAGGGTACTGATAGGAGCACCCTCTCTAACTTTCTGATCAGTTCAGGTAAAATGCAATTAAACAAACATTTATTTCATTTAATGTAGAATTTTATGCATTTAAGTATACATTAAGTGCTTCTATAAAGGTTCATAAAATCAATGGCTTAAAGCCTGGAATGGAGTATTCCGACTTACATTAATTCTGTTTTCAACAATTCAGTTTGAACAGCTTTCTACAACGAATTAAGTTCGAAAACCGAAGACACTGTATTTCTAAAGCATAAATTTCAAAAATAATGCTATTAAAATATCAGATTAACAGGTCTATTTTATTTTCTCAACTTTCTTACTTTTTTCAATTTTCCCGTAGTGAAAGCAAAGGAAACAATATTTCGTACAAATCTCCATTCATCATTTTTCAGATGTGGCAAAAACAGATTCATAAATTTATCTCTATCAGACACAGGAAAAACCTAAGAAAAGGATCCAAAATTATACACAGAATATAGAAATGAGTATCTCTTAAAAGTAGCAAAAATTATTAGTTATATGAATCATACAAGAAGGTACAGCATATATAAATAAAGCTTCTGACACATTTCCAAAGTTAGTATCACGTTTTTTTTTAGAAGACGGAAATAAATGTTTTTATTAAATTCGAATCAAAACTCAGAAAATTTTATTTCAAATTAAGTTCATCAATAATAGCTCTTCAAGAGCATGTAATAAAAAATGTGGTTTGTGGCCGCCGTAATGTGAAAAATTAAGCACGGTGGAGATTTTCGAAAAAGTGATAAAATCCTTAATATCACAAAAACGGTGAGGTTTTCACTGAGGCCATATTTTGATATTTTGATAGGTCACAATTCTAGCTATCATCCTTCAAATGTTCTTTCTCTCATTACCGGGCATCCTGTATTTTCTATCACTCATTACGGGGCACCCTGTATTTCGCGATGTCTTGTAGGTCCGGCGTTTCCCGTAAGCTACAGGCCTATAAGATTCCTTCCGTCTATATTTAAGGTCCTAGAAAAGAAAATCCTGACCAGATTTCATGTTCACTGTAGTGCCATAAACCTAGTATGACAAGAGCAATTTGGTTTCGTACCAATCTTTCCTGTCAAAAAGTAACGCCATTTATTTTTTTCAAAGGAAATTACAAAACATGCTGGTAAACAAATAAGTGCAGCTGAAACTACACGTTTTTATCTATTTTTATACATCGGCATCTTGAGGATGTAGGCATTTATCCCAACGCTGCGCCAGTTTCAGAATACCCCGCCCATAGAACTCCGTCAGCTGTTAATACAGCCAATGGCGCACGGCAGATTTGAGTTCCTCGTCCGTCAGTCTCAAACCTCTGACCACTCAGATATCTCTTCATGGGACCAAAGAATGGTACTCGGAGAGTGCTAAGTCCGGACTGTAGGCTGGGTGGTCAAGAACCTCCCAAGCAAAACGGGCTAGTTTTGCTTTGACGACGTTGGCCACATGCGGGCGTGCGTCGTCATGAAAAAGTCGAACATTGTTTCCTCTTTCTAGTCGCTTATCCCGAATAGCACGCCGCAGTCTTGTCAACGTTTACAATTGGTAGCAGCGTTGACGGTTGACCCACGAGGTAGAAACTCTGCGAGTAGGATGTCTTGCATATCCCAAAAAACTGTAAGCATAATATTCCACACATTGTTTGCAATTTTAGCAGCTCATGTGTGAAGTGCAAGACCCAGGACTCATCTCCTGTGATAATGCCATTCATAAAACGCATTTTTCTCCTGGTTGTACCGCTGCAGATGTTGCAGACTGCACGCCATTCTATTGCCGGCCTATTCTGGTCTCAGACTTTGCGGTATCCAAGCTGCTTTTGTACCATATCCCATGCAGATCCATTAGGATTTATGAAATTTTCACTCACTACTTTCAAGGAAATGTGACGATTTCTCTGATTGTGTTGTTAATGTCCTCGATAACAAATAGCTGGTGCTGCCGCTGAGGCAGCCGCCCAGAAGCTGTTTATAGGCAAGGCTAACTCTTCCTTCCCGTGTCACGTGGATTGCGTCGACGGAGATCGTCGGTTAGTGAAGAAAATAGGAATGACGTAGAAGACGCGTCAAAGAAACGTGATGTCATCCCGAAGGAATCACGTGGGTTAGGAAAAAGAGAGACGGAAAAAGAAAGATGGAGGCGTGAGAGATGGCAGCAAAAGAGATCTCCGAAGAAAGTTCGATTTCTTCGAGAAAGAGTTATGGCCCTCGACAAGCAGAAAGCCATCGCATGAAGGCGTATAATACGCCAGCAGGCGAAGGAGCGTCGAGAGGGCAAGCCTGGAGCCACGACTTCTTCGAGAGTGACAGCGTAAGGACGGCCAGCGAGAGGGGCGAACTGGAGAACGCTAACGAAACCAGGAGCACGACGGAGGACAGCCCAATTCGGCTGGAGCCAGGTGATTTAGAAAGAAGGCTCGCGAATGCAGTAGAATACCTCATTAGCTACCTGGAATCCTCTCCAAGTACGACGAAAGATTGTCAGCGAGAAACAATCCAGTCTTGACCACGCACAGTCCCCATCACGGAGAATGGAAGACGTCGGATGGTAATCCACGACGGAGATAGTGAAATGACCGAACATTCGTTACACGGTAGGACATTTTTTCATATACGATTGAACATTAATTGCCAGGTGTCCGAAATATCGAACCTGACGCTATTTCGTGTGTGCGTTCGTGTTACAGTGCTAAACGAGTTCCGTTCGTTGTTTAGTCTGGACGCAAACGAACTTAGGGAGAATGACGTTGCTCTCGGAGTGTTTCCGTTCGCACTTGACACTTATTTAAGGTGTGAAACAGGAGGAATCATTCCGGAGGTGTCGTCCTCTTTTCCCGTTTAAAATATTCTTGACTTTGAAAATTTATACGTAAGCCAGACAGAGGGGCTGCTTTTGCTTTCCCGACTGACACCCCCACAGCGAGTGTAAAAGCTCCTCCGAGCCATTTAAAAGCATTTAAAGACTAATCCTGGACAATCGAGTACTGTCTAAGCATAATAGTGTATGGATGCACCTATCCCAGCATATTTATTCTGACTTTGCGATAGTTGTTTTATGATATTCTCGTCTTTCTCTGGAAAAGTGAACATAACCTCTTCAAGCGAGGACATCTAGTGGCGACTTCGCAACGGTGGAATCAGTACGTGATTTTGACATCTCACGAATTAAAGAGTGATAAGATTTAAATTTCACGAATCAGGGCCTAGATTATTTCATTTTTAACAATTAACACAAGCAATCTACTATAATAACTTTTAAAGTAATTGTTTGCAAAGAAATTTCAAGGTGCACGTGCTTGTATGTTGAAAAGTCTTAGGACAAACTTCGTCAAGGAGATTCCATGGTATCCAACCCCTTTGTAAAATACGATTAGTTCATATGTAACTGAACTAATCGCATTCTGGGAAAGCAGTAGGTAAAGATTTGTTTTAATAAGTTCACTTGATGTGTTAATTGTTAAAAATAAAATAATCTAGGCCTACCAACGCACACTGCGTCCCGAACACTGTGCTTTAGGATTGAAGGAAGACATTTCGAGGGAATCCGCATGTTGTTTTTGCTTGCAGAGTAGCCTCTGTTATACTGTCAATTTTGTTATTTACAGTGAAAAATAAAAGTCAACCTTTTGCTTGCATTTGATTGTTCAATGCAGTATTGTAAGTAAACGGAGCTGCGGGGACCCCATGTTCATATGACAAAAATACTTCTGAGGACCTCTTCTATCATCTCCCAAAAAATCTGTACTCAATTCAAAAACACCCTGTATATCTGTGTGTTTGATATGATACTTACATGTGCGATAAAATAAGACAAGGATCGGTGGTGATCGCTTGTGTCAAAGTGTTAAAGGTGTGAGTGTTAACCTATCAGCATTTGCTTTATTTGTGTTGTGATAATTCCTGAATAATTAACGCCCGAAGGCGATTATTAGTTATTGTGTATGCTTCAATTGGGAAGGTGTCAATTCCCCACAACAGGAAAAGTATTTATTCATAAGTGCATGTGTCGACGAATATGTGTAATTTCTGACGTGTATTCACGTGTTTGTACGTACCTCGACCAAGAGGTATCGTAGTCTTTCATTTAATTGAGTTTTTGTCTACTTGCAAGGGGATTGCCTTCGCATCCCGCAGGGTGGTCCTCTTGGGTAGCTCAGCTCTTGGGTTCTTCTACAAGTTTACATTGGATTTCCGCATCCCTTGACTAATACTTCAGATTTTTCGACCGATCAAGACATTTACTTCGGACATCTTAATCGAGATACGCGACTTCGGATAAGTTATCCCAAATCGATGCGAACGACAAGGTGCGTCTTTCGCAAACTTTAGTTAATAGTTATTTTGATTATTTGATGAATTTCCACTGCCAAGTTTTTCAAGAATATTAGTGATTTTATTATTTTTCCATTGAATATTATCATAAATTAGTGATAATATTATTGCTTTATGAAATAAAGGTTTTCTTTCTTAAACCAGTTATCGTTTTCTATCTCTTATCAATAAACTCGGCTAATCCACGTAACAAGAGCAGGAAACGTTTGTGGTAGCATCGCGTGGTCAAGACAATACGGACCGAACTTTATATTTTTCCCCCCACCCAAACCCACCCAACGTTTAGGATACCAGAGCGGTGTATTAAAGACATTCGGACTTATCTATTTTTTACCCAGCCCTTTACCACCCAATGTTATCAACAATAGCGGTGGCCTACAGTCATTCGACTTAGTGAACTGTGATTTCACCCAAAATAAAAGTGAGACTTTAAAAAAAAAGCGTGCCTTTGGAACAGTGACATTAGATTTATTATCTCTTTGAAATTTCCTGGCGGTAACTTCGCGCAGGAAACGTTTGGAAAAAGATGGTGGCGCAAAGTCCAATAGCTGAGCTAAATGAGGTGCTCAGACAGCTAGTTGTCTCGCCTACACAAAGACTGGTTAATAATATAGAGTTAGCCTACCGACGTTTTCGGGATTACCAGATGAAGACCCGAATTTATTCTTAAATAACTTCGTATATGAAGCGAATAATAAAGGGGTACGTGATGAAGATTGTGTACGATTTATACAAGGGTACCTCAAGGGGTCGGCAAAAGAATGGTTCGCAAGCTATACGAGTCACCACTTCGTCACTTGGACTCATTTCCGACATGAATTTATTAGGGCCTTCTCAAGTTGACAAATGCAGTTATCCCGACGAACAGACTTACTTAAGCTAAAGCTTAAAAATAACGATTTAGCAACGTATATAGCCACGTTTAGGAGACTAATTAATGGGCTTACTGATTCGTCTGAATCAGAAAAATTGTTTTTTTCTGGTTCAAGGCCTACCGAAAGATTTGGAGGCCAAAGTAAAATTCCAAGGTTGTGCCACAGTCGAGCAGGGTATAGCGTTCCTCGAGAGGTGGTACAAATCCTACGATTTGGAACCAGTACTGCCAGAACCGGAACCTATGCAACTAGGGGCCATACGAAGAGAACCCCGTAGAACACAACGCCCAAAAGACAAGAAAGACATTGTTTGTTATAATTGCCAAAAACGAGGTCATGTAAGCAAAGACTGTAAGAGTAAGCGACGACCGCGAAAAACACGTTATACTCCCAATAATGCCATATTGCACGATCATCGAAGGGATTCGTGCGTCATCCGATTTAAAATCGGTAACCACGAATACAAGACATTGATCGTCACCGGGGCCCTTGAAAGTTACATCAAGGAGTCATGCGCCAGAGACCTAAACCTAAAAACGATAAAGAACTATAGCCGGAGAATAGTAACATGCACCGATGGGAGAAAACAGGAAATTACCGAAACGGCATTTCAAGTACCAGTATCTAGTGGGAGATATCGAGACAAAATAAATCTCCATTTGCTGCCGTTACACAATTTCGACATTATATTCGGATATCAGTGGTTGTGCAACGTCGTCCCGATAGTTAGATGGAAAAGCCGACGATGTGGCATAGTAGTGAAAGGACGGCGACATTGGATGCCACAATGGAAAGAAGAGGCATGTAGCAGTGTAATGTCGATACAAAGGACAAGAGACGGGTTAAACTCTCAAGATTACGATAGCTTATTATGACTAAACGATATCTAAAGATGGGGAACGAATACTAACGGACTACGAGGACTTATTTCGAGAGGAGCTTTCGAAGGGGCTACCGCCACGCCGCACTACACAGCATCATATTGAACTTGAACAAGTAGCAGCGCCTTTCAACTCGAGATTGTATCCGTTATCCCGAGACGAGGAGGACCAATTACAAAAGACAGTGGAGGATCTAGTAAGTAAAGGTTTAATTATTCCGTCCACATCCAATTATTCCTCGCCAGTGCTCTTTGTTAAAAAAAAAAAAGATGGCTCACTCCGCATGTGTATAGACTATCAGAAGCTTAATTCAATGACTAAAGATAATTTGTACCCAATCCCTCGCATAGAGTCTTTAATTGACCGACTACAGGGAGCTAAATATTATACCAAGCTAGACATGTTACAGGCATACCATCAAATATGCCTAAATGAACGTGATACCCACTTATCCGCATTCAAGACGCGCTTCGGTTTGTTCGAGTATAAAGTCCCACCCTTTGGAATGAAAGGAGCGGCGGCAACATTCTCAAAGGCAATGAACGAAGTGCTAGGAGAATTTGTCCACAAGGGTGTCATCTTTATTTTGACGACATCCTAATTTACGCACAATCGCCGAAACATTTAGATAAACTGACTCGTCGGGTACTACAGAAATTAAAGGAGAACCGATTTTATCTGCAAAGAAGCAAGTGTGTGTTCGTTGTGCAAGAGGTGCAATATTTTAGGTACAACATCAGTCGGAGGGGAAAGGCATGCGAAGAACGTATTTTCAGGGCCGTAAGGGAATGGCCTACGCCGACAATGGTATCCCAACTTTGGGGATTTCTGGGTACAGCTCAGTTTTAACGAGCTTTTGTTCCGAGGTACTCTCTGATCACAGCACCGTTGTTCCAATTTTTACGTAAGGACGAGCCCTACATACGGAATAAGGCACAGCAAGAAGCATTTAAGACGTTAAATGAAGCGTTCGTCAAACCCCCCATCCTCAAAATATTCGATCCAGGGAAAGCATTACACATTATGTGCGACACGTCCGCTGTCGCCATAGGCGCAGTGGCCACGCAGCAGTATGGAACAAAGCTATTCCCCATAGCTTACGAATCACGGCGCTTCAGAGAGGGGGAAACACCATTATCCGCATATAACAAAGAATTATTAGCGATAGCCCATGCTGCAAGACTTCGGAGGCATTACATGAAACAGACCTCGACGATAATATATATAGACAATCAGTCGGCGGCAAAGCTCCTTACCCAGCCAAAGCTGTGGCAGCTACAAGCTACGGTGCTACAAGATCTGCTAGACTTTAGCATATAAAGGCAGCAGACAACTTTATGGCCGAAGCGTTGTCAAGATGGGCTGTCAGCGAAACATCGCAGATCGACGTGATTCACGATGGTCTTCGGATGATTAAACAGCCGGCGAGAATGTCACGTGGATTGCGTCGACGGAGATCGTCGGTTAGTGAAGAAAATAGGAATGACGTAGAAGACGCGTCAAAGAGACGTGATGTCATCCCGAAGGACTACAATTGGTGGAAATCAATAGATTGCTGATTGGTGGACTACAATGACAAATAAGTGGAAATGGAGATGGCTCCAGAAGGCGGATCTAACAGTAAGCTTATTTCCGGTTGACACGATCGGGAAAATCGATCAGGAAGTCAGTATGCTATCCCTGTCGAAAGATATCTGATTGTTTAACATCTTTCCTGGATTGCATCGTCGATGCTTTCTAATTTCTATTTATTCATGGATGGCGATCTTTGCACCTTTTCCGGTCCATAGGGGAGAGCTGGGAGGAATGGGACACTTTTAAGAAAATTCTTCTTTGAACTTTATAAAATTTTAAATGCAGAAATTACATGTCAGATTGTGTTAAGATAAGTGTTATTTTCCATTTTATATTTAAATTATTTGATAATATATTATGAAAATCTTGGAAATAATAAAATACGGACTCTCAAATTTTTGTCCCATTCCTCCCATATGGTAGAATGTTTTAAAATAAAATTATTTTAAAAAAATTACTTGAATTTAAGAAAACATTAAAACAGACCATCATGCTTGCAAAATCATGCACTAAAAATAAAGTGAGAATTCTGCTTTTGTTTATATATTCGATTTCCACCATTTTCACATAAAATTTGCTTCTTTTTGCTCTATTTTCATATTACCAACACTTTTGCTTGTTTCGTTTCAAGTGAAATTGTTTGCAAAAACCTGCGATATTCATAAATTTTTTTTCAAAACATTTCCTACTAATGAAGTTATACGTGTGAAATTGAAATAATTTAAACCTCCTTGTAGTTGCTAAAGAATTAGGTAAACCCTGTAAGTCTAAGTTCTTATAAATTTTATTTATTTATTTATTATTTTATGCCAGTTAATCATTCAGAGAGGAACGGGACACTGTCCTCTGGCATGTCCCATTCCTCCCATAAGGCTTTGTGTTATTACATGAGCCAAGGCCTCCTATAGACAAGGCCTGCTCACTCAGACAAAATGGCGGCAATAGAAGGCTGGCAGAGGATATAGCAGAGATGGATATTTTTTAAATGCTGAGCAAACAGAATGTAAAAATGCACAGTATGATTTTTTATTCACAATATTCATCACATTAGAATGTTATAATAATGTATTTTAGATTTATTAAGCTAAACTGAGTTTTTGACAGAGAATTATTTTGTATTGCTATAATTTAAATAATTAGACGATTGGAATATTTTAATGTGAAGACTATTGTGAATAAAAAATCATATTGTGCATTTTTATATACTGTTTGCTCAGCATTTAAAAAAAATCCATCTCAGCTATATTATCTGCCAGCCTTCTATTGCCGCCATTTTGTCTGAATGAGTAGGCCTTGTCTATTGGAGGCCTTGCATGAGTCCATCAAAAGAACATCTGACTATCAGGCCTAAATTTAACCTTTCCTAATAATCGTTAGGTTACGCTGTTTCTATTAACATCTTGATATCAGCACGATCACGAATTATTCTCCAACAATCTTCTTACAAAGAGAACGTGTTTTATTTACTTTTGATGCTCAAAACACAGACTATGGTTGCAGTCCTAGAGCACGCTGCTCATCTGGCGGCCATTAAAACCAACATGGCCCCTATACGTGCTCCACCTAGCGTGACATCGATGAAGCTTGCAATTTAATAAATAACATATACGAAATTATACTGTCCCACTCCTCCCACTCTCTCCTACAATTTTCATGCACTCTTCAATTTTTAGCATACAGTGTTGCATGGATATAAGATATTATGCATAAGCAAATTTTTTTGTCCTTGTTTAGCCAGGACCTTCTGTATTCTTTAAATTTTGTAATAAATGAACGCTTATTGGATCCAATATAGTAGGCATCGCAGTCAGGGTAATCCAGTCTGTATATTCCGCATAAATTGAAATCCTTTTTGTTTTCAATCATCTTAGGGTTCAGGAGAAACTTACTATTGTCTTTTGTCCTATATGCTATCCCTACGTCCTGCTTTCGAAAGATATTGGCTATCTTCATGACGTCGGGGTTCATGTAGGTGAATGTAACAAAACCATTTTTGTCTTCAGTTGTCTGTCGGGGCTGCAGGTTCCTTATTAAGTACCGAAAGGTGCTTTAGGCTATCAGTGTGGGGAAACGTGTCTGTCTGCCGTCTGTCTGTCTGTCCGTCTGTCTGTCTGTCAGTCTGTCTGTCCGTCTGTCTGTCTGTAGCTCAAACTTCTCCGAGGCTATGAAAGATTTTCAAAATCTGTTTTCGTCAGTCGATGAAAATGGTGCATGGTACGAACAAGTTATAAATATTATCTAAATCGGTTCACTGGCACGTGCACAAATGGTACCTTTATTTTCCCGCCTAACAATTTTCAATGGGAAGATATATTGAATATGTTTGATATATTATTCAATCGTAATGACGAGATAGATGCGGTTATTCATTATTATTTTCGTCAGTTGATGAACATGGTACATGGCACGAATCAGTCACAAATATTATCTAAATCTGTTCAATAGCACGTGCACAAATGGTACCTTTACGACCTCACGTAGCAATTTTCAATGGAGAGATATATTAAGTAATATATCAAACAAATCGTAATGACGAGATAGAAGCGGATATAAATTGCTATTTTCGCCAATTAATAAATTAAGTTCCGAGAATTAACCATTTAGAAAATGGTTGAAATCGAAACAATGACACGTGCTCTAACAGTACCCTCATGACACCCTTAAAAATTTTCAGTGCTAAAAGATAGCATGTAATATATCAAACGACTTGGAACGAGGTGTCATGAAGGAATATAAGGTAAAATTAATGATAGTCCAAATTGGTTTCAAGGAACCTGGTTTAGTGGAACTATTATGGTTCATTGGAACTTTCAATGCTAAAATATAGCACGTAACATATCAAACGACTTGAAATGAGTTCTAATGAATGAATATAACGTAAAATTAATGATATTCGAATTGGTTTCAAGTAACCTGGTTATGGATTAACTTTCAATGCTAAAATATAGCATGTTGTGTTTATTAACGTCACCTGACAGATGGAAGAAGGCCTCATCTGAACCCACAGGTTGTCCAAAATGTCCTGATTGGCTTCCATTTCTTCTCCAAACTCCATCGCAAATTGTTGTTGCTTCTGCCTTCCAGTGTCTGTTAACTCCAGATAAACATAGATCTTATACGGGAACAGGTGTAAATCCTTTCTCAAAATTCGCCACGTCGTGGCATACGACTTCCCTTCTTCAATGGATAGGCGGAGAACAAATTTTTTGGTAAGGGAATCGATCCATGATTGCTTGCCTGCCTGGTGCGTCTCGACACTTATACTCGTTCCGGAACTTTCTTTGCACGGTTACAGGTGATTTTGTCTCGAAATTCGACAACCTCGCATTTCTGCTCTGTTGATAAAGCGGGCGCCATTTTTCAACAATACGATTTTCATGCAGCGCCGTTGCAACAATACAAACTCCAACTATTTAGAAATTCGATATGACGCTCATATTCTTTCAATTGTTTATCCCTAATGCACGTCATTCGAGTGAAATGGTCAGAAATTTACTGAATCACCCTGTATATCTAACGACTTGGAATGAATGAATAAATATAACGTGAAATGAATCAATATAACGTCATGAATGAATATAACGTAAAATTAACGATAGTCGAAATTGGTTTCAAGGAACCTGCTTTAGTGGAACCATTATGGTTCATTGGAACTTTTAATGCTAAAATATGATATGAAATATATCAAACGACTTGGAATGATGTGTCATGAATGAATATAACGTAAAATTAAAGATATTTGAAATTACTTCAAAGGTACGTGGTTTAATGGTATCATAATGGTCCATTAGAAACTTCCAATGTTAACATAGGGTCTTTTAAAAATATAGTTCCGCGTATGGTTTAGTTTAACCTTTCGATACTTGGTTATGTCATTTTTTAAAGGTTTATTAAATACCGAAAGGTGCTTTATGCTATTAGTGTGAGGAAACGTGTCTGTCCGTCTGTCTGTAACTCAAACTCCTCCAAGGTTATGAAAGATTTTAAAAATCTGTTTTCGTCAGTCGATGAATATGGTTCATGGAACGAAGCAGTTACAAATATTATCTAAATCGGTTCACTGGCACGTGCACAAATGGTACCTTTATTTTCCCGCCTAGCAATTTTCAATGCGAAGATATATTGAGTAATATATCAAACAAATCGTAATGAAGACATACATGCGGTTATTCATTATTATTTTCGTCAGTCGATGAACATGGTACATGGCACGAACCAATCCCAAATATTATCTAAATCTGTTCAATAGCACGTGCACAAATGGTACCTTTATGACCCCAGCTAGCAATTTTCAATGGAGAGATATACGAGGGTTGGGGCATAAGTCATGGCAACTATTTTTTTTTCTTGTAGATATGTAAACGGATCACAAACGTATATGTGTCGTATGGAAGTTCTGCAGGCAAAGTGTGTACGCAGAACAACAGATGACTCTGTGATAGCTGGTAGTAGCGCAGCGAGGGCTGTGAAATCAGTCAGTTGGTGAGTGTCGTGCGAGATGGAAGTAACCCGTGTTGAGCAGTGCGCTTACATCAAAATAACAGTTCTCCGAGGGAGAAATGCGATGGAATATCACAGTGAATTAGTGGAAGCCCTTGGGAATAATGCCCTACCATACCGTACAGTAGCACGTTGGGTAGGAAAGTTTCAGCAAGGACGTGTGTCAACCAGTGATGAGCAACGTTCGGGACGACCGGTCGTGAGGCTGATGATATTAAGCGCCTCCCACTTCGTTGGCAGTGTGTGGTGACAGTAGCACGGGACTACTTTGAGGGTCTTTAGGCCCAGGTTTGTCATGTTAACTTTATGTGTACTGTGATGTCATTCTTTTGCACCGTGAAGGCAATATTGCCCTGTATACTACCGTAATAAATTAGTGTGTTACGATATTTCAGTGTTATTCATTGTCCACAAATGTAGTTAACACCTTGTCCTTTCGTCTGTATATGTCACAGTTTCCAATCGGACTGGTATCTTCAAGAAAAAAAATAGTTGCCATGACTTTTGCCCCAACCCTCGTATTAAGTAATATATCAAACAAATCGTAATGACGAGATAGAAGCGGATATAAATTACTATTTTCGCCAATTAATAAATAAGGTTCCGGGAAGGAACCGTTTTGAAAATAGTTGAAATCAATACAATGACACGTGCTCTAATAGTACGACACCCTCAAAGATTTTCAGTGCTAAAATATAGCTTGTAATATATCAAAGGACTTGGAATGATGTGTCAAGAAGGAATATAAAGTAAAATTAATGATAGTCCAAATTGGTTTCAAGGAACCTGGTTTAGTGGAATCATTATGGCTCATTGGAACTTTCAATGCTATAATATTACATGAAATATATCAAACGACTTGGAATAATGTGTCAAAAATGAATATAACGTAAAATTAACGTTAGTCGAAATTGTTTTCAAGGAACCTGGTTTAGTGGAACCATTATGGTTCAATGAACTTTCAATGCTAAAATATGGCATGTAATATATCAAACAAATTGAAATGATGTGTCATGAATGAATATATCGTAAAATTAATGATAGTGGAAATTATTTCATAGGTATGTGGTTTAATGGTATCAGTATGGTCCATTAGAAACTTCCAATGTTAACATAGGGCGGTTTAAAAATATAGTTCCGCGAATGGTTTAGTTTAACCTTTCGGTACTTTCTTATGCCATTCCTTAATGGTTTCTTATTATTTATTCCACGGTTCTTGTCTCTTGTCCTTTTTAGCACATTTTCTATATATAGAAATGTGCTTATGTGATCGGTTTGTTCAGCTGTCCGTCCGTCTGTAGACAATCCCACAATTCATTGCGTTGCAATAGAAAGAGTGCATGTATCGAATTGCTAGAAGACACGAATTATCCTCGCATTCGGGAAAACGCGTATTGAGAACAAACATGGGTTCGTCTCTGCGCGTGCTCTAAACGTTAACGAGATGGTGCGCGTGCAGGATGCACGTGTTTGACGATTATTGAAAGGGCAGTTCGGTCTCTAAATCAAGAGAATTTTTTTATTCCTAGGGAGCTTAGTATTTATTACGATAACTTGAAAAACAATTAACTTTTTCAAAGTCTGTTTTCACCAATCAATTAATATGGGACAGAGCACAAACAATTACGAACGTGAGATAGCCGGAATAAGTACTTACTATAATGGCACGTGCTTTAATGGTACCATTATGATACCCCCTTAAAAACTTTCTATAACAAGATATGGCATGTAATATATCAAACAAATCGTCACAACATATCATGAACGAATATATAAGAGTAACTAGTGATAGCAGGTATTGGTCTAATGGCACGTGTACGTGCAAGGATGTCTTATGAATGAATATAACGCGTAAATAATGATAATGGTTATTGGTTTAGTAGCACGTGTTTCAATGGTACCAAATGGAATTTTCAATGTTAAGATATGGCATAGAATATATCAAATAATCGTAACAACGTGCCATGAGTGAATATAACGAGTAAATAATGATAATGGTTATTGGCTTAGCAGCACGTGCCCTAACGGTGCCATATGATACCATATGGTACCATTGGAACTTTCAATGTTAAGATATGGCATGTAATACATCAAACACCTCGTAACAACGTGTCATGAGTGAATATAACGACAAAATATTGATAGTGGGAATTGGTTTTGTTGCATGTGCCCTAATGGTACAATATAGTATTGCTAAGATATAGCGTGTAATATATCAAAAAACTCATTACGAGTTGTTAGATTTATTATTATCCATTGCTTATTTGTATAAAGAGCATAATGCTGTTAGGCTTAATGTTATCTAAAACTCACTACTGTTATACATATTGCTTATTAATAGTAGTTAATCGCTAGCTTCAATAGTAGACGATAACGTAGAAACACTTTAGTAATTTAATACGAAAAAAAAATAGATGCTTACACACAACTCTTCAGCAATTAAGGCTCACCTCGTTTAACATTATGTGGTAATTCTTACACATTAAAGAACTTTTATTTTTTTAAATGGATGAGGAATAACTCCCTCTTCATTTACCTTTCAGTTCTTCAAGTTTATTCGTTTAAATTCTCTCTATACATTAGCTTACTTAAACAGTAATTTACAATTTAGTTTTCATATTTATTTATTTTCTCTTAAGTGTTTCAAAATATTGATTAATTCAATATAACCATGTACGATATTATAACATGAAAATGTGCTCCATTTATCCGCTTTGGCGGTAAAATCATACTTGTTCTCATCTACATCCGTCAATTATACTTAATATCGAAATATTGAATATATTTTTAAATTAGAATATATGGGAATTTTCAAACATTAAAAACTAATATGATAAAGCTTTTATATACACTGTCATATAAATGAATTATGATCACCCACTTAGTAATGGGAGTAGCCACCCTTCGCCGCTATAACTGCTGCTAGGCGTCGTGCCATGGACGCAAGAAGTGCGCGGTATGTGTCCGATGGTATGGCACTCCATTCCGCATGAAGCGCTGTGCACAGAGTCATACAGGGTGATTCAGTCAATTTCTGACCATTTCAGTACTATGATTTAGTGACCCATTAATGTTTACAAACTTAGCATTTCAGTATGATATTTTAGGCAGTTCGGAGTTTTTATTCCCGTGGTAAAGTCTCGATGATATGCTCAATGTGGCCACCACGAACGTTTTGAACTGCTCGCAATCGAATGGTGAAGTTGTTCATAACTCTATCCAGGATTTCTGCATCCACAAGGGTGCAGAGGTCGACGATGCTTTGTCGCAGCTGGTCTAGGATTCTTGGTGCTGTAGTGAACACACTGTCTTTAAGGAACTCTCAGAGATAAAAATCACATGGGTTTAGGTCAGGACTCGTAGGGAGCCAAAGAAAGCCACCCCCGAATCGACCAGCCTTGTGCGAACATTTTCGACAACTTCGGCCGTTCGAACACTACCTTCGCTCCCGCCTTTTTTCTTGCCTTTAACACATCCGGTGGCACGAAATTGCTTGACAAAATCCATGATTGCTTGCCTGCCTGGTCCGTCTCGACACTTATACTCCTTCCGGAACTTTCTTTGCACGGTTACAGGTGATTTTGTCTCGAAATACCATTCGACAACCTTGCATTTCTGCTCTGTTGATAAAGCGGGCGCCATTTTTCAACAATACGATTTTCAAACTCCAACTTTTTAGAAATTCGATATGGCGCTCATATTCTTTCAATTGTTTATCCCTAATGCACGTCATTCGAGTGAAGTGGTCAGAAATTGACTGAATCACCCGGTAGGTGGAGGGTCCAGCTGCCGTACATGGCGATCAAGGTGCTCCCACTGATGTTCAATTGCATTGATATCCGGCAATTAGCGGGCCAAGGGAGCACTCGAAAGTCAGTAGAGTGTTCCTCGAACCAAACCAGAAGGAGACGTGTCTTGTGGCAGGGTGCATTGTCCTGCTGGAACACACCATCACATTGGGGGAACATCGTGGGCATGTACGGGTGCACCTGGTCCGCTATGATTGAGAGATAGCCACAGGCATTCAAATTGCCCTCTAGACGAATTAGTGGATCTAACTGCTCCCAACAGAAGATCCCCCATACATGCACATCACCCCCCCCCCAGCCTGTTTCCGGCCCACAATAGCCTCCTGCAGTCTCTTTTCATGGCGTTCACGACGCACTCGCCATCGCTCATCAATCTTATAAAGCAAAATATTTGACTCGTCGGAGAAGGCGACCTTAACCCACTCGTCTGTGGTCCACTGGCGGTGCCCATGTGCAAAGTCTAGGCGTCGTTGAACGATGACCCCTGGTCAACGTGGGTGCAGCAACCATACGTCAACTGTTCAGGCCCATCCGTAGCAGGGTGCGTTCAACGGTAATGCCGGATACACGTCTGTTGGCACCACTGTTGAATCTGGTGGTCAGTTGATGGACTGTGGCTCTACTGTCACCTTTTATGAGTCGTCGTAGGCGCTGCTCACCCCGTTGGTCCATGGCTCGTGACCCTTTACAGTGATGGCGTTGGGACGTGATTTCTGTCCTGCTGTTCACTGTTTTTACATCTTCACTACAGTGAACAGTTCACAAATCGCGCCGTTTCAGAGATGGTGTTACTCTTGCTGTGATAGCCTATTATCATCCCTTTTTGGATGTCCGTTAAATCCGGACGTTTACCCATCTTGAGGCTCGTGCACCTGCCGTTTGATGCACCAGCTTTAAAGCTTTCTCAGCCTGATATGCAAATTTTGCAATTTGTAATCGTTTTTGGGGCGAACCATGCGAGTGCCTTGAAGGGTACTGGTCATATTTCATTGATATGACAGTGTATAGTTCCGCTTCTTCTCAGTTAGTAACTGAGTTAGTATACACAAGTCCTTAAATAAATAAAACACCGGCTAATTTGTATGATTTAAATAATTATATTTGAATTAATTTTTTTGGAAAGAATTATTTGAATTTTTTATTTATTATTGAAAAATTTGCTTGAATACAATTATTTTGCATTACGAGCAAATTCTGAAGCTCGTAAACTTAGCCACTACTGTAGTTCTTTGCTCTCTAAAAGGGTGCCTTTCTTGCTTTTCTGCCCCTAATATGGCTTCATTTGAGTTGAATGGTTTGAGTAGGGCACATTCGCTTTTCTTATTTCTTTACTCTGTGTTCATAACCGATGTTCTTGAACAAATAGTTCATACTACAGGGTGAGTTTAAAGTCGCGCACATCAAAGTTTAGCTGCCTGTAAAAGTACCAGTTTGAGAATTTAAATGAAAGTAAAATATCACAGAGATTAGTTAAAATGTTGGCTTTTATTTTTAGACGATAAACTTTAGATGTTAAATAAACGTTAGAAATAACGTTCTTTTTCGCGAATACAAAAGCGGGTTCGTTTTACCAGGTTTTGTGAGACTTTGCGAAGCATGGCAGTAATGATGTTAGAAATGGCTGTTGTGACGTTCGTTTTCAGCTCAGCAATCGTGTGTAGACTATTCACATAAACCATATTTTCCAGTTAACCCCACAGGAAGAAATCAGGGGTGATAAATCTGGCGATCGAGGGGGCCCACAATCCCTAATTCGAAGAGGACGCCTTTTGAACATTTACTGTAACATCTAAGGTTTGTCTGCTAAAAATAAAAGCAAACACTTCAACTAATCTCTGTGATACTTTCATTTTAATTCTCAAATTAGTACTTTTACGCGCAGTTAAACATTGATATCCGCGACTTTAAACTCATCCTGTACAATAATTATTCATGGAATGATGGTGCAATTAATTCGTACAAATGAGGGAGATGAGCAATGCCACAATGAACAAGAGCGCTAGTGTCGGGTTAGAGAATGGACACGAAAACGGGAGATAAAGGCGTTTTGCAACACGGGAGGAGGTTCGTGCAGGAAGTGACACCAGCATTTAGTAACACGACACGCGTAGCACGACTAGCACATTGTTTTTGAATGCAGCTAGTGTATTAGCGTTCCTCAAAGACAAAAACATGTTAGTGTAGCCGGTGTTTCTGCCTGTTCGTCAGTCTGAGATTTCCCCAAAACTACTGAAATCCGTAAATAAAACAAAATAGCCGGAAACTGTGGACACCAATATAAAATATCGGAATAAAAAGAAAACACAGGTGTTGGTTCTCCCTTTTAATGTTGCTCTAATCAAAGGATTTAAGAAAATCCGCAGAGATTTCGAGTACAAACTAGTATATAAAAGCTCTAATACCACTAAGAATACCTTAAGCTCGATAAAAGACAGAATCCCAGTTATAGATTGTTCAGGCGCTTATAAATTAAAATGTGCATCGTGTGACAGATTTTACTTGGGAAGCTCAAAACGTGGGGTAAATAACCGACTTAAAGAACATACTGCTTGTATTAGGAATGCAAAAGCAGGTGTGTCTTCGTACGCCGACCATGTTATTAATGAAACACATGATTATTCGATTGATTTGTTTGAGATTATACATTATTGTAAAAATAATAAATTGCTGTATTTACTTGAGTCATTAGAGATTTTTGATGCTACAGTAGCATATTTGAGGCCTAAAAAGAGGCCGAAGCATAAACCGTAGCATCATTGAAATTGTAGCACTTTTGTAGCATTTTTTGCAGCACTTTTGACAAAATCCAGATACCAGATACATGATACGTCAATAGTATTATATTGGTAGAAGGGTGGATCATAATACTGCTCCTATTGATTAAACAGGTGGTAGCCTTACTGTATAACAGAGGGACATCAGGAGTTCCAACTAGTTTCGCCATTATTCCGGGCTTTGTCAAGGATATATACAGCAAGAGGCATGCAAGCTTTTATATACAGAACAGTGGTACAAATTATGCATATACATGAACCAATAGGATACAAAAGAATTAAAGAGGAAATCATGCCCAACAGGATAAATAGAAAAAGCACAGAGTTTTGAATTATAATGGCCAATAGAATAAAAAGGGTGTAAACGCTAATTTTTATAAATTATACAAAAAGAAAATATACAAAGGGATGGTGCACGTTTACGCGGACCGAAAAGAGAACTTATCCGGTTGTCTGAGGACAAGAGGATTTACAGAAAATAAAATAAACAGGCAAGAAATAACAAAATGTAAAGGAAAACATAAACCATAATGAAGAAACCGAGAAAAAGGGATCATAATAGATCAGATAAAGAGTTAAGTATTGCACACACATTAAAGTCTGTTTGACAATTGAGAAGCAGGTGGGAGGAGGACTTCTTAGCCTTAAATATTTCGATCGCTTCGAGGGTAGCAGTTTTTTCTGGCCTATTGCAGATATGTAGGACAGACATAACATCTTCTTGTGTTTTTAAAGCGTGTCCAGAATCTTCGAGGTGGTTTGCATAGTGGGAAATACGATCTCGTTTTCTATACGAGTCAATGTGTTCTTTGAATCGTAATACAAAATTGCGGGTCGATAATCTGACATAGAATCTGTCGCCAAATGCACAATTCAGGCGGTTAACTCCGGATTGGGAATATTTGTCGGTGGTGACGGCGGCGGGTGGGTTCAGGATGCGGGCTGATGGTGTAGGAGTACGAAAAGATATTCGAAGGCCAAAGGACGACAGGAAGTTAGAGAGCTGGGAGAAATTAGGGCCTAGATACAATAAGGACGTCTTGGGAAGGGGCGAAACAAGAGCGGAGGGGTAGAAGAGGGCCCGTCTGCGGCGGTAAAGAATACGGGAGAACATGGAGGTCGAATATCCATTGGCATGGGCGAGGTTCCGGCTTATGCAGAGTTCGGATGATCTGGATAGGGGGCTGATGGGGGCTTCAGGGCACGGTCAATTAGGAATCTGAATGAGGCTTGTTTGTGGCGGGGGGTGGTGTGAGGAGGAATAGTGTATTAAGTTGGAGGATGTGGTCGGTTTACAGAAGACGGAAAAGGAGAGGCGGTTAGTGTGGGGGTTGAGGATGAGGTTGAGGATAGGGATGTCATCGACATATCGGAAATACGCGATGACAGAGGGATTATTAAGGAGGGGGGTAACTTATGTTAATTCCAGGTGCTGTAGGAATACCTCAGACAGAAAACTGCTGAGTGGGAATCCCATTCCTAGCCCTGTGGGTTGGGAATAGTAGGAGTTGTTAAAGGAGAAATAGTTCTGCAAAGAAATTACAGAGAGGATAGCTAGTAGGTCACTAGTATCGGGTTTAGGGAAAGACGCAGCAAATAACAGACGCTATACTATAGAAAGGGTCAGGGTGACAGGGATGTTAGTGTTTAAGTTGGTGATGTCAAGGGACGTAAGGGGGAGGTGCTCATCAGTGCGGATGGAAGAAAGGGACTCAGTGAAGGTTAGGGAATTGCGCATATTGTAAGTATTATGGAGGATTTTCAGGTTAAAGAGGAAGGTAGAAAGGGATTTGGCAACGAGGTGGGCAGGAGCTGGGGAATAGTTAACGACGGGGCGTATAGGCATGTTAGGTTTATGGATCTTGACTAGGGCGTTAAGGTTGGGTGGGAGAGGGTTAGGTGGGATGAGGCGTCGGAGGTATCTGAAGCGTGGGGATTTGTTGACGACGGAAATAATGGATTTGTGATACTTAGAGGTGGGGTCGGAAGGGAGGGTGACAAAATTGTTGGCGGCGATGAAATCATTGACTTTATCTATATAAGTAGAATGGTCAATGATGACCGACAACTTACCTTTATCGGCCTTGACGACGCAGGGCATCGGAGTCTCGTAACATCGTTTTCAAAGTGGTGGAGGCAGAAGCATCGGTGAGAAGTTCACGGGGTAGTCTAGACGCGGACGCTTCTATGAAGGATTTGTGTATGAGATGTCCGGCGATGGCTCGCGCAGGAGGACGGTCGATCTGGGGGAGTAGGCTGATGGCATGTTCAACATCTGTGATGACATCATGAAAATGGGATTGTGTTGGCTTCTTATAGACAACATGTTTGAGGCCTTTGTCAAGGAGTCGTTGCTTGTTGTCGGACAGCTGGATTGAAGTTAGGTTCACGACATTAGCGTGGAAGACAAAATTCTCTTCAGGTGGACGTGGGTGTATTGGAGGAACAGTATTATGATCCACCCTTCTACCGATATGACTCTGCTCATCTCTAAGTTGTTCCACATCAAGAGGAAGCTAGCCTCCATCATACAGAACAAATGGTTCAACCGCATGTGTATCCGTGAGCACCTAGAACCCAAGTATGCCCACGTCATCGTCCGGAATAAATCCACCGCCGCCCAAGCTGCACGGACCACCGCTGTAAGGACCTGGATAAGCCATGCGACCACCACCTTAGTTTTTAAGAAACATCGTCTCAACCAAGAGGTATTCCGCCTGCACCACCACTTGTCATCCATCATTCCACCTGATATTCTGATGCCTCTCATTGAGGAAGATGAAGTGAGACTGCAATCCTTCAAAGAACATAAGTTCTTAACCCTGTGCAAGAAGCTGGACGACCTCCGACGCCCGCCTCCAATACACCCATGTCCTCCTGAAGAGAATTTTGTCTTCCATGCTAATGTCGTTAACCTAACTTCAATCCAGCTGTCCGACAACGAGCAACAACTCCTTGACAAAGGCCTGAAACATGTTGTCTATAAGAAACCAACACAATCCGATTTACACGATGGCATCACAGATGATGAACATGCTATCAGCCTACTCCCCCAGACCGACCGTCCTCCTGTGCGAGCCATCGCCGGACATCTCATACACAAATCCTTCATAGAAGCGTCCGCATCTAGACCACCCCGTGAACTTCTCACCGATGCTGCTGCCTCCACCACCTTGAAAACGAAGTTACGAGACTCCGATGCCCTCGTCGTCAAGGCCGATAAAAGTAACGTGTCGGTCATCATTGACCGTTCTACTTATAAGTCAATCACTTCATCGCCGCCAACAATTTTGTCACCCTCCCTTCCGAACCCACCTCTAAGTATCACAAATCCATTATTTCCGTCGTCAACAGATCCCCATGCTTCAGATACCTCCGACGCCTCATCCCACCTAACCCTCGCCCACCCAACCTTAATGCCCTAGTCAGGATCCATAAACCTAACAAGCCTATATGCCCCTTCGTTAACTATTCCCCAGCTCCTACCTACCTCGTTGCCAAATCCCTTTCTACCTTACTCTTTAACCTGAAAATCCTCCCTAATACTTAGAATGTACGCAATTCCCTAACCCCCACAGAGTCCCTTTCTTCCATCCGCACTGATGAGCACCTCTCCCTTATGTCTCTTGACACCACCAGCTTATACACTGACATCCCTGTCACCCTGACCATTTCTATACTACAGGGTCTGATACTTGCTGCGTCTTTCCCTAAACCCGATACTATTGTCCTACTAGCTAGCCTCTCTGAATATTCTTCGCAGAACTATTTCTCCTTTTACAACTCCTACTTTTCCCAACCCACAGGGCTAGGAATGGGATTCCCACTCAGCAGTTTTCTGTCTGAGGTATTCCTACAGCACCTGGAATTAACATAAGTTACCCCCCTCCTTAATAATCCCTCTGTCATCGCGTATTTCCGATATGTCGATGACATCCCTATCCTCAACCTCATCCTCAACCCCCACACTAACCGCCTCTCCTTTTCCGTCTTCTGTAAACCGACCACATCCTCCAACTTAATACACTATTCCTCCTCACACCACCCCCCGCCACAAACAAGCCTCATTCAGATTCCTAATTGACCGTGCCCTGAAGCCCCCATCAGCCCCCTATCCAGATCATCCGAACTCTGCATAAGCCGGAACCTCGCCCATGCCAATGGATATTCGACCTCCATGTTCTCCCGTATTCTTTACCGCCGCAGACGGGCCCTCTTCTACCCCTCCGCTCTTGTTTCGCCCCTTCCCAAGACGTCCTTATTGTATCTAGGCCCTAATTTCTCCCAGCTCTCTAACTTCCTGTCGTCCTTTGGCCTTCGAATATCTTTTCGTACTCCTACACCATCAGCCCGCATCCTGAACCCACCCGCCGCCGTCACCACCGACAAATATTCCCAATCCGGAGTTAACCGCCTGAATTGTGCATTTGGCGACAGATTCTATGTCAGATTATCGACCCGCAATTTTGTATTACGATTCAAAGAACACATTGACTCGTATAGAAAACGAGATCGTATTTCCCACTATGCAAACCACCTCGAAGATTCTGGACACGCTTTAAAAACACAAGAAGATGTTATGTCTGTCCTACATATCTGCAATAGGCCAGAAAAAACTGCTACCCTCGAAGCGATCGAAATATTTAAGGCTAAGAAGTCCTCCTCCCACCTGCTTCTCAATTGTCAAACAGACTTTAATGTGTGTGCAATACTTAACTCTTTATCTGATCTATTATGATCCCGTTTTCTCGGTTTCTTCATTATGGTTTATGTTTTCCTTTACATTTTGTTATTTCTTGCCTGTTTATTTTATTTTCTGTAAATCCTCTTGTCCTCAGACAACCGGATAAGTTCTCTTTTCAGTCCGTGTAAACGACCACCATCCCTTTGTATATTTTCTTTTTGTATAATTTATAAAAATTAGCGTTTACACCCTTTTTATTCTATTGGCCATTATAATTCAAAACTCTGTGCTTTTTCTATTTATCCTGTTGGCCATTATTTCCTCTTTAATTCTTTTGTATATGCATAATTTGTACCACTGTTCTGTACATAAAGACTTGCATGCCTCTTGCTGTATATATCCTTGACAAACCCAGGAATAAATGGCGAAACTAGTTGGAACTCCTGATGTCCCGCTGTTATACTGTAATGCTACCACCTGTTTAATCAATAGTATTATACTTGCATATTACAAAGCACTTACGCCAATGGGCTCTTATAGGCAGCACGGTTTGCAGTAATTGGTTAGTGGTGATTGATAATAGCATATATAAAACCCTGAAATCCTCCTTTAAGATATGCATGCGTGGGTAACTATATCTATAAGTAGATGGAGTGAACTCCAGTCGTTCCAGAATGCTACCCTGATGACCATTGCCCAGCTTGGAAGAAGGACTGTAAAAAATCATTACATCCACTCAGATCTGAAGATGACTCATATTGGAAAGTGTGTCCAAGATCTCCTGACAAACATGGTGCAGACAATGAAGAGCTATGACAATGTCCTGGTGGCTGGAATACTGATCAACTGGATGGAAATGAAGTGGCATATAAAGTATAGAAAACCAAGGTGTATCTTGATGTCAACTTAGGCAACGTTTCCTTCCTGAATTATTGGAAGAAGTAATACCACCCCCTCCCTCTTCTCCCACTCTTCTAACAATCGTTAATCTTATTATTTTGTTTTTTCATAATGTGGAAGACCTCTTTGGGTTAGTCAGGCTTCTTGCCTATTTCAGTGTATTTCATGTGGAATTTATTCCGGAAGGGTGAGAATCATGTAAGCACGGCTAACATCCCACCTGAATAAATGTACACTTCACTGTGCGATTGTCGATTGTCATTGCATGGAATTCAGTCGGGACTCACTGCTGCTACTGTACTGCATGACGGCTTCACTCGACGGACGATTGCCCATCATAAATTAAGGTAAGTTCATGCCACCATGTGATTATTTTTTTTGAGAGATTATTTAATATGCTTAAATTGTTGTTGAATGATGACAGTGTTAAATGCACGTGGACCGTTGTGCCTTTGACTATAGGGGTTGCATTTTCGGAAAAAATTCCAATGGTAGTTTAGTCTTTCCTCAGTTGACAAAAATAACAAGTGCGCTGCTTTCCATTCCAGTATCAAATGCAGATTGTGAAAGTATATTTTTATCTGTTCATCGATAAAAATTAAAAAGCACAATAGACTTTCTGCAGAAGCTTCGGCATGCCTTATAAGAGTTAAGGAGGGGTTAAATTCATGTACATCATTTACATCATCAACTGAAATGTTATCACATTTTAATAACGATATGTATCAAAATATTAGTAAAAATGAAACTTTTGAAACTTTGTTAATAATAAAAGGTCTAAATTATAAGTAGTGATTTATTTCTTTTGTGTTTGGCAATCACAGTTGTAATTTATGACAGGCTTATATGTAGCATAAAGCGTAGCATAATTGAGATGGGTCCATATCATAAAGTAGCATAATTCAGATGGCACTGTAGAACTTTCCATTTTCAAAACCTGGCAACACTGACGTACATGTATTTTATTTTACGGCTCATCGCATACAAAGAATTAATTAACATTGCATCATATGCCCTACATCATGCTATTTAAATAAGAATAAAATCTTCCAAATATTCCAAGAAGAAGATTTAGCTGTATCAAAGTGATCGTCACAAATACGTGCCGTTCCCAAAGACAGGCCCTGGCGTGGAAAAGTCACCTGATCATAGTAGTCAGGCAAACAAACCAACCATCATTCTTTCCATCAAATGAAACAATATTGATTGTTAAAATCCAAGATGGTAACAATGAACGTTACATTGTTACTCGGACTACTACGTTCAGGTGACTTTTCCGAGCCGGGTCCTGTCTTTCTGGTTGGCTACAGCATGGCCATATGAATAATGCTTAAAGAATAAACAGAAAGCAAAAGTGTACTCGTATATGACATGCCATTATCATGGTATTCTGTATGGGTCATTGGTTTAACAAGTGCAATAGATTTGAAAGGTTCACGAAAAAGCCTTAAAAGTTGATACAGCCGAGCTAAGACCTTGATGGTCATATTTCTGAAAAAAGAATTTGAAAAAGTTAATCCGTTTTTAAGTTATCTTGCAAATGGCGAATGGGCGGATGGCTGTATAAACATACTGATCAAACGTGCATACTTATAAGTAGCTTTTTGCTAAAGCTCTTAATAAGCTTCTAAGAATTTGCGTTCAAAATAGATTTTTAGAAGCTTTAGCTAAAGGGCTACTTATAAAAATGCACGCTTGGTCTGTATGTTTATCTGGCTGGCCGGCCGCCATTTTGCAACAACCGAAACAACTTTGTTAAAATCAAAGATGAAGACAATGAAAGTTGGATTGTTGCTCAGACTACTAGGGTCAGGTGACTTTTGAGTGCCAAGGCCTGTCTTTCTCGTCGGCTATGACTTCGCACAAGTGACGTAGCAGTTAGGTACACCCCTTGGCAAAGCGCCATCTTGCTTCCACACATGTCATTGCTAAGCATTACATATGCTGATTCTGACACTAGTTTGGCTATACAAGTGATCAGAGTGGCTGTATTAAACTATATTTTATTGCTACAAATTTTTTGATTACCCAAATTTACTTTCAAAAGGAGAAAATGATTTAAACTTTTCCTAGCAATGGCTGTGTGTAATCAAAATGGTGAATCACTAAGGAAGTGACCTCTCTTTTTTTTCGTTTGTTGGAAAAAAGCATTCTCCGAAAAAATGCCAAAAATTTTTTTTATATCTCTGTCGATTTATCAAAATCAAGAATACCTCTCCCATCCTGTTTCTGAACTCACAAACGTCTTTCAGTATTTTTAAAATCCTCTATTCTGTGGACTACTTATTATGTCGTCACCCATGTTTTCTCTTTACCTTTTTTTTTTTTTTTTTTTGCTTTTCCTTTTTTTCCTCTTGTTTTTTCTATAGCCAATCAATGATTTTTATTCTGTAAATAAAGGCATGTTGCCTCTTTATGTATAAATAAAACCAGGAAAAAATGGCAAAAATGGAATCGGAAACTCTTTTCTCTCTATTTACTATTGTAAATTATCAACCAATTTCATTGATAGAAATCATATATTAAGAATTCTCCTTTTAACACTTTTAAAGGTATCTGGTTTCATATAATTTTTCCTTGTATTTAACTATTCTCCATAGTGTAAAATGATTAAAAGGGATGTTTTTAATATAATTATTTTTATACACTTACGATTCTATTTCGAAATGCGTGGAAGTCTTTGACAAAAATTTTCTTCACAAGTTCTGGATCTGATACGACTAAAACGGGACTACGGCCTTGATATGTGCTGCAAGTAAAAACGGAGATGATGTAATTTTTAATGGGTCAAGCTTATTATAGAGTATGCAGTTTATTTTTTAAAAATTTTCAAGAATTCTACGTATTTTTGCATGAATTTATTGACATTCTTTTTATTGGAACAAAAAAAAATTCACAACAATCAAAATGTTTGCAAAGCAAAATTCATATGACTATTATATATGGCATTTTATTGCAAACCAAAGAAGAAGAAATTAAGTGAACTTATGAGATATTTATATACACTGCCCTGCCACAAGTGTCCGGGACACTCATGTATATAAATAGATGTTTTGTCGAATTACTAGATAAATACCTGATGAATTATCCTGAAACTTCAGGGGTATAAAGAGCATGTTACACCTCACATCGAAGGCAAACAGGGGACCAGTAATAAATTGAACAATAGAAATTAATGTTTGGGATCACCCTGGAAAAATATAATGCTTGAAATGCATAGCAGCTGTAGCATATGATTATGAAGCTTCTTTTGCTTATCTGCGTTGATTTGTATGAGAGTGGCACATATATTCATGGAGATATAATAGTTTCTTGAAAAAAATCGAAATGTTCTTTTTTAAGTTTTCTGTTTATAACATGGAGCACTTTCAACCCAATGCAATTCAATTTTCAGGAAACTTGACAAACAGTAGAGACAACAGCCTGCAGTCAGAATATAAAAATATTAAATATTTGATGAAATGTGAGCATTTATATTAAATAATATTTAACTGCGCATACGCAGGAGTTAATTAAATGTCTTTTGCATAATTTATTAGCCAAATGTAAAAAGTTAATATAAAAAACTTAAGCAAATATCCTGAAAATTTAAAACAAGCACTTTACGATTTGTAAATCTTTCACATGCCTTAATAATGAAATTGAATGTTAAAATACATTTAAAACATGCTTATTCGAAGTGAATACAAATATTCAGATAAATAAATAAATAATAAGATAAATAACAAAAAGAAGTTCTAACGTCGATCGTCAATCAATTGGACATGGAAAGTGCCATGTGTTCCTTTTGAAAAGGGAGGAACATGGTAACCCTAACATGAATACTCATTAACTATGCACTAACAAAGGAATCCCTCATATGTGTATGTCACATATTTACACCAAATTGAAATATGTTACTCGCCTGAAGCTACTATAGATGCTTGTAAAATAAGAAAGTGCCAAATTTTGTTTCTTTCAAAATAACCGAGAAAACGAAAAAAATTTGAGACTCCCTTGTTAAAATGGTGTGTATGTGTATTATTTCACTCTCAACTTATTTCTTCGCTACGCACCAACCCCCACTAAGCACAAATCCACTTCACATGAAAGCAACGCTATCGAAAAAATATGTCAGACAACTACGTGTATCTCCCTTGTAAGTTTCAAAATTGATAGCAATAAAAATTCAAAGTTCCAATACTGAATCTAAACAGCAGGTTAAGCAAGTTCAAAGAGCCTTAACATGAGTCACTCACAATCCAACTGATATGCCTTTGTTTATGGCGATGACAAAGTTCCAAGAGAAGCAACATCGGTGGTCCAATAGCAAGGATTCAGCATTTATCGTCATTCAATTCGCTGTTAATTGGCTAAATACCTTAATTTATCTGCATTACGCAGGTGCGAATAGCATGCTGGTCAAATTTTAAGGCTGTTTTGACATGTGCGACTCCATCTTAAGTGTTTCTGATTGGGTTACAGGCAACAATGTCTTCTTGTAGGTCCAGCTTTCTTTGAGCCCTCTGGTGAAAACAATGGAAGACACTCATTTGAATCACAGACTGGCTAGGAAATAAATTAAACACTTGAGAAGTTCGTCAGGCCTAACAAGTGGCAAGTATGGCGAAGATGCTGCCGGCATTGATACCATACAAGAAAGTCTATCTTGAAAACAAAGTTTATCATCAAGGCACCAATCAAAGTTTGCTGACAAGTTGAAGGTAGGGCACAATAAAGATTTTAAGAGTTTCAATTCTCTTATGACGTGGAGTGTGAGAGATGATAGTAAGCTTGTGCTATCACTCTCGATGCTTTCCCCCTCCTCCACATGAAGAAAACACTCTAATTGAGAAGAAGGAGACAATCAAATATCAAGTCACTGATATTTTGTCACACTTTTCCCCTTTTCAGGAACGATCATCCTCTCCACGATGAAGTTTTCTGTAATCAGTCCTTGGTCATGGATGAAGATTGTAGCATCTCGAAGCATCCTTCTCAGTGATTTGGTCGCCTTTTTCATTCGACGTGGGTTGTTTCCCTTCCATTACATTAGACGAAACCAGTACAGGAATCATCTACTCAGGACCAGGTGGAGGATCAACATCACTATGTATGGCTAATTGATCCCGTTCAATCAGAAGACCTGGGTTGGGCTCCATATGTGGGCAGCTTGCTGTATCCCAGGAGTGGTTACTGCATCTGCTGATGATGGCTTGGTCGACATCCATGTAGTGGCTAGAGGTTCCCTTCGATGAGGCTTGCAGATGTATTCCAAACTTAATTCAGTTTTCCCATCTTCAGATTCGTCCTGAGCAACCGGGAAGGAAGATCTTGTCTTTCTGGGCGTGTGTTTATGGCCATGGGTGGTGTCACTGAAGCTAGGGTGAAGGCGATCAGTATTGATCGTGCTTTAGAACTCCTTGATCCTGCAATTAACCTGAGAAACCCTTTTGATAACTCTTAATGGTCCTAAGTAACAGAAATCCCAATTCGTTTCCCCCCACCCATTTTTAGTAATCATACCTTCTCTTAACAATATGTTAGAAATTCTTTTATCAATATTTCCCTATCTTTTAACATTACTCCTGTTTTGAGCAGTTTTTCACGACTTATCAAATTTCCCCACCAAATCAGAACGATATGAATCTACCTCCACCTCCCTATCAGTCCCCAAGTCCCAAGAAATAGATAATATGGGATTAAACACTTACAGGAGGGATCGGGAATCTCACCAGTACTTTCGTTGGAGCTGCTGCATATGGAAGACAAGACTGCTTCAAGCATTTTGTCCCAAGTAGCTTATTACTGCATAAAAACCTTAACGTTTCACAAATGTTTTTGTTCATCCTCTCAACAAGACTATTGGAGATTGGATGATAAGCAGTAATGAAATGGTAATCTATGCCTAAATCTCTTTAACTGTATGCATCAGTTCTGATGTAAAGTTGTCTCCTCTGTTGCTAATTCCTTAGGTATCCCGTACATGCAAATAATCCTTTCAGCTAATGCCTTGGCAATAGTATCAGAAGATTGATATGGTATGGGCTTGGCTTCAGGGTAACAAGTAAAGATATCGATAAATATCACAATGTATCTATTAACCTGTTTTGCCCTTGATAGAGGACCGATCACGTCCATAACGACCTTCTGCTAAGGGTAGGCTGCTTTTAAAACTTCCTAAAATGGGAACTTTCTTTTGTGTAATTTGCATCTCTGACATATAGTCATAGACATCTTTGTACATTTTGGCCATAGTATTCAGCATTGATTGTTTCCCATGTTTTATTGGCCCCCTTATGACCAGCAGGGCAAGTGCTGTGAGCCATCTCCATTAGCTTCAATCTAATTTCCTTCCCACCCCATAATTTTAACTTCCTACTAGGTCTTGATCTCCACTGCAGATAAAGCCTACCACTCCCTCTCTAATGGTGTAATTTATACCATCCTTTCTTTTCTTGATTAGTTTCTTAAGTACAGGGTCAAGAACTTGAGATTGAATGACTTTCTCCTTCCACTAGAATGATCAAGGTACTCTCCACCCACTATTGTCCCTGTTCGGACGCCATTTTAGTAAAATAGTTTATTAGTGAGGTACACTAAGTAAAAATAAAGTAGCACTTTATTATGGTACATAAAAGAGTTACAAATCGTAATGAAATTGAACGTTAAAATACATTTAAAACAAGTTTATTCGAAGTGAATACAAATATTTAGATAAATAACAGAGAGTAATAATATAAGATAATTAATAAAAAGAAGTTCTAACATCGATCGTCAGTCAATTGGACATGGAAAGTATCATGTGTTCCTTTTGAAAATGGAGGGACATGATAACCCTAACATTAACTATGCTCTAAGTTGCAAAGTTCCCACAGCAATCAAAATTCGGAGTTCCAAAACTGAATCTAAACTGCAGGTTAATCAAGTTCAAAGTGCCTTAACACAAGTCACTCACAGTCCAATTGATATGCCTTTGTCCATGGCAATGACAACATTTCAGAAGAAGCTAGATCGATGATCCAATAGCAAGGATTCAGCCTTTATCATCATTCAATTCGCAGTTCTGAATGCTGATAATTGGCTAAATACCTTAAATTATAAGCTTCACGCAGCTGTGAACAGCATGCTGCACTGTGGGCGAAAATGACAATCTAGCCAGAAAAAAATATTTTTCGTGTAGTTCTTGAGCACAGGATGTATTTTTAATATGTATATGTAATATATATATATATGCTCTGTAAGTAAAGCTATACAGTATTATGCGTATGCACAGGGTGATGCAAATATCAGTCACAATTCAATAACGCATTTCCTTTCTAATATCAAAACTTTCCTCGAAACATGTAACCTGCAATACGTATAAACTGATAATTTAAAAATGATTCTTAATTCACTAATTGATATGATCAATGATTCAAACGATACTAGATGTAGTATTAAAGAGAACTTACATGTAAAGTTTGAACTGTTTTACTCACACTCACAAGAATGTCTTCAGAACAATTCTCCAAACTTAGTTTCCTGACGACAAACGATGGTAGCGAGAGCTTTGTCTGTGTTTTATCCAGAAGCATGTCACATAGTTCTCCATGAGTAATTTCAGTGGCCTACATCATTGTACAAAAAATGTAATAAAATTTTTTCCGCGCTTTACCACACTATGGTTTTAACATAGTCTGATGTGTACAACACACTCTACTCAGAGCAGTTGATGTTATTGTAATACTCCTTGACACAGGTTTTAAAAGTCTGTATAAACTGTAGAACACAGTTTCCTCATCATTTTGAGCTGATAAGCAATAGTTATAGGCATTTCGAGTTGTTTACATAGGCATATAACACATCTGTGTGAGAACTGGCAATGTTTTCGATTATTTTGTGGCAATATAACTGAGTATAGCCATGTGGATAATATGTATAATTCAGTATTCTAAAACGCTATTGAGTAGGAATGACATTTTGTTTGTAAGATAAAGTAACATCGGTTACTGTTAGAGACATTCCACGAAAAAAAATCTAAAATTAAAAGTACATGTACACAAAATGACTTTTTTCCGGCTAGATTGTTATTTTCGGATTCAAAGGCTGTTTCGACAAGTGCTGTCTCTGATTAGGTGACAGGCCACGATGGCTTTCTCTGAGCCCTCTTGTGAGAACAATGGGAGATACTCATTTGAATCACAGATGTGCTAGGAACTAAATCAAACACTTGAGAAGTGGCAAGCATGGCGAAGATGCTGCTGGCGTTGATAACTTACAAGAAAGTTTATCTTGAAAACAAAGTTTATCAGCAAAGCACCAATCCTAGCTTGATGCACTTTGAAGGTAGGGCAAAAAAAGTGCCCTAAAAATTAAGAATTTCAATTCTCTTGGGAGGCAGAGTGGGAGAGATGATAATAAGCTTGCAGTATCGCTGTCGATGAACTCCCCTCGTCCAAATGAAGAAAACTCCTCTATGTGAGAAGGCAGCGACAATAAAATATCATGTAACTGACATTTTGTCAATTTTTATATTTAGTAAATATGCTCATATTTCATCAAATATTCAATATTTTTATATTCTGACTGCAGGATATTGTTATTACCAGAGTTTGTCCATTTTCTAGGAAATGGCATTGCATTGGGTTGAAAACCCTGCATGTTATAAACAAAAAAGTTATGAAAACATTTTAATTTTTTTAAAGAAACCATTATATCTCCATGAATATACATGGTATTCTCATACAAATGAACACAGATAAATAAAAGACTTATAATCATATGGTACAGCTATAATGCATTTCAAGCATCATTTTTTTTGGGGTGATCCCAAACATCATTTTTTGTTCAATTTGTTGATGGTCTCGTATTTGCTTTTCAGATAAACACTTCGCTCAGATATAAGAGATGTAACATGCTCTTTACACTCCTAAATTTTCAGGATATTTTCTGTCACAGGATATTGTGAGAGAGAGCTCAAGTAACAAGGCATGAAGAGTAACTGGTAAGGCAGGCAGCGAGCACGGAACGCGGAAAAGAAACCTACGAATTTCCTCAATTGCCTGGCTTCTGTCATGGCAGAAATTGTACGCAACGAGGAATCAATCCGTAAACCATGGTCGATGAGACTGGTGGGGGAGGTCGGCACAACTGCCAGTGCTTCATTTATATCACGACAGAACCTTGACCATGAGAGTTTCTTGTGATATAGAAATGTGGAGAGTGCTACCGGGAACGTTGAATGAGAATTACTCGGTTGGAGAAATGAGCAGCAGCAGAGGCGATTTTATTCCAGAGGTAACGAAAGAATGTTGTTGGAATAGAATGATATGATATCATAGAGTGGACTGTAATATATTTTTGAACATATCATTTATGAAATTCTCCTACTGACGATAACAATAAGCATATCTGGTCAATGTGCTTTCCCGAATTAGACATTGTAGCAATTTGCCAATGGAGCTTGTGCTCCCCTTTTCGTTAAGAGAACACTATGATGGAGGATTAGCTTTCTGATTTGCCTAAATTCTCTGCCTTTGGGACCAGAAATAGTTTTGGCAGTGAATGCACATATTTCTCAGCGTGCGTTTTCCTTGACGGAGTGATTATTCTTTCTACCATTCGGCCTGTAATTTTCAAAAATGTGCTGTAGCGATAATGCTCTTTCAGTGCTACAGTCGTGGAAATTTTTCTTCCACGGAAAGGTCCTCAGTGATATGCGATAGCCTGTACTTCGCCACTGTGTGTGTGTGTGCTTCTTGCTTAATCGCCTAATGCATTTTGTGAACCCATTCAATGTTCATTGATCTTCATTCATTATTGCCGTTATTTGTGTTTTATCTATAAGTTTTGTAAAACAAATAGCTATTAATATTAGATTCATTATATATCTCACATTGAATTATTCATAAATGTCCATTTTACGATACAAGATTTATTCATTTAGAATTAGTCAACTTTCGTCCTTTCAGACATCTTCAGATTCGTTACAACTGATTTTTAAATTTCTTACAATATAAATATTTTAATTTTGAAAATATTTCTCTATTCATTGCTATAAATTATGCACGGAGATAAAGGCAAAATAATAGTATTAATTAAAAACAAGCTTACCGGGCCCCGCCTAGCCGGGGCTGTAACCAAGTCACAAGAATTAATTATGATGTTAGGCATCAATGACATCCTTAAATACAATATTTTTGATAATACTTCCTTTGTTGTCTTCCAGTTGAGGATCAGAGATCACAACTTTTACATGCTGTTTGGAGGTACATCGTGAGAGAGCTACATACATGTGGCTATGAGTAAATACTTCATGGCGCAGATAGATTCCCAAACGCTGGACAGATTGCCCTTGTGCTTTATTGACTGTCATGGCAAATGCAACTTGGACTGGGAACTGTCGACGTTTCAGCATGAAAGGATGTGCTCGTCTTCACTGATGAGTGTGATAGGGTGATTGAATATGCGTTCTCCCTTTCATGCTCCAGTGAGATTCTTAGCGTCAATTCAATTTCTGGTTAGCCGACATACTTTTTAGGCAAGTTCCATTGCACAAACCTTGCTCTCCATTGATATTTCAAGTTAGCATGATTGGTGCCGAAACACACAATGTCAGTAGATGCGGAGGCATGCCTGTCGGATTCATTCCAGTGAGCAGTTCTTGTTGATAGAGTGTCTCAACTAGTCCTTCTTTTTCATGGACACCGTCAATGAAACGATAGACATATTGTTCACCCAGAAGCTTCCGCATGACCTCAGCGTTGATCTCATTTACATTTACATTCAATGGCTCAAGAATGGTTCGGTCACAGAAATAATCATCTTCTGAAAGTCTCTGCTCCATGTCACTGTATACATGCTGAATGACTGCTTGTTGATTTGTTTGTCCCTCTCCAGGCGTCAGTACAAACTCCTTTGGAAGGCAGAAGTAGTCTGGTCCCAGAGATTCATTCACTGAATGTTGTTCTTCACCTACTTCGAGCAGAAAACTTGCAAACTCTTGTATCTCTTTTGCACTTGTGGCATCAAGTGCTGAACGTTTCTGCCATTTTCCCGTATTCTTTCTCTTTCAGTTTCAGTCATTGAGGCTCTTCATTGTACCTCATGAACTCTCTTATGCACTCTACTCTTTCCTTTTCTGTCTCCGTCCTTGATACTCTTCGTTTGGCTTCATGTAATCTTTTGTTTTCTCGTTGCAGATTTGTTTCTTCGTTGATTGTTGGAAAAATGTCTTCCAGTTCTTGAGTCTGGTGTCCTGCGTGTTGCGTGTCTTCCCCATTGTTGCACCTTTCATCTAAGACGTTTGTAGCTTCACGATATAGAGCACCTTGAAAACCTTCATCAGACATGCAATTTGCCTGTAGAGTCTTGCACCTTCTTTTCTTTGGATGTATTCAGTAAAATGTAAGAAAATAATTTTGAACATTAAAAAAAGCTGAAAATAATTCTTTAGCTCTCATGGAATTATATGGACTTTCTTTGGCAGTAGAATTTCAACAGAAAATTTATAAAATAAATGTCTTGAATGTATATTTATTTCAGTAATGTCAGCAACAATAAAGACTTCATTATTCTTTATTGTTGTTGACATTTTTAGTTTGAACGTGCGTCCACAGTAGAGAGGTTAAGCACCACGTAAACGTGAACATGACGCGTACGCGTGTGACATTTCCAATCTGAAATAATGTAGGTTTTTCATTGTTAACAACTGAAAACAATGAAAAAGCTACGTCATTTCAGATTGGAAACGTCACATGCGTTCGCGATTACGTGGTGCTTAACCTCTCTAATATTCATCGAGAATTATGCCTTGTGACATCATTGCTTTTATGACGTCAAAAGCCTCTGGACCAATGAATACCTTTATTGGCACGCACACACGGCGGGAACTAACTTTATTATATATGATGATGATGATGATAATGAACTGGATGAGAAAACTATGAAATTTATACAGAAGATAAATTCATAAACCTGAAGAAAATTCCAACAGATAAATTTCAAAGGCAAATAGTAAAACAACCAACAAATTTAAATCAGTGATGTTTAAAGGACAAAAATTACAATTAACAGTGAACGATAACACCAACAATGAAACCTATCATTATCTGGTACAAAGGATAGTATGGCACTTGCTCCTTCGAGGGAGTTTTGTGCCATCCCTATATTTTAACGATTGCTGTATGATGGGCACAGCAGCTGGGACCGACGGCTTTACGTGCCTTCCAAAGCACGGGGGGAGAATGGAAATTTTCAGGTGGTCACCCAACCTGTGATTAGCCACGCCCAAGGTTGCTTAACTCCACCATTGCATTGAGCAAGGCAAGACAACTGGGCTACAGCTGCCCCCACAATGAAACCTAGAATCAAAGTTCACAAAATTTATTTCCCAGTTAGACCAGTAATTAATAATATTAATTCGCCATCATATAATTTAGCAAAATATATCCAAAGACAATTAAAAGAAAATCTAAATTTAATTATTACTATGCAATAAAAAATTCTAAAAGTATTCGAAAAATTAGAAAAAATAAAATTAAATGAAAATTCAAAATTAGTGTCTTTTGACATAAAAGATATGTATACCAATATAAACGTAGAACAAGCAATTAAAATAATAGAAAATAACTAAAAGAAAAATTAACCAAAAAAGAATTAATAGATGATATTATAGTAAGTTTAAATAAAAACACAAAATTATTTCCAATATAACAAAGGATTTTATGGACTAGAAATGGGAAATCCAATTAGCGCAATAGTTTCAGAAATTTACCTACAAAATCTAGAAGAAAATAAATTAAAAGAAATTAAAAAAATATACATCCAAAATGTACACAAGATATGTTGAAGATAGCTTATGCATATTAGACAAATTAACAGACATAGAAGAAATGCTAAAAGACTTAAACAAACTAGATGACAAAATAAAATTCACATATGAAGAAGAAAAAGATAATAAGTTAAATTATTTAGACATAGTGATAGAGAAAATAAAAGATAATAATAAAATAAAATTAGAAAATAATATTTAAAAGAAACCAACAACAACTATAAACATTATACACAAAAAATCAAACCAACCATGAAGCCACAAAAACTCAGGTTTTAGAAATATAATCTATAGAGCTTTAAAATACCCTATAAAAGAAGAATACAGAGAAAAAGAATTGGAAACAATAAAAGAAATCGGAATTGGAAATGGATATAAAGAATATCAAATTAATAAAACGATCGTTAACACAGCAACAGAAATTAGAGAAAAACAAGAAAATAATACAAATACAAAAGAAAAAGAAAAGAAAAGAATTTGTTTAACATTTCAAGGAAACATAAGTTACAAAATTAAAAAAATATTTCAAAAGAAAGAAAGAAATGTAGCCTTTAAGTCCAAAAATAGATTATTAACATTATTAGAAAATAAAAGAGAATTTATAGAAAAAGAACAAGCGGGGTATACGAAATTAAATGTAAAGAATGTAACAAAATTTATATTGGAAAAAAACTTTTCGAAACTAAGAAACTAGATTTAAAGAACATATAACAGGTAATCCAAAAGTGTACTACTTTTTTTACATTGTTAACGACATTTTCAGTGTTTGCACGTACCTCGAGATTCTTTTGAAAGCATTGAATTGCTGGAAAGCAGAAACTGAAAATGTTGTTAACAATGTAAAAAAAATGTTGTAACACACTTTTGGATCACCCAGTATTTATTTTAATGACACTGTTAAGTAAACTCCTGTCCAGGGCCCATATGGTCGTGAGGCCGACATATTGGGTCCCCGGTAGGAGCGATAATATAATATAATAAGTTTTTAATTTATAAAATTCATTTATGTGGAATAGTGGTTTCTTTGCTTCCTTTCTTGTTAAGAGTCGTGTTCTTAATCTGCTGCCACGACACGTCGCAGAAAGGAACTGTAGGAGGCTCTGAGGTTTACCTCCAGCAGAATGATGGAAGTACTTTCTCACTTTAGATGACGCCTATATCTACTTCAATGAGTGCAACAAACCCCGCGGTATTTTCTACCGTGCACATGGAGAGAAGTAATATCAAAAGTGATCCAAGAAATTTTTATTGCGTATTCACAATATTGCTTAAACTAATGGAACTCCATTTCATTTTGCTGAAGGTGAGTCGGAATTGGTGTCAGGAGTTTTTCAAAAGAATTTATGGTCATTGTGGGATACACGTACACAGAAGATGGACAGGAAAACTAAAGGGTCAATCCATGTGAAGTGATCCAATAAAAGTTAAGTTGGTTCCTTGACCATTTTTAAATATTTTGGGTTTTTTTTATACGTGATTACCCTATAATTGAAAAGTTCAAAACAGTATTTAAAAATTTTTACCCTGAGCGCTTCCGGGATCAAAATGGTGAAAGGAAATTTGAGTTGTCACCACCCTTCTCCGCACTTATTCAGGCACCCTAGAGCTGGTACTCCATAGCTCTCTTACTTATTACTAAAATCCATAATTCGGTTTAATAATAATAAAAGTTTGAATATTTTCAAATATTTGAAATAATTATTTTATTAACAGTGAAAACTCAATTTTTAATTTGAATTCAAATAAGATATATTACATATTTTATACTGAAAAAATGTTGAAATATTCAGAAATGTTTTAAATCAAGAATACTTTTAATAATTGAAAACACAGTAGTAAGCACAAGGCATCAACGAATGAAAGCACTAGCGCCGACAGTAGAGACTTGTGGTGCCAAAATGAAAGCCGGAACCCTACTCGGTTTATTCAGTGATTGGAAAGATTCGTTTGTATCCAGTAGGTCGTGGCGATAGTATGGCTTTCCGGGTGTCTGCGATAGCCCAATTGGTAGAGGTGTCGAACGTATGATACTCCAAATTCCTGGTTCGAATCAAGGTCGCAGAAATTTTTCTTTCATTTTTTTCAAATAATATCTTTATCTGGTGTTTGGAGAATCAGCTTCAGTTTATATTCATTATTTAAAAGGTCCGTTTTGTAATAAAACAAAACTACTATATAATTTTCAAAATTTTTTCTTTACCAGATTCTATATACCTTTAAGTATTTTTCCACATAGTTTCAAAATTTATTTAATTACTTGTCATAGCGCTTAATGAACTTCCGATGATCAGTTCATAGAAGCCTGTCACCGATGAAGAAATCCACGCAGTTTTCACTTGTTCATCGTCGCTGAAATGCAGGCTGCCGATGAAGAAATCCGCTGGACGCAAGGTCCGGACTGTTAACCGGATGCTCAAGTTGTTCCCAAACAAAAGATCTGATTAGTTGAGAAGAACTTCACCACATGATTGTTCACCACATGTTGAGAGATTGATTGTAAATTACAACAAAAATCTGTTACAAATGACCAAGGTGTTATATTTAATTCCAAACTTTCGTTTGTTGATTACATTCACTCTATTATCTCCAAAGCCTATCGTGGTTCATACTTTATTGTCAGAAACTCCCTAAGTTTTAATAATGTTGGCTTTTCAATTTTTCTTTTTAATACACTAGTCAGACCAATTTTAGAATATGCTTCTGTCATTTGGTCTCCTTCTCATATTAAATTTCAGCTCCTCTTGGAAAAGGTTCAAACAGATTTTTTACGCTCTCTGTTTCGTCGTTTCCATCCTACATTTTTTAATGAAAACTTTTATGTATCAAACTCCAATCTACGAGATTTCTTTAATTGTGACACATTGATCAAAAGACGTACTGTAATTGATCTTTGCTATTTATTTAAATTTTACCGCAATATACAATATATGATCAAAAATATCCGGACACCCCTCACAGATCATCCATTGGCCAATGTCACATGATAATGACTTGCACATCATTTAAATAGCTTCCCACACCTTCAGACACAACTCTGCTTGGACATTGGCAAGAATGGGTCGTTCGGCAGAGCTCAGTGAGTTCCAACGTGGAACCATCGTTGGATGTCACCTATGCGGCAAGTCCGTGCGTGACATTTCCAGCCTTCTTCAGATACCCAAGTCAACAGTAGGCGATGTCATTATGAAATGGAAGACCCGGGGATCAACAACAGTTCAACAACGAACCGGTAGACCCAAGAAACTAACGGACAGAGACCGTCGAGTGCTTCATCGTGTCACCCGCAGCAACCGGAAGTCCTCGGCGGAAAAAATTGCCACAGAGTTTCGAAACGCCTCTGCAAATGATGCCAGTACCATGACATTTCGTCGGGAACTGTACACGATGGGATTCCATTGTCGTGCTGCTGCCCACAAGCCCCACATCAGCAGGGTCAACGCCAAGCGACGTCTGGAGTGGTGCAAAGCCCACAGAAACTGGACAATGGACCAATGGAAACGTGTAATGTGGACAGACGAATCTCGCTACACACTCTGGCAATCCGATGGACAAGTTTGGGTTTGGTGCATACCTGGAGAACGCTTCTTACCTGAGTGCACAGAGCCCACAGTCAAGTTCGGAGGAGGAGGAGTCATGGTGTGGGGCTCATTTTCATGATACGGACTTGGTCAGCTCGTTCCTGTGCAAGGAATCATGAACTCCGACCGTTATCTGAATGTTTTGGACAACTGTGCACTTCCAACGTTGTGGCAATTTTTCGGAAACGGGCCATTTCTCTACCAACACGACAATGCTCCGTGCCACAAAGCGAGGCGTGTACAGCAGTGGTTTGCCGACTCAGGGGTCGAAGAAATGGGTTGGCCGGCACAAAGTCCCGACCTCAATCCTATAGAGAGGCTGTGCGATGAATTGGAAAGACGCTTGCGGGCCAGATCACATCGACCAACTTCTGTACCTGAACTGATTCTCGCTCTTCGGGAGGAATGGAGGAACATTCCGGAAAGTACCTACCAACATTTGGTGGAAAGTTTTCCCCGAAGGGTGGAAGCTGTGATTCGGGCAAAGGGATGTGCAACGCCCTATTGATTTCCATGAAATCGTGGCTAGAGCGCAAACGTGCATGTGTCCAGATATTTGTGATCATATAGTGTAAGTTATTCATCTAGATTTCTTACCTCTGTAAATTTACGTGTTCCCCAACTTAATTCCAGACGTAATGATATTTTTACTTACCTTTCTCAAGGAAGACAGTTATAAATAATCCTCCTTTTTTCCGAATGTAATATCATGTCAAACCTTATTGATATAAATGTTATGTCGTGTGATATGTTTAAAGAAACAGTGAATGTAAATGTTAGGCTATTATTATGATATTTTTCTGTTTTTATTTTAATGTCAATGGATTTTATGTCAATAGATTTTTAGCTACTCTTTGGTACCTAATTACTTCTCTTATACTGTAAGGCCACTACACACATTGTAAATAAACACAGTATTATGATCCCTTCTGTATCCGATATACATTTTTAATACATTATACATTATATTTTTTCCTGCATTTTTATGTAATATCATGATATATATTTTCTTTGTAAGCTGTTACTGGGCTAATACTAGCCTGTTGCTTATAAACTAATAAATAAATAAATAAACATAAATAAATAAATAAACATATGCCTTACTTCCGGATCTCGCGTCCAGTGGCTACGGAAAGTAAATCGGTGAAGTTGGTGCTTGATAACACAAATCCCTTACTATTTTCTAAATATATCCTGATACGCCCCACGGCCGTATACACTTGATGAAGGAACCTGTAGTAATTATTCCCTCCTCTATTTCCATAATGTGGCCGAGCTAGCGTGCACTTGCCTCCAAAAGTTTTGTCCCGGTACAAAATGCTGCTGATTTTACAAATGAATATTTTATTGCCCACTCAAGAAACTGATTTAACCATTATTTTGCAGGGATTCACGAGCACTTGAATCATTATCGTGGATTGGCTATTAATCGCCCAAACAACATACTGCGTTTAATTAATTACTTCGTTTTTGGGAATCATAAAATTATCATTTGTTTTTGAAACGAAATTTTGTTTTAGTTGGTATGACATGCTAAAAAGCAATTAATCGCCAGATAATTGTTGGCAAGTATGGCGGAGAAGACACCCGTGATGGCGAGCGAGCTCTCGACTGCTGACTACGGTTATTATAGAGGACTCAAAAATATAACATAAACGTCTTGAAACGCAAGAGGCCCGAAAAATGCAAGCATTAAGGAAGCTTTGTTATGTAAAATCGATGATCTATCTGATGTGGTGAAGGCTATGTATAAGGAGCGTTCAAAAAGGAACAAGCCGGAGGCTTAGGAACAGAAACCAGTACCTGTATGTCAGAAGTATTGGCCCTGGCTGTTGAGGCACTTGTCCCACTGCGACACAAGGCGGTGAATGGCTGTCTCGTAAAATTCTCGTAAAATTCCCGGAGCTGTGTTGTGAACCAGTTCCGCACGTACTGCTTGATGTCGTCGTCCGAGGTGAATCGTTTGCCCCTCAGAACCTTTTTTAGGGGACCAAAGATGGCGTAATCGCAGGGAGAGAGGTCTGGACTGTATGGAGGGTGACCGAGAATTTCTGCAAGAGTGCCGTGATTGTGTTGGCCGTATGAGGTCTTGCATTGTAGTGTTCGGTGAGCTTGCCTGGTCATTTCGATTTGATTGCTTGGTGAAGGGTGGTCAAGGTTTGCGAGTAAAGCTGGACATTCACTGTTGTCCCGTGCTGCAGGAAGTCAATCAAAAGGTGACCGTGATGGTGAAAGAAGAACGTCAGCATAACGTTTCCTGCACTTGTGTGGACTGCCTTGGATTTTTTTGGTGTTGGTGACCCTGGATGCTTCCACTAGAGACTTTGTCGTTTCGATTTTGGTTCGAAGTGATGACACCAAGACTCATCTCCAGCCACCACTCGTGCCAGGTACTCATTCCCTTCCCTGGAATAGCGCTGCAGATGATCAAGACAGTGGGCCATTCGACATGTTTCCTGTTGTGGTAGAAGAGTGTGGGGCACCCATTGGGCGCACGCTTTGCGCCATTTCGGTCTTTCAGTTATGATTGTGTGAACACTTCCGACGCTCAATCCGACCTCGGCGGCTACGGCTGTCACTGTAACTCGGCGGTCCTGGGTAACGAGTCCATCAACCAGCTGGACGATGTCATCGTTAATGTGGTTTGGAGTTCCAGACCGTGCATTATCGGCTAACGACACCCGTCCTTCCCTGAACCGCTTGTACCACGCCTTGACCCTTGCAAGGGACATGCAGAGTTCACCGTACCCTTGTGACATTCTTCGATGAAAGTCTGTTCCCCCTACTCCTTCCACTGTCAAAAAACGAACAACACCTCTTTGCTCTTCTTTTGACGCCTCCATTTCACTTATTCATTGCTTTTACAACGCGAATGACCGTTGGACGATTGACGCTTGCTTCTGCTTCTTTTGTATAGTCACGAGACTTCCACCATCACCCTCTAGCGGCGGCCTGTGAACTTCTGCGCCCTTGTCGGAACCACTCTGTTACACGCGCAATGATATCACCATTCTGTCACCGGTTTGCACATTCCAGACTGCGGCTCGTTTCTTTTTGAATATATTCACTAAATCCCTCAGGAGTGTTTACACAATAAATAAATAAATAAATAAATAAATAAATATATAAAAAATACTGCTGTCATATTTTGAGCTAACTATCAATTTAGGTATTTCATAAATTTTAATTAGAGTGTGTTTATTTCCTAATTATAATTTATATAATTATGATTTCATTATAATTTAATTTTATCAGTGTTGTATTAGTTTGGCTTTATTTCTGGAAATTCAATCTAAAAATTAATACTGAAATAATTTTAACTTCATGTCCAACTTGTTCTACAAAGTGGTTTCTCTGCAAAGCACAATTGCAGCAGATATTAAAAACGGTTGCCGATCCCTGCAAAGGCTGTGTTCATAAAGATATTTTTAAGATCAGTGGATGACGTTAGCGGTGGACGCCGAACATGTCATAGAGGCTCGCGTCCTCGCCTTCTTTGTGAACGGTGCTGACCAGCAACTGGTTCAGCCTAGAGACCCTGAATAAATATTTATTTATTTTATTTTATTTATTTATTATGAAATTATATTCAGTCTGTTATTACCGATGAATTATATTTTATTTTATTCTATTATTCTATTCTAATTTATTTTTATTTTAATTTAAATAATTCTATTTTATTATTGAACATTAGTCGTTTCTGTTTATTTATTTGTTATTTTTCTCTTTATTTAATTAATTAAAAAAATTATTATTCTATTCTGTATATTTAGATATTAAATTGGATTTACTTAATTAATTTTATTTAATCGTTTTATTTTATTTATTTTGTAAATCGTGTTTTATTTGAATTTATTATATTTTATTTATCATTTATTTTTATTTAATTTTAAAATGATTTTAAAGATTAATAAAAGATTCTTAAAGAAAAATATAACTACTTTATTTGTACGAGTTTTTTAAAAAATAGTGAGCATGCAGAAAGGTCTGATAGCTTTTCCTTCCATCGTTGTCACATCTCTTCTATTCTAGGAATGCCATGTCCCCCTTCCCTCCCCCTGGATGTCCCACCAAGCAAACAAATCATTGCATTGCATTTTGGGTAATCAGTGGGTGCCGTGATCTGCTCTCGAAACAGTGGATTTAGTGGATGGGTTGTGTCCACTGTACTCGCACCCGCTAGAGTTTGTGTCCTTGGAAGACAAGGCCCACGCCTGAGTTTATGTCCTACCAGCTGTCCACATCCACCGCCCCCCGTGACTTTGTGAACGCACACAAAGAATTGTGAAACGGTTTCTCTGCAAAGCACAATTGATCCCATCGGTTCAATCCATTCCTAGTGGTGGCGCATGAAAACATTCATTTGTAAAATCAGCAGCATTTTCTACATTGACAAAACTTTTGGAGGCAAGCCTACGTGCGTTAACAAACATATATCTCACAGTATGTTAAATTGTTAATAGGATTTGGGCACAGTCAAGGAGATATAATTGCCTCATTCAATATGGAAGTGCGGGAAACAAATATTCGTCGACTGATCTTTCTTTCTATGGTCGGCAGTTCCTTATTTCTCGTCGCGCGAATAGAAAGCTTAGCTTCACTTTGCGTTGCAAACTGCCATTCATGATCACTCGTTTCGACGCTTCGCCAGTCCTTTTCTCGTGACACTATTTCGTCGCAACACCAACGTCTTTCTTTATTACGGCCTCTCGAGCCGAACATGCTAACCTTCTCGTTAACACTTTCCTTGCTCATATCCTGGTCGGCCTTCTCCGCATTCATTAAACTACATCTCCGATTTTTACTGTTTTGCCCCGCTCGTTTCTTGTTCACTTATTTAAAACACCTCGTCTTGGATCCTCAACTCTTCCACTTCCGGGTGCAACGGTGAAAACGTCATCAATATTAGGCCCAAACAACAGCGTTCTTAGCAAAAGGAGGTAATAAAAATGATTTCTTCCGTCCTGATTTTACATGCACTCAAGGAAAACATAGCTCTAAGAATATTTTGCAAAATACAGGGTCCGGCATAAAGACCTCCCCTATTTGGAGAGGCTAAAGAGAACGAGCGGTTTTTGGGTTACAGCGATAGAGGACGCATCAATTAATAGTATTCGTCATGCCATGATAGCAGTTGACATTTTTATTAAGCGCAATGGTTTTTTTCTGATGAGGCCGAATTCCATTTGGCAGGCACTGTAAATAAGCAAAATTTTCGGTACTGGGCTGAAGATAACCCTCGCGAATTTCACCAGCGACCACTGCACAGCCCTCATGTTAGTGTTTGGCGTAGCGTTGCCGAATTTGGTGTATGGGGTTCATATATTTTTGAAGATGACCAGACAGTAACGGTTAATTCCAATCGATACTGTCACATGTTAGAGACTTTCCTCCGGCCCAAGTTTAACCAATTCGTTGAGGACCATTAAGGAGATGCCTGGTTCCAAGTAGACGGAACTACAGCCCAGCCTTATCAACATTCTCTAGACAGCCCTGGGCGTCTCCTATCCATGCGCGGTGACATTGCTTGGCCACCAAGATACCTAGATTTGACGCCTTGTGATTTTTTCCTCTGGGGATACTTAAAGACACAAATGTTCAAACACTGCCCTAGAACCTTGGAAGCTCTTAAGGAGGTAATCACCCAGAAAGTTGCTAACATTCCACCAGAAATGACACAAAGAGCTGTGGATAACTTCCGGGAAAGGCTTTTTTAGTGTATCGGTAATGGAGGTCGTCATTCAAGGGATATAATTTTTAAAAGAAGCTAATGTAAAAGCATAGCGTATAAAAATATTTTTTCTGTATCTTTGTTTGTTTGTTTGTAATTATCTATATATATAGGGGAGGTGTCTATGCCGGATCCTGTATAATAAAAATTGCAACTAATATATATTTTTAAATAATAATAGTAAGGGGGAAAACGATTCCTGCATTCATAAAATTTTGTTAAGAGCGCTGTAGTTTGGGCCTAATATTGATGACGTTTTCTACCGTCTGTTGTGAGGCCTGTAGTTTAAAAGGTAATGGCAACGGCGAATGGATGCTTCTTCCAGGACGAACAAAGTTTTTTTTTCCGCGCATTTGACTTTTTGATAACAATTTGGGTAACATTACCACTATTCCGTGCTATTACAATTTTGGTTTATTCAAGAGGACCATGGGAAATCGATTACGCTATTAGATGGTCTATGGACACCCTGCAATGCAGCATGGAATCCTATTCCGCTCTGTGTCCTTCTATTGCAATCTAAACTCCGATGTCGTGCCATAGGAAAGAGTAAAGTTCTTGAACACAACAGATATTGGCGCAGGGGGTTTCAGTAGCAATACTAAGCAAGCCAATTTCTTTCATAAACTTGAATCAACTTCTTTGTACACATTTGTTAATGCATCACTGATGTTAAAAGTTATTGTCGATTAGTTTTATTTTAATATACACACAAGGAAAAATATAAAAACCATCATCTTCAAGAGTGTAATTTGCAAGTTCTATCGTAGAATTTACTACAAGATAATAACTCACCCGTAAATCCTCTGAGGAAGGAATTGTCTATACTGGATGATGTCTTGATCTTCAAAATTCTAGAAAATATCAGAATGTTTTTATACAATTTTTAATAACAAGCAGAAATAAAAACTAAAATGAATATTAAGTTATTAACCGTGACAAAATAATTCATGTTATTATCATAGTATTCAAAAAAGTATCAATTTTTCAAAAGAGTTTCATTGAAATTCAAAGTTTTGCTATGATAAATTAATTGTTGAGATACAAGATAGACTCTTTTCCACAGGAAAATTTACGAAAATAAATAATATATACAGTACAGGGTGATTCAAAATGATGTCCGGAATTTCAAAATTTTACTTTGCATATATTTTATAACATAAACTAACCAGACGAGGTTTAAAATGCAAAAAAACTGAAATATTTTTAACCTTCCCGCAATTGGAGGCTGTGGTGACGCAAGTGTCGCGATAAAAGTAAAGATGGCGGCTGTGAATGAAAAGACATATTGCGTCTTGGAGTATGCAAAAACAACTCTATAATTTTAGTCCAGCGGGCATTTCGTAGACAATTTCATAAAGATTGCTCTACTGACCTACTGACAAAAGCATCCGTAAATGGTATGATAAATTTCTGGAAACTGGATGTCTTTGTTAACGCAAAAGCACGGGATTAGTAACAGCAGACATGCTGAAAGGAGTTTGGGATGAGATTGACTATCGTCTTGACAATGTCCGGGTGACTCGAGGGAGTCACATAGAACATTTGTCATGCTAGAATCATAAAAAAATTTGAGTTTTCCTGCATTTTAAACTCGGTCTGGTTAATTTATGTTATAAAATAAATAATTAAAAAGTAGTAACTCCATTATACAATATTACAACTCCTATTCTTGAAATGGTGTTACGGAATCCTTTTGGATAAATAAGGGAGTAGAACAGGGTTGTGTTTTAAGTCCTCTGCTGTTTATAATTTTTATGAATGATTTGGGAAATTTTTTGAAAAAATGTAATGAAGGGGGAATTGTAGTAGGAAGGAAGAAAATTTTTCAATTGATATATGCAAATGATGTGGTATTATTGGCAGAGGGTGTGGTATTATTAGCAGAGGATGAAGGAGAAATGGAAAGGATGTTAAAACGTGTAGAGGATTTCTTGAAAAAAAAATGATTTGGTATTAAATGTTAAAAAATCAAAAATGATGGTGTATAAAAAGGGTGGGAAAGGTAGTGTAAAAGAAAAATGGAAATGGGGAAATGAAAAAATTGAAATAGTGAGAGAATATAAATATTTGGGCATGTGTTTTACTCCGAAACATAGTTATGGGAAACAGAAGGGAGAAATTAGTGAGAAGGCAAAAATGGCAATAAAGCAGGTGTGGTCATTGGTGAAAAGAACAAAGATGAATGATGTAAAAATAATGATAAAGATGTTTGATGTATTAGTAAAAAGTATAGTTGAGTATACAGCAGAAATATGGGGATGGGAAGAAGATGAAAGAATAGAGAGCATACAAAATCAATTTTGTAAATGGATTTTTGAATTGAGAAGAAGTACACCAAATTGGGTAGTTTTGACTGAAATAGGAAGAGTAAAGTTGAAGGTTAATTTGGTGAGGAAAGCTTTAAAATATATCGAAAAGATTGAAGATATGCAAGAGAATAGATTGGTACAGATTTGCTGGGAAGAAATTAAAAAAATGGCCAGAGGGGGTAAAGATCATAGATGGATTGTTAAATTAAAGGAACATATACCGGAAGAATATAGAGAGATGTGGTGGGAGGGTAAGGGGGTAAGAAAAATTAGTTTGCAAGAATTAAATGAAAAAATAATGGAGAAAATAGTTGCAAAGGAATTGAAGGAAAGGATGGATAGAATAAAAAATTCTGTATCATGTAGAATATATAAAAAAATTATGACAAATTGGCAAATAGAAAGGTATTTAACAATAGAAAATAATATTGGGAGTGAAAATACTATTTTTAAAGATTAGATGTGGAAATATTCTGGTGGGTAACAAAGTGTATGGTAGTGAGGAAGAAAAAAGATGTAGAGGATGGAAAGAAGATTTAGAAACATTGGAACATATGTTATTTGACTGTAAAATGGTAGAGGAAGAGAGAAAGAAACAAGGTTTAGAAAGAAAGGAAAATTGGGAGGGAATTTACTAAATGGAAATCAAATTAATTGGAAAGTAATATATAGCTACTATAAAAGATTTTTGTAGAAAAATAGCTGAGTGAAAAAGAAGAGATATTCTTTAAAAGAAAATGTAAAGATTTGAAATATTGAAATAGTATAACGATTGTAATGATGCTAATTGTTGGAGACTCCTCTTCCAAATATGTAATTACGAGGCGCATCCAGAAAGTAAAAAAAAAAAAGAACTCACACTTACAGGAACATATTTATTGGCAACAAGTACAGCAATGTTTCAGCTATTTATCAACATAGCCACCACCAGAATTGAGACACTTGTCGTATCGTGGGATCAATTTTTGTATCCCCCTGTCGTAGAACTCTGCCGCCTGTGAATGGAACCAGCTTGTGACAGACGTCTTCAGCTCTTCGTCGTTGCCAAAACGCTCACCGGAAGACAGAAATTTCTTGAGGTGCAAGAAAACATAAAAATCACTGGGAGCAAGACCAGGGCTGTAAGGTGGATGATCAAACAACTCCCAGCCAAATTCCGTCAAAACAGCTGCTGTGCGTCGAGCCATATGTGGACAAGCATTGTCATGGAGGAGCACAACACCTGCAGTAAGCATTCCACGCCGCTTGTTTTGAATGGCACGTCGCAATTTCCGCAGTGTTTCACAGTAACGGTCAGCGTTTACTGTTTTACCACGTGGAAGGAAGTCAATGAGCAGAATGCCCTTCCTGTTCCAGAACACCGTGCACATCACTTTCCGTGCCGACAGCGTCTGTTTGAATTTCGTCTTGACCGGAGATCCGCCAATGCATTGACTGCTGTTTGGTTTCCGGGGTGATGTGCGAAATCCAAGTCTCATCGCCCGTGACGATCCTGTCGAGGAACTCGTCACCGTCATCGTGACACCCACCTGGCACACAATTTTTTGAACAGCAGGTGGTTAGTGACAATCTCATGCAACAAGGATCGCGATATCTGCGGAAAATGGGTGCTCAGCTCCGTAATCGTGAAGCGACGGTTCTCCATCACGCGCTGCCGCACAAGCTCAACAAGATCATCATTGATGAGGGATGGTCGCCCACTGCGCTCTTCATCATGGACACTTTGACGACCTTCGGAAAACTACTTACACCAGCGACGCACCATCTGCTTACTCATGATGTTCGGCCCATA
>JAHWFO010022495.1:577588-590463 GCA_023313115.1 Rhysida immarginata
AATAATAATAATAATAATAATAATAATAATAATAATAATAATAATAATCTTCCCTCCCTCGCATTTGAGTCCCTTGGGCTTGGCCCTCTTTTGGGTCCGCCTCTGGGATTGGCTTCCGGGCTTGATCCGAGTTTGGCTTCCCCAAACAATGATAATAATAATAACTCCTATTCTTATATAATTATAAAATAAATCCATAGTAAATTTTTGAAATGCCGGATATCATTTTGAATCGCCCTGTGTATCTAAAGTAGCAATAAAGTTATTTTCTAAAAGTTATAATAAAATATATTTACAAATATATAATCTTCATGTATGTTTCATCACAAAATTCTTCGGATCGAAATATTGAAAGATCAGTCATCGGGAAAAATTCAACTTTAATTCTGGTAACACAAGTTGATCGCGACTTCATTTCCAAAGTTTAATTCATAAGAGGATTTAAATTAATTTAAAATAGCCACGTTGTGGTTTCTTCACGGTTTCCAGTTTTATACAGGATGTCCCACAAAGGACCCCCCGATTTTAAGAGTAATTATCTCGGAAACTGAGATCGATATAAGAATGAAAAAGGTGACTTAGTTTCGAATCTGCAATCCGAAGCATTGAATCATGATAATGTTTTTAGGTGCAACAAACAAACAAATAAATAGTTTATACAGTATATTAAACTTTTATTTATTTATCAATGGACGAGTCTACAGAATCGTGTACGAGAGTTATTCGTAAAATAAGATTCGTTTTGTAATTAAAACAATCTATATATACATGGTACACTACATGATCAAAGTAGTTGGGACACCTGTTGCTCTACCGTAAAGCTGCAAAAAGCTTCAATCAGTTGTGTGTAGGACCACCCCGAGCTGCTATCACTGCCTCCACCCTACATGGCATACTGTCCACAAGTTTACGGTATGTGTCCACAGGTATTGACCTCTATTCCTCGAGGAGTGTCGTGGTCAGATCCTGGACAGATGTAGGGCGAACCATCCTGGATCTCACATGTCGTTCCTATTCGTTCCAAAGATGTTCGATGGGGTTGAGATCAGGACTCTGGGCAGACCAATCCAGTTCTTCAACCCGCATTTCGTCAAACCGGTCGGATTGGATCTTGCTTTGTGGATATGGTATCGTCGTGCTGGAAGAGGAACGGCTCGTCACCGAAGTATTCCCAAGCGCTGGAAGTGCCCCGTTATCCAGAATGGTCCTGTAGCCATCAGCAATGAGGTTTCCGCCCACCTTCATGAGCGGGCCCAGTCCAGTCCAGGAGAAACACCCCAGGTGTTCACAGGGGTGTCCCAACTCCTTTGATCATGTAGTGTATGTCTAAAAAGTTCGGTGAATGGTGTCATATTTGAACGGCAACTTGGTGCATGTACTTGCGCATGCGCATGGTTCTTCAGAGACTTGGGGAGAATCGATTCAAGTTGGGGAAGACTGCAACGGAGACAGGTGTACGGGTTCGGCCAGACTTGCACAGGACTGAAAAATGCAGCATTAATGGCTTGACCTGCAGGAACAAATTCCTTGTGGATGATGCCTTTGTTGTCGAAGAAGGCGATCAACAGTATTTTCACCTTAGATTTTTGCAGACGGCTTTTTTTTGTCTCGGCTTCCCTCCCGTACACCTGCACCAACATTCCATGTGTCTCCGTTGCAGTCTTCCCCAATTTGTAGCAGAACTTGATGTTTACATGTTGCTCCATTGCGCTGTAACTCTTCCTCTCACACTGACTACGTTCAACTGGTCGCAGTATGTTTACACTGCCAGTCACATGCATTGCATGCTGTGTATCGATTCTTCGCAAGTCTCGGAAGAAGCATGCGCATGCGTAAGCACGTGCGCCAAGTTGACACCAGACACCATTCACCGATCTTTTTAGACACACCTCGTATAAAATGTGAAACTGACTGAGTGAGTGATCAACGTACAGCCCAAACCATAAGGCCTAGAAACTTGAAATTTTGTACAGAGTTTCTTTACAAAATTTAAGTGAGCACTAAGAAGGGTTTGTTGGAAAATCAACCCCTATGGAGGGGGGGGGGGGAAGGGGTTGAAAGTTTGTTAACACATTAACTAGTGTTGCACTATATACTTAACACATTAACTGGTATGGCATTACAAACGTAACACATTTACTGGTGTGGCACTACATAATTAACCATATTAACCTCTTTTAATATGGAGAGGGAGAGGGGTAACGAATTGTAGAGTGTGCTATCCATGAAGCGCGATATCTCCACTATGACCTACCTAAAACCTTCCCAGGGGCCATCGGAATTACCATGAAAAAGTTCATCAAGATCGGTCTAGCCATTTTGAAATGCATAGCGAACAGACATACAGACAGACATACCGATAATTTTATATACCAAAAGAGAACCCGGCGTCGCCCGGGATAATTACACTTGTAGGTAAACAGTACAATCTCAAGAAGTTAAATAATAACTCCAAATTGGTTATACAGTATATGCTTGAGAATTTTGTGATACCACGATTGCAGGAAAAGGGTTGTCTGGATTCTACCATTTTTATGCAGGATGGTGCGCCACCGCACATCGGACGTCAGGTGCAGCAGATCTTGCGAGAACGTTTTTCAGACAACAGAATAATTAGTCGTGCATTTCCCAAGGTATGGCCACCCAGGTCGCCTGATCTCAACGCTTGTGATTTTTGGTTATGGGGATATTTGAAAAGCCTTGTGTATCAAGCAAATGTTCCTGATCTCTCAACCTTAAAGGATCAAATAACGTTACATATCAGACTAATTAATGCAGATATGCTGCGAGCTGCCGTAGAAAATGTCGTGTAGCGCATGCAGCTATTGGAACAGCACACTGGTGGTCATATTGAAACACATTTGTAAATAAAACATTGTTTATTGTTTTTACTAAAGTTTGTACGGTATTTGTTCATTTGACAATTAGGTATTCATTGTTTTCTTGAAATAAGCGCCCCCTATGGCGATTTTTGGTACTTTTTTTTCAGAAATCGAAACTGCATGTTCCACTAAGTATATACACCAAAATGTACTGCATTTGGCCTAATAGAATTCCCGCTAGCGAGCTCTGAACACCTCACGTTATTTCTTGCCCACCCGGTATATTGTTAATCCCTGCATAGTGTTGGTGCATTGCGTGTCGATAACATTGTTGATACCTATGGTTGCACATACTTTTCCTTGCATTATTGGTCATGAGATATATACATTTGGTCCTTGCAGAGTGTTTGTGAATAGCGCTTTGATACCATTGTTGATGACTATTGTTGCACAAACTTTGCATTTCATTGTTGGCCATGAGATATTTCTCATTAATATGTCCTGCCATCATTATGAATATCGATTTATTATCGATAATTATTATTCTTTCGAAATCTGAGGTAGACAGTTACCTTCTTCATGATTTGAAGGTCAAGTATGCAAAATTTCATCAAGATCGGAATAAAATTGTAGATTTGTATAAGAAACAACAAACAAATAAACCCACAAACCTACAAACATTCTTCTTTATAGATATAGAAGACAGCAGAGTTACCCGGCGTTGCCCGGGATAATTACACTTGTAGGTATAGAGAACAATCTCAAAAAATTAAATTGTAGTTCCCAATTTATTTATTTTTTTATTTATTTATTTAAATGGTATAAAAAAATAATCCTATCCAAGGCCCAAATGGCCACATGGCCGACGAGAAGGGTCTTTGGAAGGACAAAGTAAAACAAAATAGTAACTAGTAAATACAAATAAATAATAAAAAGCTATATAGAAAATAACTAAACAGAATAATCCAAAAGGTTAACGAGGGTTAGTAAGTGTTTTAATCGATAGAACATAGATTTTCAAAAGCCGTTTGAACATATGACAGAAGGGGGGAGATCGAATGGCTTCAGGTAAATGAGACCACCATTTAATTCCTGCGTAAGAAACACTGCGTTGTTTATAATTACTTTTAGCAAGGGGAAGGCGAATAGAATTAGCTGACCGAGTAGTATAAGAATGGAAGTGATATTGATAAGTAATTATTAAAGGAGTAGCCAATGATAGATGGGAATTTACGAGTTTATAAATGAACAAACAAAGTTGAGAAATGTAAATTTGGAAAATGGTTAAAATGCCAAGTGATTTGAAGTGGTGCGAAACAGATATAGGTTTACGAACATTCAAGAGGCATCTCAAGAACCACTTTTGGAGTCGATATAGACGAGAAAGACTAAAGTTTGAAGCGGAGCCCCAGAATTAAATACCATAGCATAAAGCCGAGTGGATCAGAGAGTAGTATAGAAGGATTAAGATATCAGAAGGGAGATAATATAAACGCGAGATCATGCCTTGTTTTCTATTAAGAACAGACAGTAGATAATTAACATGCGAGTCCCAGGACAGATCACGTGATATGAGGAGACCTAAATATTTGAAGGAGTCGGTACCTGAAATAGGAGAGTTGTTGTAAACTACATTAAGATCCAAAGGGACATTATGTTTATTTCGCTGATAGAATAGCATGTACCTAGTTTTATCAAGATTTAAAACTAAGGTATTAGCAGAATTCCAAGAGCTCAAGACTGATAAAGACTGATTAATAGCCAGGACAAGATTAGAAATATTAGAGTCAGAAAACAAAAGAGTGGTATCATCAGCATATAAAATTAAAGAAATCGGAGATAGAGTATATGTAAGGTCGTTAATAAAAAGATTAAATAACAACGGAGAAAGAATAGAACCTTGAGGAACCCCAACATTATGGATTAGTGTGGGTGAAAGGAATTCATGAATAGATAGATAATAACTACGATTTGTAAGAAACTCAGTTAACCAAAACAATGGGGGACCATGCAAATTGAAAAAAGAAGAAAGTTTAAAAATTAAAAGTTGGAGAGGGATTGAATCAAAGGATTTAGAGTAATCTAAGAACAGAGAAACAACAAACTTATTATCAGAGAGATCCGTAATAAACTCAAGTAACTCGTAGCATGCTGTATCGGTACTGCGTTTCGGCGTAAAGCCATGCTATAAAGGAGACAAAAGATTATTGTTATGTATATAATTTGAAAGACGAAGGAAAAACAGCTTTTCAAAAATCTTAGAAAAGAATGGAAATCGGGCGATAGTTTTGAAAATCATTGGGGTTACCTTTTTTGAAGATGGGCAGAATTTTAGCAATCTTCAGTGCTTTGGGAAATGATCCCATAGTAAGGGAAATATTAAATATATGGGCTAGCGGACAAGCAATACTAGTGTTAACCGCAATAGCAATGTCAGCTCGTATATCCAAAGGATCGGGGGGAATTGAAAATTTCATGTGACTGATTATTTTGGCAACTTCGGAAGGATCTGTAGGTGCAGCAAAGAAAGAGACCGAAGGTAAAGAGGCTTCAAAAGAGTATTTAATAGAGGAAGAATGATAAGAAGGAGCAGTGGGCAAAAGTGCTGTTAGAAATTCCATAAGAATAGAAGGATTTACATTGTGCGTGTCCGCAAAAGGCGATTGAGGTGCCGAAGTATTAGATAATAAGTCATTAATTGTTTTCCATCTAGTTTTATTAGAACCCATTTTACTAAAAAGTTGCGCATAGCAATTGGTTAAACAATAACTCAATCAATACAACACAGAGCAAAGGATTTCGTCCATTATACGAAAAATACGAAAAACAGGATTTCTAGGTAATATACCGGGACTTTATCTAAACTCTTCTTAACCCGTGTGTTTCTTTCTTATATAAATCTATAGTTTAATTCCAATCTTGATGAAATTCGCACATTTGATCTTCAAAGCGAGAAGAAGGTCACTGTCTACATGAGTTTTCGAAAAAATAATATTGATCGTATAATAATTGATATTCAGATTGATGGCAGGGCATACTGATAAGAGTTATCTCACAGCAATATGCACCGGAAAAAAATATATATCTCATGACGACAATGCAAGGAAAAGTTTGTGCAACAATAGACTGCTCTGTTTGTTTCAACAGTAGTGATAGCAACACAGAATTCTAAAAATGATAGGGCATTAAATACAAAAATTGGAGAAAATATACCAGATTCAGCCAATCAAATAGTTATGTATGTAAGACACGTTCATTAAGACATTGTCACGGAATTTTGGATCTAATTCGAAATATAAAAAGAATTCCGTGTCTCGGATATTTTTCAATAGTAAATTTAAGGCGAAAGCGAAGGAGCCCACCCCGGAATAGAAAATGGTTCGAGCTGGGGTTCGCGCGAAGTGGGAGACGGAGCCACGAGAGGAAGAGAGGAGCGCGGCGGAATTCAGAGAGAAATGTGATTCCAACGACGGCGGGCGAACGTGGGAAGGCTGTTGAGCTGGGTGATAGCGAAGTCTTGAAGAATGTCGCTGGACAAGGGAAATTCAAGTATGGTTCTCAGGCGGGGCTTAGAATTAACGAGTTGGAAAAGTTCAGCGGAGCGGGGAGTAAATATAATGCTAATGACCTCCGTTTACTTAATTTAAGCCGACAACGCAGAGAAGCCGAGCGGCCGCAGCAAAGGCGTGAAGGAAGAGTGCCGAAGAGATATTTGGATCGGCCTCGCCTCGTCGCAGTAGAGCGAACCGAATTCGACGGACACAAGCATTACGGTAATAGTTTCTTATTTCACTATACCAGTATAAGTGTTCAGGTATCCCCAGTCAGTTCAGGCCTTTATTGTTTGGCATGTTGCCATATAAGAGTAACACAAGATAGCCGGGAAGCATTTAGAGAGCTAAAGCTTTCTTCCAAGAGAAGCTTGGTGTATGGAGTGTTCCCGTACAGTTTAAGTGCTTACTTTGAAACGGGTGTCGGCGGTTTCGTGCCCGCGCCCTGAATTGAAATAGAATCAACATTTTACTACGCCAGTACTTAGCGTAAAATTAATTTGTGTGTTCCATTTGTGTGTAAGCAGTCAGCTATTGCGCTGAATTAAAGGAAGTGATGGATATTAGTGTGTCCTGTTACATTGACATTTAATTTAAGCGACCAAGATATCCGGGGAAGAAATCTCCTAATGAAGCATTATTCCGATTTCTCTTAATATGGATGTATGGTTATTGTTGCCATAGAAAACTTTATAAGACTTCCGGATGTATGACGTAGAAATGTTCATACATATAACTTAGTGTATATGGAAGCCCGAATTGCATATTGAGGGGCAAATAATTAAGTGAAAAACATTGTTGATTGGGCTATCAGTAGGGTTTTCTTAAAGAATCATTTTCTAGTTTTCTGTTCGGGATGTATGGTTAGTTTGGATGCCCGTATTGTAAATTCTGGGGCATTGTTAATTTTTGGCATTAATATTAAAGACAATTAGAGGCATTTGTTTGGAACATTTATAGCTTAATAATTAAGCATTGCTCATAAGCGTTCTAATTTACCGCCTGCAAGTATTAAAATATTCACATTTGCTAATATTGGATATTTTTCGTTTTTCCTGCTTGGAGTTTCAAGATTTCCCGGAGTGCTGTTCTCGGTTGGACCGTAGTAGCCGCTTCGGATTCGAGCTGAATTGCGAGGCATATCTGCGTTGAAGTCTTCAAGCTAGGTTACGGGAAAGAAGAGGATTCCGTACCTGTAATATTCAGAGGCAACGCCATGTTCAACAAGGAACTTTGTAACATATAGAGTACCTGTCCGAGTTATAGGAAAAATATAGGATAATATTGGGGTTTTTTTTGCTAAAAGGCATTTATTGATATTCTTACTTATCAGAGAGTAATTCAATTCATTTCTTCAAGTTTGAAATTGTTAATCTGCTAAGATAATCGAATTTCGAGAAGAAATTGTTTTCACATTCTTTATTGTGATATTAATCAATAAACTTTATTTAGAAGTTTCTTTATTAAACGCACCTTTTCTGTATTATTAAATTCATTTCACGCTTCCACGTTACAGACATGTGAATGAATCTCAAAAGTGTTCATTTTGTAAACTTCATTAACAAAAATATTTTGAGGACACACGACTTACATGCATAAATCGAGGACCACCCTCTTATAAAATATAATATTCTTCGGGCTTTCTAATTTGCTGACCAAAATTTAAAGTTTCGCGTAATGGTCGTCAGCATACAGCTGGAAGGGTCTTCCTCCTCTGAGAATCAGTGAGAAGGCGTCGGAAATTTAACAATACATATAATTCCTTTGTGCTTTTCTTAGAATTGATAGTTTTAGAATTTAACATTTTCTTGAAAAGCTTTAAAAATGAGCAGTAAATGGAAATAATGGAGAGTTAGCAGACTACTGAGAAATAGTGGAAAGGCGGCTGAGAAAGCAGCCCCTTCACTCGGTGCTGTATCGATTTTTCCAGCACACTGCTTGAACTAAACAAGTGGTAGTGACCCTGTGGCCGTCGATGCAAATGTGTCAACAGAGGAAATTGCGACTGCCAGATCACTCCAAGGGATGAATGCACCAGTTTTGTTTCAAGACCTCGAGAGCAGAGTGAGAATTGCAACAGTTTACCAATTAGAAAAATTGATGGAAAAATTCCGCAACCTGGATTCGAACCAGGACCTCGATTGTCATGGTCGACGCCTCTATCAATTGGGCTATCACAGACACTTGAACAGCCATGCCCAATGGAAACCCCAATGGAAGGTGGACACCCGGTTCACAGATCGTGAATTTTTCTCCTATCCAAACCATCAGAAAGTTTGAAGAACACACAATAAGAAATAAAGAAATTAAACTGCAGCAAACTCCAAAACATCAGGTAAAGACTACTTGGCTGTCTTTAAGACACTTAGTGACAGCATGGCTGTTCAGGTGTCTGCGATAGCCCAATTAGTAGAGGCGTCGACAGAAGTTCTTGGTTCGACCTCGTTTACCTCGCCGTCAGAACCAACTCATGTCCCTTAAGGGGCTCTTTCTTCTTTGGGAAGTGATGAAAGTCGCAATGTGCAAAGTCTTTCATTTTTGAACTGCAATTTTTCATCTTTGAACTGTAGGCGCTGCAACGCCTGTTGTGTGTGGTGACTCGTGTGCGGGCGGACGTTATCGTACTCCAGAAGAGGGTCCAAAGCTGCCATTCAATCCTTATGTCGACAACAACTCCGGAATTCCTTTCCGACGGGTTCACCCAACTGGTCACGCATTGGTACAATGCGTGGAAAGGGATGTGGACTATGCCGAAAAGTGAATAATGCATTACATAGAGGACAAATGTGAGTAAAAGATACAAAAAGAATTTTGAAAATTGGTTAACAAATAAAAAAAGATACATGGAGACCTTATTTATCAATCGCCCCTCGTACATCCATCGCCACCCAAGAAGAGAATTTTGGAATTGTTGAAATTTTAGATAAACGAATGAATTTTTAAAGGTCAGGTCACACAAAATAGAAGAACTACAGCCATAGCCAGAGCTGAAAAAACATCAGACCAAACTATTGTTTCATTTTCATTCTATTTCCTCCCACTTTCGTAGCCATACACATTATTGCACGCATTGTTTCTCCGGCACTATGGTAAACTCGCTTAACTATACACAACATTCCAACACGAACTGGGGAGAACTGTTAGAGGGCCATCCATTAGGAACATTTTAAAAGATTTTTTCCGAGTTTTTATATGAATTTTTACTGTTTTAATTCTAAGCCTTTTAATGTGTTAATTTTTACTGTACATATATTCCCATTCAGATATTGCAAATTTTCATCAAAAAAGAGCCTGAGCAACGCCGCGTATATCAGCTAGTATTGCTACATACATTTTCAAACTTTTTCTTTACCAGTTTCTATATACCTTTAACTGTTTTTTCACAGAATTTCCAAGTTTATTTAAGCACTTGCCATAGCGCTCAATGTATAGTTCATTCCAAAAGCGTTTTCACTTAGGTGAATGATGTTCGGCTTCCTTGCAATACATTAACCAGCGAGATTAATCAGTCCAGGCAAGAAGTCGAGTTCGAATCACGTTGGACGATGCCATTTTATTGTTTCTTAGTAACAGGCACGGTGTATAAAGACAGGTTGGTAAATTCCGCCTCATTCTTGGCCCCGTTAGTGAAATAGTTCGAACGTTGGCCACTAGGTGTCTTTATAGCCGCTACGGCTGCGCTGCGGAATATAGCAGACGATACCACCCATTCAGCTGCCTCCTTCGAGCTCTTTTCACGCTTTACAGTGTAAGTAATAAATGACAACAACATTATGGAACAATAAGTTGGATCAATTAGTAAACTTCCTACACTCCGTCTTAACTTTTAAAAACAGTTAATGTGCAAAAAAATTACAAGAAAGTCGAAGAGAAAGCCGATAAAGTGGTGTATCTCATATAGTCTATAGAGGCAAATTTACAAAACAATATCTCTCTCTGATATGGACATTGAAACTTCTAATCATTGCTAACAATCATTTGCATGTAAGTAAAGAATAAATCAGTAGCATACAATAAAATAAGTTATAATAAAATATTATTTATGGGATATGGCTGGTATTTACTTGCTAGTATTTTTAATGAAAGTTTGTATTTTAAATAACTTATTAATCAATAAAATTTGGTCAGTGTTTTACAAATATAAGTGAGTAAATGAAAATTTAAGTGTATTTTAATTTAATGAACAATACCAATCGACCTACTACCCCATCCTCTTAAAAATTAAAACCAATCAAATTATGTAATTAAAAAAAATAGTTTAAAAACATATTTCAAAAAAAACTTATTGTGATAAAAGTAGTAAAATAAGTTAAACAATAAACGGATATTTATAAGAGAAAAGGACGAGACACAAAAACCCTGGAATACAATAAATAATAGTTATTAAATAAAAATGAAAAATAAAATAATCATTAACAATTAACAAAATAATTAATAAATAATAAATAAAATCAAAATAAAACTATAAAATCAAATAAAAAGCTGACGTTTCGGATAGAGACTATCCTTTATCAAAGCAAAAAGGATAATTCTCTAAAGGCAATTAGAATATTAGAGAATTATCCTGAAGTTATGAAAAAAGTATCGACAATCGACAATCGAACAGTGTAGTGTATCGGTATTCGTGTGGAACTTGAAGCATAGCTTCCATAATCTCACCCTTCATAATCATATTCCAAGGGAAATACACTGAACTAGAAAAAAAGCCTGATGTACCCACAAAGGTCATCCAAAGTATGAAAGAAAATTGCCTCCTCTTGGTGGAGGAAAATTTGATTGACGATTGTCTGAAGTAGGAGTATATTACATAGTAAGCCACAGAAAAAAAATACGAATGAGTTTATGAAACCCAGTAATCTGGGAAGATGACATTATCAAAATTGACATCAAGGATATGTCTTGGAATACGATGCCTTTTTCTATGTAGAGAATGTTTTAGAATGCCAGAGACTAGATCATTATCATGATTTGCCATAATAGTCAGCACGGTTTTCATGAGCTCTTGAACATATTTCCCGATATGGGTCATATCGAAATCATTATGAATGGAGTAATTGCGAGCAATTCTCCTATCTAATTGTGCAATAGTCCTTAGGGTAATGTTCTGCAAAGTTTGGAGTTCCTTCCATCTTGTCTTGCAAATCGTAGCCCAGACGGGCTTGCCATATAGCAAGATGACACGAACAATTATTTTGTATAACAGTAGTTTGTTATCAACACTGAGGGCACTGTTACGACCCAACAGAGCAATTAAGCTGAACTTTGCTTTTTTGGCCTTGTTCATCGCATAAGTCACATGTATATTCCATGACAGTTTTGAATCAATAACAACGCCAAGGTATCTATAATTATCAACCCATTCCAAGTATTTGCCATATAACTTTAAGGAGTCAAGATTTCTCTTTTTCTTCTTAGTGATAAACATTGCTTTGCATTTGTCTACATTCAGTTTTAATCACCACTTGCTAAACCAGATTTCACATTCTTTAAGGGCTTTCTGCAAACGTGATACAACAACACTAGGCTGGCGTGCCCATGTCAGTATAGCAGCATCATCCGCATAAAAATATAGCTTGCAGTAAGAGATTTCAGGGAAGTCACGTATATAGTAATTGAACAGAACTGGCCCCAGCACTGATCCTTGTGGGACACCGCCATTTATCTCACAGGTATCAGATAATTCATCTCCAACTCTGGCCTGAAATGATCTGTTGGACAGAAACGAGTGAACTAGACTAATTAAATCATGTGGGAAACCATCAGTTATCATTTTATAAATAAGGCCTTCATACCAGACCTGATCAAATGCTTTATGAACATCTAAGAAGATGACACCGCAATACATCGAAAGATTAAGGGGAGTGTTAACATCCGCTATAAGTCTCCAAACTTGGAGCTGGCAAGAATGTTCCGCCCGAAAACCAAATTGTTCTGCACGGATGAGATTATTGGTTGTGCAGAAATCTAAGAATCTTGTGAGAATTGTTCTCTCCAAGACTTTGGATATAGAAGACAGCAAACTGATGGGCCTGTAGCTTACAGGGTTTGCAGGATTTTGACCGGGTTTAGGGATACTTAGGACTACAGACTGTTTCCATGTATCCGGAAAGTAACAGTTATCCCAACAGTCGTTTATAATTTTAGTGATATCACTACTTACATTTTGCGGTAAGTTTTTTAAGGCATTGTTATTAATAGTGTCTTTACCTGGTGCCTTCTTTTTCTTGAGATTCTTAAAGCAATTTTGAATCTCAGCTACCTGTATTTTATGTTTGGCCACATGATGGCTATTGTTGTAATACTTTGTTATGCTGCTTTCTACCATTTTGGATATTTCTAGTCCTTCTGGACGATCATCCTTTGAAGTCACAAATTGTTTTTTAAGTGAATCAGCAATAAGCTGTGCTTTGTCTTGGTCATTAGTTATGAAATGTCCATTAGTGTCTAAAAGCGGTGGAATATTCATGGCCTTTTTGTTTTGTAAGGCTCGAATCATGCACCA
>JAHWFO010022495.1:595463-638618 GCA_023313115.1 Rhysida immarginata
AAAAAGGTCACTAAAATAAAAGAGTACAGATAGCCTATGAAGAAAAAAAGGTACAGGGACGGACACAAAGTGAATATAGAAGTAGAGAGATATGACAGAACATTAAAACTGAGACAAGATAAAAAAGATAAAGAAAGAAAGAAGAAAAAAGGCCCAGAGAGCCTGCGACAAATTAGGGAATAGCTGAAATTGAAGAGGAATATGGGAAAGGTAATGAGGGAATGGTGCCTTTGCTAAGGTTAATGCCGTTAGGGGTGAGGGAATTAAATTTCCAAATAAGAAAAGACTCGAAGTTAGGCCTTTCTTTCTTTTTTGTTATGGAAGTTACTACGAAGAATATAAAGGCTGATGGCCTGTAAAGATTGACCAGGGGAATTAAACTGTTTAGCGACAGGGGTGTCAGCATTGCTAAGAATATCAAACTTATGCCCGGCAAATCTGGCGCGTATGGTATTGCCTGTGTCTCCAACGTACTGTTTCTGGCATACTTTGCAATGTAACAGGTAAATTAAATTGTGAGAAGTGCAGGTCAGGTTCTGGTTAATCTTGAAAGTAAAGGAGTAATCACTGCTGGAAATGGAGGTAGCAGGGTTAAGAAAATGGCAAACGCCACAACGCTTTGCATTGCAAGGAGAACATCCCTTAGTGGAAGTGCGTGGTTTGGTAATAGCAGCATGGACCAGAATATCTTTAAAATTAAATGTCCGTTTAAAAGAAACTTTTGGTGGTTCTGGTAGAATGGAGTGGAGAAGAGGAGAGTTGTCAATAATATGTTGATGTTTCCTTAGGACATTTTTAATACTATTGAGGGTTGGATGATAAGAAGAACTAATGTAGGTGTTGTCATGGCTGGAGAAGGTTTGGGGTTGTTAGAACGAGAACTGCGATGTTTATAGATAGAGTTTAAGTTAAACAATACGTTTATGATAATGGCCTTATCATATCCACAACTTACACTAAACCACTAAACATACTGATCAATGTGTTAAAAATAATATAAAAGTGTCAAAGCAAAAGAAAAAAATTTCAAAACTTTGTAAAAATTGATTGATAATAGGAAAAAATGAATTTGAATACACTGCGGTGACTATAAACATATTTCAGTTAATTAAACATCTTTAACCAATCTCTAACTTTTGAAATGTTTTTTTAAAGGCAATCTTTTTTTTTTTAAATTTCTTCTAAAAGGAACTTTAGATGCCAAAACGGCCAAACCCAACGTTTGTAGCACGGTTTGTAAAAGGACTTATCGCGCAAAGAGGCTAACTTCAGTAACTTTTTTTAATAAAAAAAGACAAATAACAAACAACTGAAACTTATAAATGTATTTGCGGGCTTATCACGTGTATGTTAACAAAGTTCCAATTCTTAAATATAACCAAAATTACCAGTTTCGTGAAGAAATTTGAATGCTAAACTTCCAATAGTTTTCCATTGATTTGCCCGCGTTTGCCCGTAAAGCGCGTCTAGCGACTGTAGAGGCGCCTAGCGGCCAACGTTCGAAATATTTCACTAACGGGACCAGCAATGCTGCATTACAGAATAGGGAGTTTACCCATCTGTCTTTATACATCGTCGTAACAAGGATAGGTAGGCATTATGAATGACGTCAAACTGTTTTAATTGAAATGATTTTGACCTTTTATTAGGAAAATATTTCTTTATTATTAATATATCAATGTATATTATTATTATTTTAGCAGAAATGCAGTATAATTACGTGAAAACTACACGAGGAAGTAAGCGATAAGTTGGCAAAGCACGCTCAACAATATAATGGCGAATACACGAATTAAATCATTATATGTTTTTCATGAAATATCAGTAGTAGAAAATTAACTTTAAGTTTGCTTCAGATTTAGCAAAATAATGATATATAAAGAATATATCTGTTATGGTATTTCATAGGGAATAGCTACCAATCTTTCGAAATGAAATACAGTATTTTCTGGTTTTATGGCTTAAAAAATAACATATTGGCAAAAAAAAGTTCTATTCTCATCCATAACGGGAAAAATAGCGTATAACAATGCAGTATCTTATATATTGTCGTTGTCAAACCAATATGTGCTATGTGCACTTTTTTTGAGATTTCAATATTTTGACCCTTGCAACGAGTTAAAGCCAATGTTTAGTGAACCAAACTTGCATATAAAAGAACTGCTATGTGCTTATAACCACTATACGACGAATCATGACAACTTTATACAAAATTCACCTTCATACAAAATTTTACAGCAGAACTTTTTTTTCAATATTTTAAAAGTTTACTTTTGGCACATAGCAGATATTTGTTTGTAAACGACGATATGAAGAAAGCATATATTTATGCAATATACAATATGCTGTTTACTATACGTTATATCGTAATGGCTTTCATTTTTTTATAAAAACTAAGCAAAATATATAGCGGCATGGACAATTTTGGTACAGAACTAGCTGAAGTACCCGGAGTCGCTCGGAGAAAAATACACTTATTTATGTATACAGGATGGTGTACAAACTTAGGGGGGGGGGTGATACAGGAATCAAATCTAAGCAACATTTCCCTCTTTCATTTTTATCTCTGGGTATTGTTTTTGCGATAAAAAATGTTGGACGTCGCGTAGACGTAATATGCTAATCAACCCGTAATTCTAAAACACGTCATAATCATGGTCAATCAATGTAATAAAAAGAAAAAAAAAACTCATTGCATACAGTACAATAACGTGAGTTGTTTTTTATGAAATATGCAAATATTTTACAATAAGTGTTCAAATTGACTCCCTCTGGCATGAATGCATGCTTCACAAGGTCGCCGCATGAACTGACGTAAAAAGTTCAAAAGTTCCTGGTTCTTCGCGAATCTGGTCCGCAGCTATGGCGATTCTGGCTACGTTCTTCATCGGATCCCACTGGTGTTTCATATAGCAATGTCTGTTAGTGTCCCCACAGAATCCAAACAACTGTTTCCTGCAGGTGGGATTTCAACATTTTTTATCTCAAAAACAATGCCCCAGAGAAAAAAATGAAAGAGGTAAATGTTGCTTACATTTGATCCCTCTATCACCCCCCCTCCCCCCAAGTTTGTACACGTTATTCGAAAACGCCCTTTATACAGAGTCCGCCAAAAAATGTATACACACTTCAGCAAAAGAAAAAACTATATAAAAGTTGTAACACTAAATTCATACAGGCGTCAAGCGATGAATATAAGTCCTCTTGACTTCTACAATTACGACAGTTGTTCAAAGTGATTATCATCAGCGTTGAGATATTTTTGAATACGGCGAACAGTTGCTCCTATCCATTTCCTAGCAAAATCTTATCAGTACTCTCCTATGTCTTGGTGGCAATTGTGGTCTTCTTTTATCGGGATCGTCTTCATTCAATACATGTAATAATATTGGGGTGTAATCTTTCGATTTTGCTGTTACAGAAAATGTTAAAGATGATATCTAGTAAAGTGTGCATACATTTTTTGGCGGACTCCGTAGAAAATAAAAGATACATTGTATTCCGCGCGAGAGACTTGCATCATTGTTGATGCTGCTTCACGGAACAATCGCAAAAGTCTTCATTAAAAAAAAAGAAATAACGACGTCATAAATCCGATTCATGTAGCCCACGAGAAAGACAGGCCTGGGCACTCAAACGTCACCTGACCATAGTAGTCTGAGCCAATGACGTATATTAAAGATAGACTCCGAATCCTATTGTTGTAACTTGAAGCAAATTGGGAAGCTCCATGCCCAGAACTGTCATGGCCGAAAGTGAGTGAAGATGATGCAACACACATGGCTAAACACGAGAGTAGCTGATTAATAATTCTTTCTCACGCCGATCACGGACTGATAAATTTATCTTTTCGTTTACTTTGTATTTGAAGTAATTTATTATGTTTTATAAACAATTTTTCGATCATGGTTTCAATTTCAATGTCGTTTCTATTGTCTTTCAGTTACGTATTTTCATTTTAGTTACGTATTTTTGGTTTATTTTTGTGGAAAATGAGTCCTGATCCTTTTTCTTGTCTGTTTGTACAGTTGTACGCAATTTAACTTTGAGGAATGGTTTTGAATTAATTATTCCTCAGGCCCAAAATCTTCAAAAACAAAGCAGCCAAACAGCTAATTACTCCACGGCTCACTCCTGCCCAGAACTATCATGGCTCAATTTGCTTCACTTTTTAACGCTGTTAACAATAGAATTCGGAGTCTATCTTTAATATACGTCATTGGTCTGAGCAACAATCCAACTTTCATTGTCTCCAACTTGGATTTTAACAATTAGTATTTTTTGGTTTGTTGGAAACAATGAAGCTTGGATTGTTGCTCAGACTACTGTGGTCAGGTGACTTTTGAGTGCCCAGCCAACACTACCTAAAGAGAAAGCCTGAGCGCGGAAACGTCATACATTGTTACATCATGATAAGAAGTCATAATTTAGGGCTATTATTGGTAGAAATGCGATTAAAGATGACTTTTTATGATGATGTAACAATGTATGAAATTTTCGCGCTCAGGCTTTGAGTAAAGGTGGTGTTGGCCCAGCATGGTCTATAGCAATGACGTATATTAAAGATAGACTCCGAGTCCTATTGTTGTAACTTGAAGCAAATTGGGAAGCTCCATGCCCAGAACTGTCATGGCTGAAAGTGAGTAAAGATGATGCTAAACACGAGAGTAGCTGATTAATAATTCTTTCACACGCCGATCACGGAGTGATAAGTTTATCTTTTCATTTACTTTGTATTTAAAGTATTTTATTATATTTTATAAACAATTTTTCGATCATGGTTTCAATTTCAATTTCGTTTCGATTGTCTTTCAGTTACGTATTTTCATTTTAGTTACGTATCTTTGATTTATTTTTGTGGAAAATGATTCCTGATCCTTTTTCTTGTCTGTTTGTACAGTTGTACGCAGTTTAACTTTGAATAATGGTTTTGTTCTTAATAATGCCTCGGGCCCAAAATTTTCAAAAACAAAGCAGCCAGGTAATTACTCCTGCCCAGAACTATCATGGCTCAATCTGCTTCACTTTTTGCCGCTGTTAACAATAGGATTCGGAGTCTATCTTTAATATACGTCATTGGTCTATAGATATTCATGGTCATCGAGCTTCGGCCATTTTCCATTTTTTCGAGAAGCTAAGGAAAACAGATCGCGCCAGGTGCCGCATAGATCGCATCAGGCCGTGACCTGCTATAGAGGTTTTTCATTGAAACTGAAAATGAAAGTAAAGTTTCTGTCTGTCGATAGGGCGGCGCTGCAGGTGTTTTCGGGCCGATTGTACACGCAGCGCCACTTTTCAATAGAGTTCCCGCCCTATTGGGAGCTAGAAACTTTAGCTTCATTTTAACAATGGAGCTCAATGACCATGAATTTCTATAGACCGTGGTGCCCAGGCCTGTCTTTCTCGTGGGCTACATCCGATTCAGATAAAAAACAAAAGATGCACTGTATTCACGTGCGAAGACTTGCAGTCATTGTTGATGCTGCTTCACGGAACAATCGCAAAAATCTTCATTATATGAGGATGTTACATCTTATATATTTCATCGAAGGTTTTCTCCCGAAAGCAAATAGGGGACCAGCAACGAAGTGAACCAAAAAAATAATGTTTGGGATCACCCTGTAAAAAATAATGGTTGAAATACGTTGTAGCTTTAGCATATGATTAAAAGGCTTCTTTTATTTATCTGTGTTCATTTGTATGAGAATAGCACGTATATTCATGAAGATATAAAGATTTCTTTAAAAAAATAGAAATGTTTTCGTAAGTTTTTTGTTTATAACATGCAGGTTTTCAACCCAATGCAATGCCATTTTCAGTAATCTTGACAAACTACAGTAGAGACAACACACTACAACCAAAATATAAAAATATGAGCATTTAATATTTGATGAAATATGAGCATTTTTACTAAATAACATTTAACTGCGCATGCGCAAGCTTTATCAAAATACCTTTTGCATAGTTTATTAGCCAAGTGTATAGAGCTACTCCTGTAAAAACTAAAGAAATATCCTGAAAATTCAGAAAGATATCGTCTATAGAATGAGTTACATTTCAGTTGCTCTCAAAAATAAGCAAAACAATAAGGGTTTTCTCCAAATTTTATTTTTGGATACCTGTAAAAACGTATTCTTCATATTCTAATATGAAGGCATATTGAGTTCATATCAGCGTAAGAAAAAGAAGTTGATACTGGTGTCCGTCCAAAAATAAAAATTTGGAGAAAATCCCTTATCGTTTTGTTTATTTTTGAGAGCAGCTGAAATGTAACTCATTCTATAGACGATATCTTTCTGAATTTTCACTATATTTGCTTAAGCCTTTTATAAGAGCAGCTCTATACATTTGGCTAATAAATTATGCAAAAGACATTTTGGTAACTCTTGCGATTGCGTAGTTAAACATTATTTAGTAAATGTGCTCATATTTCATCAAATATTAAGTATTTTTATATTCTGATTGCAGGGTATTGTCTATACTGTAGTTTGTCAAGCTTACTGAAAATGGCACTGCATTGGGTTGAAAACTCTGCATGTTATAAACAAAAAACTTACGAAAATATTTCGATTTTTTTTTAAAGAAATCTTTATATCTCCCTGAATATACGTGCTATTCTCATACCAATGAAAACAAATAAATAAGAAAAGCCTCTTAATCATATGCTAAAGCTACAATATATTGTATTTCAAGCATTATTTCTTACAGGGTGATCCCAAACATTATATTTTTGGTTCACTTCGTAGCTGGTCCCCTATTTGACTTCGGGAGAAATCCTTCGCTGAAATATATAAAGTAACATCCTCTTTACACCCCTGAAATTTCAGGATAATTCGTCAAGTATTTTGCTAGATATTCGACAAAACGTCTAAAATCGAAAGTGTCCGATTACTTTTGGTAGATAGTGTATAATAGTATAGATTTAAAAAGTAATAAATATAAATATCAATGTTCGAAATACAGAAAAAAAAATAAACTAAATATTTATTGATGAAAATAGGAAAGAAAATCCCACAGCTAGGATTCGAACCGGAAGACTTCAGCTCTTCGAAGGTTCCCGGTTCGAATTCAGCCTGTGGAGTTTTCGTTCCTATTTTCATCAATAATTTAAACATCTGAGGTTTTACGTAGGATAGACCCTCATCGAACATTCTTGAGGTATTATTAAATATTTATTGCTTTGTTTTTAATAAGTGCGTTAAATATTTCATCTGCAAAGTTTATTTTACTGAAATAAAAAGCAGCGATTAATCTTTTCAGTTAAAACAAGAGGAATTCGCCCACACCAGTCTTAAATCTCATCCCTATTTCCACTCTGGACGGCCAAGTTTATTTTAAACTTCTGCGATGTTCATTCAAACTACTAGACTTTATAACCAATCAACTTCGCTTAGCTCAACTCCTGCCAAGCAAGTGAAAACATGGATGAAGAAGACATGGATGCGACACTCTCGCTCTAAATATGAATTTCCGGCGGGCTGGTTGGCGTCCGAACTACGTTCTAGAAACCGAAACCATTGAGACGAAACTAAAACGTAGATAAACGGCTCTTTCCGTCATGCAACGGTCTTTCAATTTTCAAACAGCTCTTTCTTTCATGTCTTCAGGGAATCAAAGGTAGAAGTTCCGCAATAATTGTTCACATCATTACAGTGAACTACATTCGCACACTATCAATATTAAGTAAAATTACTTTAGTGAACTTTTTCAAAGCAAAATTAAGAATTGGAGTAACATGTGTGAGCTTCGTCCAAGATGCAACTTAGCGTAAAAAATATCTCGTTTTCTGATTAATGTATTATTTCCATCATTAATTAAATGATGATTATAAAGATTCAATAATTCAATAAGCAATTCGTTTTAATTTAAAATATTTAAGAATGCATGAATAAAATTCTGTTTATTAAAACAGAATTAAATATTAAACAGAATTTTATTCATGCATTCTTAAATATTTTAAATTAAAACAAATTGCTCATTACATGAATGAGTTTTTGCATTTCAGGAGCAGAGAGTTAATGTGAAAAAACTATATTATTGTTGGTTGTATGCTCAAGGATATTTGAATAACAAAAGAGCTTGAATGACTAACGCTATGAAACCTTTAAAATTTTAAAGTATGCTCCTTCAAATTTGAATGTGATATAGTATAATTCCAAATGTGTAATATTCTAAATTAAAATTAATATATCACGCACACTTTTGAAATTAAACGAACTTAATGTTTAATGCAATAGCTATATACATTTCAACTGCGAAGTATACACTTTCACATTTGAAAATTCATCAATAAAATTCTGTATAATGTGAAAGCGTAAAATATTAACAGAATTTTATTGATGAATTTTCAAATGTGAAGTAAAATTTTTGAATTATCAAAAATCTTTGGGTAAATTATTATTGTGGAAAATTAGGTTTGTCAATCAAGAATTAACCTCCAAAAGATCAACTGTATTTTCTTTTGCAAATGTCGTTAAGAAACACTTACTATGTGCATTTGCTTGAAAAATGTACATGTATGCTGTTTTATTTAACTGTGTGATAATAGCATAAAATAATGTTAATTACTCATTTAATTTTATTGCAGATGTTATGAACATGTTGCTGTCATTTTCCTTTTATATTCCTACATTAAAGGGCCAGATCAACTTTTTTTGGATTATATTTGTTCTCTTTCTTATGATCTGCCTGTAGTCTTTTAATCCTGTTTGTTGTTCTGTTACAAGATTTTTGTTCCATAAGTCATTTCTTTCATATAGATACATCGTAAAATAACTGTTATATTATGTAGGGTAAAAAAAATACACTACTAGCTGTATATATGCTTATTTATTTTCTTACAAAATAAACTAGAGTATCTTTCTTTATTTGTGTTGTAGTGTGTGTGCTTCTTTCTAAACATAGAATGTCAGCAACACATGACTTGGCATGGATTGCCAAATAAAATTTAACTTCTAATCCAATATTTTTTACCTTTAACAAAACAATAAGAATCTTGGGCTGAATAATGTACTGATAAAATAATCTATCTATATATATAAAGAAGGATGTTTGTGGGTCTGTGGGTCTGTTTGTATGTTTTTTATACAAATCTACAGTTTTATTCCGATCTTGATAAAATTTCGCATACATGACCTTCAAAGCATGAGGAAGGTCACTGTCTACCTCAGATTTCGAAAAAATAATAATTATCGATAAAAAATCGATATTCATGGTTATGGCAAGGCATATTAATGAGAAATATCGCATGACCAACAATGCAAGACAAAGTTTTTGCAACAATGGTATCAACACGCAATTCACAAACACTCTGCACGGACCAACAATATATATCTCATGACCAACAATGCAAATAAAAGTTTGTGCAACAATAGGTATCAACAATGGTTTCAACACGCAATTCACCAATAACAATGAGCTCAAAATGATGATGCAATGATAAAGCAATCCTTTCCAAGAATTATAACAATGAACATAAAATGATGATGCAATATGGATAAGTTTCAATTTGTAACAATGCATAGAATTCCTGTTATTCAGGCTTTTCTTAGAAAAGAGAGTTCTTAGTACTTAACAATTTCTTGAAAATCTTTAAAAATGATCAGTAAATGGAGATAATGGAGAGTTAGAAGACTATTGAGAAAGAGTGGAAAGACGACAGAGGAAGCACTCCTTTAGCTCCGTGATGTATTGAGCAAATGGGAAGCAAGTAAATAGAAGAATCGGCGACCGCTAGACTGCACAAAGTGATGAATGGCCAAGTTTTTCTTTAACACATCGAGAGAAGAGTGGAAATTGCAACAATACTAAGTATACATCTGAGGTAAGATTACGTGAGTAAGAAATTATTTAGACTAGCAGTGGCATCCTTGGAGAAGTCCAGCCATTGTGAACCTTTAAAAAGATTTTTTTCGAATTTTCATTAAGAATTTTTACTGTATTAATTCTAAGCATTTTCACGTGTTTATTTTTAAGATATTGCAAAATTTAATTTAATTTTTTGAGATTGTTCTGTTTACATCCAAGTAATTATCCCGGGCAACGCCGGGTACCTTTGCTAGTTATTAATATTATTGTTTAATCATTACGATTCTGATTGTTAATGTTAATATTTTCCTGTATTGTTGGAGAATTGTTTTCTTTTTTTTGGCTTTATTGAGCTTGGCTTCTGATACGTGATGTTGGTAGGAGAAAAAAACAGTTAGTGTGGAGAAGAAAGGGAAAACACCTCTGGGTGAGTGTATGGAACTTGACGAGAGATATAAGGTGAAGATCTCAGATACCACAACGAGCTATTGACACAATTATCTTGTGAAATAAGATTCGCAACCTTTGGAGGTGAGATCTTAAGAATTTTCAGGTTTTAGGAATTTTTGGGCATATTTTAATTCCCTGTTTAGTCGGCCATATTTGTTCTGGAGAAGGAGAGTCCTAGTCTGGAAGCATTATTGCTTGCTTATGTGAAGCTTTCCGTGGAAAAGGAAAAATTGTGAAGAGTTTTTCAAGCTGTGGACTTTTGGAGCAGTTGTCACGGATTGCCCTTACTGGTGATGTATGCTATGGTGATTTGATTGCATATTGGATGATGTTGTTGTAATGTTTCACATGCATGAAGTTTTAATTTATTGCTTATTGGCTTGGTGTAAGATTGCATAATTGTTTGGACAATATACTTGTGTTTCAGAGAAGCTGATATTTAATATTGGTACACCAGTGGCCATTGGATGGAACTTGGAATGGAGCTTCAAGAACAACTTTATGCAAAAATTTGATTACAATTTTTCTACAGAATATCATTCTTTGATATAAATATAACACATTCCCGTTGAAATTTTTAAATTTGGTCCATAATTTCAATATTAGAAACAGCTTTGAAGAGTAAAAAACGGCGCTTTTACACTCCCCTTCCGCTGCCCCTTTTTTCCGGAAGTGACGTAGTTTGATTCAAAGGAGGCCATCAAAAATGACAGGCCCAGACGTGGAAAGCCACCTGTCCATAGTAAGAAAGGTCCTGACGCAAAAAAGTCACGTGAACAACAATCCAGCCTTCATTGTTTTCAACAAATGAAAAAATACTGATTAAAATCTCAAGATGGAAACAATGAATATTACATTGTTTTTTGGTCTACATTGTTATTCTAATTACATTGTTTATTTACGTTTGACTCCAACTACGTCACGGCCTCACCCAAGATGGATGCCTCCCGATTTCAAATCGCGCTCATTATTTTTCTTTTTTCACACATTTTTAGTGCGAATTAAAATTTTTTTTAATATGCCACGATGTTATTAATAGGTGAGGCTTTCGATTTAAATAAAGTTGTATATAACCGTAGAGTTGTCCTTTCAGTTAAGTAACCTCTATAGAACATCTGTAATATCTGGTAATATCTTTTTTGCTTTATCATTGGTTGAAATCCTGACCATGTGAGATTGTTTAAGTGTGCATGAGTAGAGACTTAGTTTTCCTTTGCCTACCAAGATTTTTTCAGGAGCCAAGCTCTAAACTGAATTGTTGAGTCTTAGCTCTTGTTATTGATTTTTCCCTCTTTTCAAAATAGAAATTAAAGAATTTGCTATTAAGCTCCTTATTTGGGAATTTCATTTTGGATATTTTCCGACTGGACCTAGGATTACTTTCCTGGTCTCTTCCCTGACAGTTAGTTTTACACATGCTCTGAGGAAGGCGACGTCACAATTGTCAAAATTTGTTTCAACAATTGGAGTTTTTAGATAACAAGGAGAGAGATGGGAAAACGCGTGCTCTCGAATAATTAAATCAGAAATGTTTCGTTTAGTTTCATTTATATTCTTACTTGAAAAAAAATTCTTTTTTTAAAACGGGATTTGACTCTCGTTTGTAAAAAATTTGAAACTTATGTATGTATCAGATTTTTACGGCTTTCGAAATAAACATTCCGCTTGTTTCGTTCTTCGATCTATCTGTTTCAGAGATATTTACTCTTACAATCAGGGATTCCTCTCTGGGACAACCTGTATAAAACTAGAAACTGTGAAGAAACCAGAACGTGACTATTTTATAACATCCAAATCGTTTTTTGTTACTCTACGACCATTTGGATGATTTGCTTTTAAAAAAACAGTGGAATCTTCAAGGGAAGTAATCTTACTATTGTCGGAATTTTTCGACAGTATGCACCTTCGGAGCAGATAACAAACTACTGCAATAAAAAAAGGTTATTCTAACCATTCTGCTTTATGGTATGCATGCCTGGGCTACAATATGTAAGTCCATATGAAAGGACTTCAAAACTTTGAAAACGTTACCCTGAGGACCACTGCCCAACTTGACAGGAAATTGCAAATAATTATTCTATTGCTGACGATTTCGGTATATATTCCATTGGTAACTACATCCAAGAGTCTTTACAGACATTTGTATCGAAAAGAAGGACGATGTCAACCCCCTGGCTGCTGACATACTGGAACACTTCTCACTGTTAGAAGTTCCCTCAAACATCGCTGGCCAAATCACATCCTGGACGTCAACTTCGACGCAAACGAATGGTCATCTGTCACGTGTGTGTAAATTAGCAGAATATATGAAAAGCAAAGTGGAATGAATAACACTATGACAGAAGGCGTAAATTAAATTGTAAATATTTTTTAACATGAAAATACTTGAAAAATTGATTAATGTAAAAAAAAAAATACTTATGTCTAGTAACTTAATTGGCCACTATCAAAAATAAGAAACTTAACCACTAGATCATTAACTATTCCAGCTAAATGTAAATTCTGAATACAATTATAAGCTATCAATAAATTGGCACAAAAATTGCACAAACACTCCTCGATACGAATACCTTGCTTGAGGGAAAGTAGTCGGCACTAGGAAATGAAGTACGTGCAAGAACACGTCAAGCACACACACACAAACAGACACAGACACACACACACACACACTGTATCACAAATAAGAGGAGATCGCAAATGCACTTTAAGCACCTATTGCTAGGCAAGTAGAATATAAAATTATGTATCACAGATGGTAGAAGTAAAGTCACAGCCCGTAAGTCTTCACGTCGAGAATTGCTGATGCACAAAACAGGTTTCAGCTTCAGACACTGCAAATAGAAGACGAGTATTAGTCACTCATAAATAGAAACAGGTAAAAGAGCTCCCGGTACCATTAACGCCCCAGCTTTATTTCGTAAGTGAATCCCAAATCGTGCTCTAAATGTGCGGAGAGCTCGAACGGCCACAGTCCTTGCACGTGCGATTGATACTTTAGTTCGTAATGCGTGAGTTCCATAAAACAGTGTTTTACGAGCTGGACGCTTAAGCCTATCTCAAAATATGCAATTACCAGCAAAATAGTCTTTTAGTTAATTGTCCATTGCAGGAATCGTGGAAACCTCGTGGAATTCTACGTAGGAAATTACTCCTCATTAGCTCTGCCACGCTGCCACGTCGACTGGTTCATTGAACCGGGGGCTACGTCTCTCGCCTCTATTCTCGGTTTGCTCCAAAACAAACAGCGCTGGGTGACTGGCATCATCAGCAACGCTTTTCCGCTCTCTTCTCGCTCCTTCTCTATCGCCAGAATAATCCTACTCCTTTGTTTCCATCCATAAGGGCAGCTCACAAGAATTTTCCTTCCGCTCTCTCTAATTGCTTCATTACAACCACCTCGATCGTCGCTCTTCTTCTCATCGCGACGAAAATCCCGATCTCCACCGTGATTGGCTCTTGCGTGTTGCTCATGATGACGGTGGCGGTTTCGTCGTCTCGCCTTCTGACTCAAATGGTAGAAATATCGAGAGCGAAAGCGATTGACGACGTCATCGGAATTCGGGATGTCTTTCGAATTACGTGACATCATCCTACAACGCGAAGTACTTTGTTAGAGCAAAATCAGCACTTCTGCACAGGCGCATTGATCATTGTTTTCGTCGCTAACTGTTGTTTGTAATTGTTGTTAATTTGATCATCAATGCTAACAAATTTTTTGATTGCGACGTCTTTATGGAGAGGATCGTTTATGATTGTTTATGAAACAACACATTGGTTTGCCATCAGATTTTGGCGGGTTCCATCTAGTTATTCCTTATTACTGGAGCTCCTAAAGTCCGGTCGACTTTAACCCCGACCGCGTATTCTGCTCTGTGATTGGTGGCTGTAATCACGTGATTTGTTGGGGAAGTTAACAACGCAGCGTGATACAAAAAATTTGAACCCTCCCCGATATATCGTTTTCACACAACCTCTCGTCAGCAGAAAGACTTTGTCTGTATTATTTTAATATTAAACTATAAATTTATAAATTAAAAAATGGAAGAAAACTAAAATAATTAAAACATATGAAGTGCTCGCAGGAAGTGTGAATGAATCCATTGCGCATGTGCAAAATTAATTTAATGAAATAAATGTAATTAAAAGCATTTTCGAGAATGAAATACGCCATTGATTTCATTGTAATAGCAATTGGTTTGTTTGAAAGAACAATACAATAGGAGGTATCGCGATATGCGGCTTCCTTGCAATGTTCAAGCTCTTAACATGCGCAATACAAATTTTTTCTCCTTCCTGTGGGCAGTGTCTCTCTTCGTACTAAATCCAAATACATTTTTATTTTTATACTTTCAGTGGAGGGAATGGATGAAACTTGAGGTTTTATCCGTGGATACATGACTAAGTTTTTCTTTTTTCTAGTATCCGAATTATATCTATGAGCTACACAATAATGATTAGGCATATTTCAAATATAATAGCAGAACAGCATGAGCTACTCCTCCATTTTGAAATTCTGCCCACAATCACGTCATTAACTATTCACGACGCATGCGCTGCGCATGAGCGGTATGCTCTAAGCAGTGGGTTAGACAGGGAAGCCGCATATCGCGATACCTCCTATTACTTTCTCTTAGTTTACTACATAATGATGCAACAAGAACGCGGATTTTGCAGGTGACGTCAGAACCGAACAACTCCCGACCAATCACAGAGCCAGTGTTGGGCAAAATGTAATTGTTTTGGCAATTAACAACTAAAAATTAAATTTTTTAATTGTTGTTATGATTAACAATAACAGTTGATTAATTGTAATTGTGAATTTTAGAATTAATTGTAAATTGTTAAACTACAGCTACAATTAATTAATTGTAATTGTTGAAAGCATAAACGTATTTTTTACTAATAATTTTTTTTAAATATTAGTGTAAGACATTATTGCAATAATTAGGCTACAGTCCATAGAATTTGTAACCATTTGAAAATAAGTACAATAAGGGGAGAATAAGAAAATGGTAGACAAAGACGTGTGTTTAATTTCAGTAACTTTTAATTTGGTTTGATTAAACAAAATTGTGTTGACAATTACTTCTTTAATTTGCTAAGTTTATACAGGGTGATTCAGTCAATTTCTGACCATTTCACTCGAATGACGTGCATTAGGGATAGACAATTGAAAGAATATGAGTGCCATATCGAATTTCTAAATAGTTGGAGTTTATATTGTTGCAACGGCGCTGCATGAAAACCGTATTGTTGAAAAATGGCGCCCGCTTTATCAACAGAGCAGAAATGCAAGGTTGTCGAATGGTATTCCGAGACAAAATCACTTGTAACCATGCAAAGAAAGTACCGGAAGGAGTATAAGCGTCGAAACGCACCAGGCAGGCAAGCAATCATGGATTTTGTCAAGCAATTTCGTGCCACTGGATGTGTTAAAGGCAAGAAAAAAGGCGGGAGCGAAGCTCGTGTTCGAATGGCCGAAGTTGTCGAAAATGTTCGCAAAGGTTGGTCGATTCCTCTACCAAAAAATCTGTTCGCCGGCTATCCATTGAAGAAGAGCTGTCGTATACCACAACGCGGCGAATTTTGAGAAAGGATTTACACCTGTCCCGTATAAGATCCATGTTTATCAGGAGTTAATAGACACTGGAAGACAGAAGCGACAACAATTTGCGATGGAGTTTGGAGAAGAAATGGAAGCCAATCAGGACACTGTGGACAACCTGTGGGTGTCAGATGAGGCCTTCTTCCATCTGTCAGGTGACGTTAATAAACACAACGTTCGTTTTTGGGGTTCCCAGCACCCTCATGAGATCCATAAGTCACCTCTTCATCCACGAAAGGTTATGGCTTGGTGCGCGATTTCCAAAAGAGGCATCATTGGTCCGTTCTTTTTTGAAGGCACCGTAACGTCACAGGCGTATACCGCTTCGACACCGTAACGTCACAGGCACCTTAACATGTTGGAAACCTTCTTCATCCCCGAGCTGCGAAGGAGACGTATACCGCTTCGACATCAATGGTTTTAACAGGATGGGGCTATGCCTCACACCACTAATGAAGTGCTAGACTTTCTCAATCAGAAATTCGGAAATTGTGTCATTTCAAACAGGTTTCCAGATCGATTCGGAGGTGGCTTTCTTTGGCCCCCTACGAGTCCTGACCTAAACCCATGTGATTTTTATTTCTGGGGATTCCTTAGAGACAGTGTGTTCACTACAGCACCAAGAACCCTAGACCAGCTGCGACAAAGCATCGTCGACTGCTGCACCCTTGTGGATGCAGAAATCCTGGATAGAGTTATGAACAACTTCGCCATTCGGCTGCGAGCAGTTCAAAACGTTCTTGGTGGCAACATTGAGCATATCATCAAGACTTTTCCACGGGAATAAAAACTCCGAACTGCCTAAAATATCATACTGAAATGCTAAGTTTGTAAACATTAATGGGTCAATAAATCATAGTACTGAAATGGTCAGAAATTGACTGAATCTAACTAAATCACCCTGTATTTTAATACAACTCTTTTCTCAAACATGTTGTCAGACACTTTATGACTTCTTGGTTGATTTACCATTGTTGCAAAAGAAAAAAGCCGTTCGACTGAAGCGGATGATGGCAAGGCGTATTATGTTTTAAGAACACTTTTTTTATTTCTGGGTATCTGTTGAGAATTTCCAGTTCTTGATTTTCTTCAGCAAAGAAATGGAGCATTGATAACTCATCTTTAGTTAGTGGTACATCAGAAGGTCGGCTTGTTTGAGTCATAAAATTATCAGAATCTGAATCAGACTCAAAATTAAAAAATGTATTTTCAGATTCCAGCGTGTTAACATCAAAGAAATTTTTAAATCTCGTCTCCACCCAATGCCTGTAAGTTGCAATTAAAGGCTGGCAGTAAAAAAATTGTTCTTTTTTTCAACTTTCTGCAATTTTTTTTTTAAAGCAAGAAGGCAAGGTAACACGATTCCATAATAAGTGTTTGTCTCACTCTGCATACCGTAAAATCTTGAATACATGCCGGATATTCAAATACACGCCGGTCTCAAATAAAAGCCGGGTGGAGTGTAAAAAGTAGATTAAACGCCGGGTCTCAAATAAACGCCGGGTCTTTTTCGGGTTATCGATATAAATTCCGGCGTTTTTCCTCACTTTCAGGTTATTAAACGTCTTTTCATGTGTATGCCTTCTATTGGCCGCTTCATTTAACCAATTCTAATTTTATATAAATTTCACATTCATGAGATTCATATAAACGTCACATCCATGAAACCATTAAGAGACACCTTAAAAGCAGAAACACTGTTACTGCTGTCACTCCCGGTGGTTGTACGAAATACATTCAGGCCCTAGATGTTTCTTTGAACAAACCTTTTAAAGCACGCATGACTGAACTGTGTATGAGTGGATGGCGGGAGATGGATTAAGAGTAAACAAAGCCTGGGGGTATTTTAAAGCCTAGCGACCGGGAAAAGTCAGGGAATTTTTTGTAACCGGGAAAAGTCAGGAAATTTTACAATATCAGCAAAAAAATGCGAAATTGGAACGAAAAATTGGTTAGGGAGAATTACATGATCAACCGGGAAAAGTCAGGGAATTTTACGCAATCGTTTTGGGACACCCTATTAGACACTCTGTTATTGGGAATAGCCCTTAACGCCGGGTCTCAAATAAACGCCGGGTTTCGATTAATCGCCGGGGAGTTCGGAGCATTGAAACAAATAGACGCCCGGGCTTGTATTCAAAATTTTACGGTAATATCGAGTGCTTCTGCAAGTGGTGCAGCACATGCTATATATTCATTTATATAATCAAATTCACTGTCTGTTAATGCATTTTTAATATTTAAAGCTTTATGTAATAACAAGTTTTTTTCTCTGATTTTCAAAATTTGCTTTAGCGCATCAAACAAACTGTTCCATCTTGTTTCACCTGGTCGACTCAATGTATGCTTAAGTATATTTTGTATAATTTCGGCTATTTTCGGCCGACCTGCAGCTTTCCTTAAAACATTACATTTTTTTATTACAGCAGCATGTTTATCTGACATTAGGGTGTCTTTCCCTTTCAAACTTTTGTTGGCATCTGTTGTAGCACACAAGCTTAATGTGTGTGCACAACAACTTAAATGTGCTGGTAGCAGTTCTTCACTAGATGAAGTTTCGGGAATATTTACATCAAGCTGAATTTCTTCTTTCTCAAAATGCAAAATACTTCCAGAAACGAGCAAGGGGAATTCGGAATCTGACATAAACTCTTACTCTTCGTCCTTATTTAACTTCTCCTCTGCTTCAATGGTATCAATACTGGACAGTTGCACACCTTTTTTTTTTAAGTGCTTTAATAAAGTTAGAACCATTATCAGTTATTGACGCAACTATTTTATTTGCATCCAGACCATAGTCAGCATTTATCTCCCGTATTGCCTGAGATAGTCGGTCATAGCTGTGGGTACCCGTCAGGCTAAAGCTACCGATATCCTGTGTAAATCATTTGTAATCCAATGCGCCGTCACACCAAGAAAACTTCTTTTCCTACTTGACCTAATGTCGAGTGCTGTGCACACATAATCAACTTTATATATTTCCGATTTGATCATCATTATTTTATTTTCATAGTAGTCTTCTATGCGTCGACTTAAAGTTCGCCGACTTATTAAATTAAGACCCATCTTTGAGGTTTGTAAATCTGCAAAAATTTTAGAAAAATATGGATCATCCACGGTTCTCAATGGAATCATTGAATGGATAAAATATTTCACAATATTATCTTCAAACATTTCCTGTGAAACTTTCTGTTTTGTGCCATGTTTAACTTTGTTTGTGGAAGCACTAGCCCCTTCATTTGCATACGTTGTTTCTGTTTTCTTTCTTTTAATGTATGCTTTATATTCATCCACACAATCTTGTCCATGCTTTCGCTTCATGTGAGTGAGAAAATTAGACGTACAGTTATTGTATTCTTTCACTTTAATTTGCTGATTGCTTGTGCATTTCATACACAAAGCCACAATGATATTAGCATTAGATTCGTTTGGCAAGTACTTAAAAAAAGTTCCATCCAATAATTGAAGCCGTGGCTGCGATGAAAATTCCTCACTTCTGGACACCGGCGATGAGCTTTCACTCATATCCGAAGAGTTTAAGGAAATGTTGCACTCTTCATTTATTCTTACATTTTGACAGGTTGATGGGATTTCACCGTTCATTCACAAACAATGTTCGATTTGGGAACTCATTAATTTCACTATAAAGTTTAATTAAATAATTGATAGGTGTTATATAGGGCATTACTTTTCTCTTGAAAAATTATAATTATTAGGATAAGCTAGGATTTTTATACTTACAGATCAATCCAACAAAGTTGTAGCAGAGGTTGTTGGTTGAAAATTCAACTAATTTTATAAAGATATGGCATATTCCATATCTTTATATATATAGTATATAGGCTAAATTCAGAAGTTGGATAATTTGTAAAGTTAATTAAAATTGTTAATTGTTTTGGCTACAATAAAAAATATTAATTGCAATTACTTCAATTGCAAAAATTTTAATTGCAATTGATTTAATTGTACAATGCCACTAAAGTATACTAATTGCAATCAAGCTAATTGTAACTTGTAATTAATTTTTTAATTTTAATTGCAATTGATTAGTTGATTGAAAATTTAATTGATAATGCCCAACACTGCACAGAGCACAATACGAGGTCGGGGTTAAAGTCGACTGGACTTTATCGCCTCGTCTATCCCGTCTTGATAGGAAAGAACTCTCTTTTTTGTCTTCTGGATGACTTAATGTTTCATCTGGCTCCTTTCTTATTTCCTAGTAGTATATTTAGTTGTTACTTCTTGGCGTGTATTGCAGTGGAAGCATTGCTCTTTTTTCTGCACTGCTCGTCCTTAAAGAAACGAGAAGAAGCATTGCTCTTTTGTTGTGGTTAAAGAGGTTTTTTTTTATTTATTATACTAGGTAACCACAAAAGTTCTTGCCGTTTTTAATTCTGGAAAACAAAATAATGAACACAAAAAGTAACGTATCGCTAGTCCCCAAAGTAATCCCCATTGACATCTATCACATTCTGCCAACGTGTCTCCAGTTGATCAATCTCCTGGCTGTAAAACTTGCCGGTCTTGGACTCAAAGAAGTCCGTGAGTTCCTTTCGCAGATTAGTATTGGTGTAAGATTTTCCACGAAGATGGTTGTCCAGAGAATGGAAAAGGTGATAATCTGTTGGAGCAAGAACTGGTGAGTAAGGTGGATGACACAAAGTTTCCCAGCCAAGCCGCTCTATGGTTTCCCTGGCCACCCGCGCCACATGTGGCCAGGTATTGTCATTAAGGAATGTACCCTTTGCGCTTCACCAATGCTGGCTCCTTCTGTTGCAATGCCTGTTGCACACATTCCAACTGCTAAGAGTACAGTCCCAGTGATGGTTTGGCCAGTTGATAGCAGCTCGTAGTGAACTATTTGGCGTCTAGTCCACCAGACGCACTAGACTGCGGGGTTCATCAGAAATGGCAAATTCTCCCGACCTGAATTTCTGGAACCAATGCATTGCGATGCGTTCATTCACTTTCGGCGACTTGATGCTGTTGCTGACAAGCCCACCTTGAAGTCATAAAGCAAACGACACCTAACCATCTCCTTCGATACCTCCATTTGTCTTCACTTCTGCACGAGATGTGATTGATGTGAATACCCAAAAGCCCTATATTTATACAGGCAAACACTCCTGCTCTCTCCTGACAGATTTTGGACTACACTGTACACTCATTTGCATATCTTCTATCACTTCCTTTTATGGCAAGATACAAACGGCAAGGACTTTTGTGGTTACCTAGTAATTACTATTATCCACATACCCTTTTATATTATTATATTATTATTTTTTGGTAATTGTCACATCTGTGTTTCTTTTTCCTGAAAATCTCATTCATTCATTCAAAGAAACAGTTTTAAAGAAGCAGCAATGTCTACATACAGCGGAATCAAGAGGAAAGGTAACCCAGTCTTTGAAAAGGTGGAGATAATTCGCAAATTAGAAGAAGCTAAGAAAAATGCGGAAATATCTACAGCTTTCATTATTTCATCTTTGACGATTTCGACAACATGAAGAAATAGAGAAAAAACTCTAACACTTCTGAAATCAAATAAGAATACTTTAAACGTGGTTTAGACGATGTTGACCAAGCATTATTGGAATGGTTTAAGGTACAGATAAATGATAATTTCCCATTAATGGCCCCATTTTAAAAGCGCTGGCAGAAATTTTGTTTGTAATACTGGATAGCTTGACAGATTCAAAAAGCGGAATAACAGTTCGTGCTAAAGTCATTGGATAAGCAATATGAATTGATATAAGATCTGCAATGGAAAGCTACACTACCCTAAAATAATAGAACATACACCTCCTAATTTACATGAAATTTGATTTACGCGTTAGAACCCTTCCTGCCACATCAATAGCTTAATGTTTTTATAGTGTTCTTGCCGTAAATTGCTCGTGTAACCTTGCCGTGGGTGGAAAATAGCTACAGTAAGGGGAATCGGTGAGTTTGATAGAGGAGTAATAATTGGGTGCCACATTGCAAAATGCCTATTCGTGATATTTCGTGAATATCACAGCCACGTTCAAATATTGGTGACTTCGTCAAGAAATGGAACACAACAGGCATCGGAACACGAACGTCCTACGTCGGACGTTCCTCAAAATTCGCTGAACGTGATCGACGACTGTTGAGCGCGGTTCATAAAACCCTAAGAAACTACTCCAGGTCATCAACAAGAGTGTCCAATAGGCAACAAATCATGTGCATTGTACCACACTCCGAAAGGAACTGTAGTTGCTGGGCATTCACAGATGTCTACATACAAGCCAAACATCTCGCCAAACAACAAAGCTGCCAGACTCCAGCGATGTTTGGACTGTTGAAGAGTAGAAAAATATGTATTGTATCACTCTAAACTATCCCAGTCGAAAAGGCGTGTCTGGGTATATCGAATGCCAGGGAGATATTTTTTATCTGAGTGCATCGTTCTAACCGTGAAGTTTGTGTGGTAGAATTGTGATATGGAATGTGTTTCAAGGCATGGCTTGGGATCCTTGCAAGTAGTTGAAGATAATTTGGAATTTGAAGCCTGCAGGGGCATTTTGAACAATCAAATTCTGTCTACGCTATTGGAAATTTTAGTAAGACGACGGTTAATTTGAGGACGATATTGCACCATGCCAGGTAGTGGCACACAGATATGAAAGGCCCACGCAGAGCATTGACCTAACCCAATCGAATATTTATGGAATAAGTTGGAGCGTACAGTGAGAGCCAGGAAACCAGGTACGAAATTCATTGCTGACATGGCTAGATTTTTTCAGCAAGAATGGGTCCAAATACCGAATTTATATATCAGAATCTTGTAGAAAGTATGCCCAGAATTGTGGCTGGCGTATTTTCAACACGTCAGCAGAGCTACTAGAAGACCGCAAATAAAATATCGCTCTGTTCGGCTACTGACCTTCTGAAGCATTGCGGAGCGCACTGAACGTGTTCATGTGAAGGAAACACGCTGCCATTCCCGTCGCTCTGCCACGGCGACGAAATCTCCGCCGAGAATGCTTCTCTGCACGGCTCTCTTTCTTTCGTCGGTAGCGGTATTACCGGCCATCGCTCTGGAATTTCGGGCGGCGTTCGTCCCTCTCTATCTGCCTGCCTGGCCACGACATAGAGCCCCTTTTCATGGCTCCCACGCTGTACCTTTGAACGGCTTCCCCGACGATTCGTCCTACCAGCTTCAGTCGTGTTTGAATTCCAAGTCCTTTCTCTCTCTTCGAGCTTCGCGCTCGAGACGACTCCTCGCTCCCATTGGCTGTCTCCTCGTGACGCAGCCTCTGACGTAGCGCCTTCCTTTGCGAGCGGCGAAACGATCGTGTACGGAAATGCCCGATTCCTCCGTCGTGCTCTACGATGATCGGGGATTTCCGTGACATGTATGTTCGTGTGCACTTTTTTTCCCCTTTGTGCGTTAAATGATTCTAAAAATAAAAATAAAATAATACAACTTGAAATGCGAATCGTATATGTATTCCTGAGCTGCAGTTGATCTGCCCACTGCTCGGTTGTGATAGGTACAATGGCCTTGACCGTTTTTCATCTACCGTCGGCGAAGCAATGGGGATTGATCTAGTTATTTCATAAATCAAGCTTCACTCATAATAACCATTCTCATATTCAATGAATATTAAACACATCAAGTAAAGTAAAACAATCCAGTTGCTAGAAGTAGAATCCGACAAGAAACTGGAGATAACGATCAATCGAGCGATGAGAAGAAACCACAAATCCACAATCGTGGGGGCCGTGGGGGCCATGAAATCGGCACACCTTGACCAATCCATTTACCATTTCACATTGACCTGTTTAACTATAAGGTAAAAAAACTTGATGATAGCTATACCAGGCCTATAAGTCATATGTATAAATCTATTTGAAGTTTCAAATTTGTAAAGTCCTTTTTGAATCACCCTTTGTATCTATATACAGGGTGACCAATGAATCTGGTAACATGGCAGATGTCTCAAAGCTTAAAAGATTATATAATAACAGAATATATTAAATCCAAATTTGTTCAAATATTGTAATTGGCAGTTATTTACTTACTTTTCAAACCCGCTTATCCGTTAGGGTCGCGGGGGCAGCAGCCCTATAGAGGATCTCCAGCGATCGCGATCTTCCGCCATCAGGCGCATCTCCTCCCTTGTAATACCCAAGCGACTCGAACCCAGATTCTCCATGTAGTCTAATCACCTGGTTCTTGGCCGACCCCTTGGTCTCTTACCCACCGGCTTGGAAAATAACAACTGCCTAGGAAGGCCAGTTTGCGGCATCCGTATCACGTGGCCATACCAGCGCAACTGAGATCTGTCGATGCGGAGAAGTAGCGGCTCAACACCTAAGGACTCCCTTATTGTGCTGCTGTGCACTCTATCCAGTAACACCTGCCACACCTCTCAGAAATCTTATTTCGGCCGCTTGTATCCGCGATCGCACTCTTTTGGTCATTACCCAAGCCTCACGACCATAGGTGAGAATGGGGATTAAGATAGATTTGAAGATGGAGAGCTTGGCTTTGTTACCCAGCTCGCGTTTCGTTTCCACGGATCGCCACAGTTCACGTCTGACACAGCTTGCTGCACCGACCCGAGCATCCAATTCTTTTTCCTGCCGTCCATCACTCGTGAATACAATCCCGAGATACTTGAATTTCTCTACCTGTCTCAATGAGGCTCCTCTAACATGGAGAGCGCACTGAGCAGGCTGTCTTGAAAGGACTAGAACCTCAGTTTTAGCCATACTGATCTTCATCCCAGCTTCTTCACATTTGGCTGCAAACCGGTTTAGTGTATGCTGAAGGTTCGTGCGAGAAGACCCAAGGAGGACAAGGTCGTCAGCAAAGAGCAACCTCTCTACCAGGCAGTCACCCACACAAACACGCTCATCGCCTCGGCTGTCCCTATCTATCCAGTCCATAAAGATAATGAACAAGAGGGGCGACAGTACGCACCCTTGGCGGAGTCCAACACCCACGGTGAACGGTCTTGACTTAATGCCATTTATCCGGACGCACATCTCAGAGCTTTCGTACAGAGACATGATAGCAATCAGTAATTGCCCAACCATTCCATACTCTTGCAACACTTGCCAGAGCTTCTCCCGAGGAACTCTGTCATATGCTTTTTCGAGGTCCACAAAGCAAGCGTAGACCTCTTTTGCATACTCCCAGGATTTCTCAAAGATTTGTTTTAGAGCAAAGATGTGATTCGTCGTGCTTCGGCCAGGTCGGAAACCACACTGCTCCCTCGATAGTTTGGAGTCAACTATTTCCTGACTTCTCTTCTCCAAAAAATTAATAAATGTTATTATGCATAAAGGTCCGTTATTTTGATATAGAATGTGTTACTCAAATGCCTTTGGGTACACTATTTTTTGTCAGGCCATTGCGATAACAAATCGCACAGGAAATTGTAACCTAGATAATTGTTATCTGGGTGATAATGGGCATAAAATTAGTAACAGTCTAGTACCATTGCATAATTTGGGGGTATCCAAATTTCTCAATACATGTATTATTACTGGCCCTACTTTCACATTGAACTTATGTGGTGCCATACCAGGTGGATTCCAAAGAATTTTAAAATTCTATGGGTTAGTTTTCAACTTGCTCCTGTTCCATAATAGTGTCAATAGATTTATATGTAATGCAAGATCTTGGCAACTCTTGCAAAATGATGTCGTTTTTTTATTTACATCCCCATTCTTTGGTGTAAGAATTGTACGTTCTCAAATCTATATATATATAAAACTCAATTGCTGTTCGTTAGTCTCGCTAAAACTCAAAAACAGCTTGACTGATTTGAATAAATTTTTGACGTAGAACTACGTCTATCAGGGGTGCAGCCGAGGAAAAATTCAGTCGCGGTTTTTCGTTCAAAAAGTGATGTACATATCTCAGTCTATATCTTTCTATCACTATATCCTACAACTATGGTCGTTATTTCGTTGGAAAGAGGAAGGTTGAGTCTTGAATAATAAGCAAAAATTTCATCAAATGAACCACTAGGTTTAAAGCTACAGCAAGTTAAAGTTAAGTGAATTTTATGCTCGCCATCGTAATAACGGAGTGGCGCTGCTGCAGCATATACGTGTGCGGCGTGTATTGGAACTAATTGGAGCTAACCATGGCCTACGAGAAAAAGGCCTGTGCATTAGGTATAAAAACGTGGAAACTCGAGCGTTTTAAGATAATATCATGAAATCCTGTCATCTGACGGCGAAATCAGTACATCATCTTTTATATAAAATCAGCGACAGCGGACGTTGTCACAACAAAGAAAAAAATCTAACAATGGGTTATTTCCCGATTATACAAACGGGTGGGTACGCTTCTAGTTTTCTATTAAAAATATGTTGTAAAATAATAAAATATATATTATTTTAAGCAGATTAATTATTTTAAGAAATGAACTTTGAATTTTTGTTAATTTCTTAAAACAAAACAATAAATCTGACTAAAATAATGTATGTTGGTCTTAATTGTTTGCAAAAATATAAATATATGGGTCTTTAAAACAACAGTGATTTTACGACATAGAGTCGACGCGTTTCAGCCATGGCTTTCTTCAGGACTGTGTTTATAATGAATAAAGAAGCTTAGAAGAACAAAATTGAAATGAAATTGAATATAGTAACTTTTTTTTAATTTTGTTCTTTTTTTCGCCAAAAAATACACATAAACGGTAACCAATACAGTAGTAGTTCTACGCCTTAAAAACCCGCGGCTTTGGCAATCACCAGAGCCTCCGTCAATTTTTTTTTTTTTGTTTTGTTTCCTGTAATACAGGGGTGGTTTAAAAAATAAGAATAGGGAAAACCCAAAGGAATAGCTGAGAAAACGAAAAATTCAAAATTGGTAGTTTTGTCGGATTACTTTTAATTACTTTTAATAGACGGCGTTCGTAGCGGACCTATCGTCCAAGGTCAATAAACAAAGGTCCGGTCACCAGTTCTCCCAATGGTATCGCCATTTTGGGGCTTAAAGTTTGGTATACAGAAAATTATTTATTCCAAACATATATGTGCTTTTACCTCCATACATTTTTTTTAACTATATATTTTTTGTTCAAATCACTGGCAACAGAAAAAAAGGTTCTTTATTCAAAACACGCATTTAACCCTCGTCATAACGAAGTGTTTGTTGTGGCAATCGGACAATTCGTAGTAATGAATTAGTACCATTAGAACACGAACCCGTGAACCGATTTTGAAAAAAAAAATTTTAACATGCATTGACATCGGTCCTACGTATGTGTATCAAATTTCAGCTCTCTACCTTGTCGAGAATTTGGTTTAATATTGGTTACAAGATTTGGCCTAAACAAACTAACAAACATTGGTAAAAGCTTTTAAAAATATGAAGCCTTACTGAATAATATGATTTTAAAATTAAAGTTGCAATTTCATGTAGATTGCAAAAGAAACTAAGCGAGAGCAGTACCGAGAATGAAGTGAAATCGTTTCGAAAGACCCAAAATGGCCGCCGCCGCAATGAATCATGGTAATGGAAATGTTGTTCAGTGCGATAATAAAATATTCACCAACAACTAGACCAGTCAGTGACAATATGGAGGTGGATACTAATATTGCAATTATGACAGTTAGCATTATCAATGTAGATGCTACATTAAATTTATCCGCTCTTAGATTTATGAAGAAACATTTTAATATAGGTTTCAGGTCCATCGAATCACCTATAACATTGGGTGGCAGTACTATAAATTTGATGTTTGCGGGAAATATTGGTTCTTGTCTGTTGCCATTTCTAACATACTCCTCTTATCATTGACCAGTGGTTTGTAAGTTGAGAATGCCATAAAGGTTTGGTTAACAATTTATGATGAATTGCAAGTACATTTTTTGTGTGAATATTTTATATCAGAAATTAATTGTTTTTAAATTGTGTTGCACAAAGTTTTTTTCTTATTCGCCATGTGGCCGTAATTTTTTTTGATTCCGTATCATTATCTCGTGGTAGGCCTGTGCGAATGTACCATTCCGCCATACCAATTTTTTTTATTTTATCTGTGGAAGGCCATAGTTAGAGAGCGCCATGTATTGGAAGCATTTTAAAAGAATTCTTTTCGGTTTTTCAATATGATTTTTACTGTATTAATTCTAACCTTTTTTCATGTGTTCATTTTCACTGTATATTCACGTTCAGATATTGCAAAATTTCGTCAAAAAGGAGTCCAAGCAACGCCGGGTATATCAGCTAGTTATTTATAAATCTGTTGCAGGCAACGTATAAAAAGTTAGGTAGGGGTTAAACAAATGATGGTGTCAAATTTGACGTTTGACCTCGAATTTTGCACCTTACAACTTTGCAACCGTTGCAAGTAGAGAAACATTGAGTGAAATTCATGTTGGCAGTGATCTCCAGACTGAAGGAACAAAGTAAAGGTAAATGGCACTTGTGTTATCAAACGTAGACTAACGACTTGTAAATAAACTTGTCTTTGAACCGCACAACTTTTGCAACAAAACAGTAGCATGTGAGCATACAACACACTCACACACTGGGTGCATTTTCATTCTTTGGTGCAAGAATTGTACGCTCTCAAAAATTCGGTCCTCAATTTTCGTAGCTGTGTTCGGTAACACCTGATATATAATTATTTCTCGCACCGACGACAACAGTATACAGAAATCAGGTGAGAGAGAAATTAAACCTGACGCAATTGTGGGCAATTTTTCATCTCCAAGACTGAGTAGTTGTTTACAAATTTTATGAGTGTAGAATTTGCACTCTCATATGAGTAATTAATTTTTTTGTGTGGACAAATTTCCAAATGGTGGATACTCTGAGGCAAGCACTGAGTTCATCTGCAGATGTTCATTGTGGAATAATGGGAAGGGTTTGACGAAAATCTCCTGCGAGAAAAAGACTCTGCTCCCAGTTTTTCCAGGATCTCTTGGTTTCTCATTGTTAGATCTATAAGAATTTGTTACGTTGTACGATTGTTAAAAAGTTTGGACTGTAGCCAAAATCATGCAATAGAAGAGGATTAAACAACACCTCCTAGGGTGCGTTCACTTATTCGTTCGGAGTCATGCTCCGAGTCAATGTGATCAAGTGATCAGAGTAATAGCGTCATGGTTCAGAGTCAACGTAACGACGTAACAATCGAAGACTTTGATCGTTATATTCATTTGTGAGTGGTATTGCCAATTTAACCTTTTTTTCATGCGCTTGCCTTTTGTTGGACATTTTTAATAAAAATTAAACAATGCACAGCAACCATCTACCATTCATTTACAAGTCTTCATTTCTCTTCAAAAACTCTCATCATTATTCATTGGTGAACTTATTATTTATTCTTATTATTTATTATTTTATCTTCTCCATTTAGAAATGAGTATAAAATCATTCATTAATAAACAACATATTATACTACTTCGTTAATTAATGTATAATGCACAAAACAATAATAATGGGCTTTTAAATTGGACACATCCTGCTAAATTGGCAACACTGCTTGTGAACGATTCAAGATATTTTTTCCCTCTTCGCAACCTCCGGAGGCATCAGAAAAGCATGAGCAGTACCCCTTTTGGTTAAGGGCCCCTTTTGGTAATGGCACTTTTGGTTATGGGGACCCCTTTAACATTAAGTTATTTTTTAGTAGCCCTTTCCCTACCTGAGTACACGACCGTGTACTCAAATTTCTGAGAGCTCTCTTTCTTAATCTATTATCTTAACAAAGCAAACATTGCATTCATGTTAATTATAAGACACCATATGGCACTCTAATTTAATGATATGATGCTTGAACGTCAAATATTTCGAGCAGCAGAGCATAGAAATGTCGTAAAGAAAATTGCCAAGGAGGATCAAGATGGAGATGTGAAAAATGGAAAATTGTATTTTTTTAAATAAATAAGAACTGTTTAATGTTTTTTTAAATTGATTTGATTGTTGTAAACATTTTCATAAGAAAAAATCGTTGTAGTTGAATGTTATTCATTGTAGTTTTTATTTACACACACTACTAAAGTACACAGGCATGCATCATCAAATATAACCCTTTAGGAAGTAGCTATGGTTTTAATTTTTTGTCCTTAAACTATTTGAATCTAGTTTATACAGATCTGAGAATTTCAACATTTTTACTTGATTAGAAATTAATTCGGTAGGGAAAGGGTTAACAGGAATAAACAATAACATATTTTTTATTTTTTTATTATTTTTATAAAAACCAAATTCTAGTCATAATTGTAATTTTAATTTACTAACACACAGGCTAGGGTGGCCACTGGATCACGAAACCCTGGGCCCATGCGTAAAGATGGAACAGATTGAGCATATAAAAATTATTAATTATGCTGAAGAAATTGTCTCGAATCAAATTTTTGATCGATTTAAGCTAAATTTTCGTTTGTATCGTGCCAATCCTACAACAATGGAAGGCTAACCAATTATGGTAGGCTATGATCGAGCACTTTCGAAAGATAGAGGCGGCCATGTTGATGGTTAAACAACGTATGCGTCAGCTTGAAGAAATAAAGTCTTCTCTTCCCTTGTTTGTGTGTTGCCACGCCTCCTAACAAGTGCGCTCGCAAACGTTATCTCATTGTAACAAAATTAATCATCAAAGAAGTTGAACTTTGTTGGCACTCTTCATTGTTGCGTCGTCTTTCTTATTAAATTTTTTGACTCCGATGACTCCAACTTGAAAGCAGGAGTTAAGGGAGTTAACTCGAGTCGCACTCCAAGCGAATAAAGAAACAGAGACCAAATGACTCAGAGCCAATAAAGAAACAGAAACTGAATGACTCAGAGTCACGGGAGTCAGTCGGAGTGACTGCAAGTGAATAAGTGAACGCACCCTTAGAGAGAAGGCCTGCGTACAAAAGGTGTATACATTGTTACATCGTCATCTATAGGCCAAATATAGGGCTTATTATTGGTAGAAATACGATGTAACAATGTATACACTTTTGTCTGCAAGCCTTCTCTCTAGATGTTGGGGTGATGTAATAATGTACGACGTTTTCGCCCTCAGGCTTTGAGTAGAGGGGGTGTTGGCATAACTCGACTCTTCAATAGAGATCCTGAATATATAATTCTCAATGACGTACAGGGTGCTTATAATTAAAGATACGATTTCAAAAATCGATAATTTGAAAACTACTCGTCAGAATGACCTGATATTTTAGCAGAACAATCGTGGGGCAATGGAATTTTATTTGGCGAAGGAAGAAAAATAGTTCTAAAACCTGCCGATAGAAGGCGCTGGCAGGGTTCACATTGTCTGGAGAAATGCAAATTACTAATACGTGATATGCGCACCGCAGACATAGCTGCCATAAAAATGCAGAGCACCAGCTCTTTGCCTGAATGCTTCATCATGACTGACTATGAAGGATCGCGCTCTGCTCTTGAAGCTTTTTTATAAGAACGATGAGTGTGCACTTGTCACGTTGTGACTTTTATTTTTTTTATGAAATAATATATGATTTTTAATTTTTCCCAGTTTTTTAAAATTAATTATTAATTCTGTTTTTTTAAAAGATATTTAAATTTTTTTTGGAATTGTTAATTTTGTTTTGTTTGGCATGTGAGCATTCAGCTCATGCCAATTGTTGTTGCTCATGTCTCATGCCTAAGAATGCATTTATTTTTTTCTTTTATTGGCTGGTTAGAAAATTTAGTCATTCCTTGAGCATCAGCAGAAGGGGAAGGATCTTCTTCCTAATTTACCATGGACCATCATGTTCATTTGGCATCTTCACCTTTCCTGGACTTAGCCTACATATGGAGTTAGTCCCAGTGAATACTGTTTGTCAAGTTGAACTTTGTCAAAATTACTTCTGTTTCATCGAACATTCACTTCACCTCCAGTTTGAATTTATCTACTAGTCAGCAATTTTAAAGATTTTTACCACGTCTTGAATTTCTTCTGGACAATTTTTCATGGTCTGGTTGTCATGCTTATGGAATTATCCTTTTCCGCGTCTGGGCCTGTCTTTTTTGTTGGCCTCCTTTGACTCAAACTACGTCACTTCCGGAAAAAAATGACCAGCGGAAGGGGAGGGGCAAAGCGCCGTTTTTCACTTTTCAAAGCAGTTTTTATACTGAATTTATGGACCAAATTTAAAAATTTCAACGGGAATGTATTATATTTATATCAAAGAATGATATTCTGTAAAAAATTTGTAATCGATTTTTTGCGTAGAGTTGTCCGTTAAATGACAAACGGCTTATTTATTGACCATTCATCATAAACCCTCCGCAACCCAGATTTGGGACTCGGTTCGTGTAAACGCAGTTGAACCGAGGTTTAAAAATACCCCGACAGTGGTTTGGTTATGATCGGTAAAAGTCAGTCAGAGTAGTTTGTTTTTTGTTAGAGCGCGGTTCCTTGTTCGCAAGAGAGGACTTTTAAATGTCGAACATTATTATAAATATAACTAGAAAATAGATCCAGCAAAATTTTTTTCTGGCTATACTATTACGGATATAATAACTAAAATATGTTTAGTAAATTCTATGTGTGAGTAGACAGACATACATACCGTAACGAATGGATTGCTAATGGTTCCATAAATTATTCGTGGTTTTACAAAAGGAACGCCTTGCTTTTTCCAGTAATCGAAATTCCATGTTAAATAGCTATGATAGAAAATAAATAATCGTTAAGAAATTATACTCAGAATTATGTATCAATTTGCCATTAATCAATAGATTATTCATCCTATATTAAGCAAAAGTTATGCTTAAGTTCTTGGTCCGCAAGCGAGAAAAAATTAATCATAGGCTGGCAGTGGTAGACGGATCAATATATTTGTGGAAACATATCTGAAAACACTGCTAGAACTGATTTATTTGTCGGCGGAGATGGGACAAATTTGTCGGATTCGATTTGCGACCCGAATCAACATAGATGTTCTTTTGTTGCGATGATTCAGCGAAGATAAGAAAACATCTTGCCTGCTAGTTCGGTAAGACCGTTTCTTTTTGTTTTTTGTTCTACTGGAACTTGCTTTATTCAGGAGAAAACTCCAGTAATAGTTAAGAACGATCCCTACCTAGGAATTTAGAACCCGAATTTGTGAGAACTCTCGATATATGAGTTTAATGCGCATTCGAGCGAAAAATACAAAGCTTTATTTGAACGGACGTTCTTTTCAGAATGCGATGCAAAAATTCATTATTTGATAGTGAGACATGTTATAATAATGATAGTAAATAGAACTTTAATTGGACATTAATTAATGTCTGTAGATTAAATAGTTCGCAATATTAGAAGTTCGTTAAATGTTGTATAAGCTCTATAGCCATAATAATGATGAGCGCATATAAGTTTCCGCGCAGCGCTGTTCGCTGTAAGAGTAACAGGAATCACGGGAGTGTGGAATAGTCTACCCCCCCCCCCCCCCCAGTATCGATAATAGGGAGTTTTTAAGGAAGTTCTGTAGTTGGAATATTTGTGGGTTACTGTATCCCTATCTCATTAATAAAAGGGATTCACGACGCTTTCGTGCGTTGATTGTGTTGAGAACTCAACTAACTCCAATCCGATAGAGGGGGTGACTGGTATAACCTGGTTACATTGATTGAATGACAGCGGGACTCTTATATTTGCTTACGACGAAGGAGTAGTGTTTATTATGAGGATGTTTGATCGTTAATTTTTGTGCTGTGGTTAATTTAAGTAATTAAAGCCAGAGCACATGACACTGTGTTTCCGTCCACTTCAACATTTGTATTTCTCCACATCGGGTTACTTTTTTAATTGTCTTTATTAATTTTTTTATTTCTATTTCTTTGAATTAATATGGAGTTATTATTTTTTAATTAATTGTACTTTCGGGATATTCAAAAGAAGTGTTACGAACAAATAATGGAACAGCTACTGTTTGCTTTGTGAACAATGCAGTTCTAAAAGCTTATGAATCAAACAAAACCATAATTGTTAAATCAAGTTTGTACGTTAATAACAGTTTAGTAATTGGTTGTGATTTAGTTTGTAAGGGGGCCCCATTTTAGTTTATGCATTATTAAATACTTTATAATGAAAAAAATGGTCGATTATGAAAATATGCTGTTTGAATATATTGTATCTTAATTTTTTAGTAATTAAAAATAATTGTGTTTCTGATACACACTGAGCATTTTTTTTTATCTCAAACGAGTCCACCCTCCCTAGCCGCCACGTGCGAAGGTTTGGAGTTGCCCGAGGCCCAATTTAGGTCACGCCCCCGCAAGTGGGTGGCACAATCTCATCTACAGTCCGCCAAAAGTGTACACATTCTTTTACCGAGTTTGGAACGCATTATGGTTTCTATAGAAATGATGAATTTTTCATTTAACAAGATGGCGCCCCTCGACACTATGGACAGAAACGTGCGTGCTTACCTGGATGAGAATTGGAAGCATACTGGATAGGAAAATTATAAATGAGTCCCCGTCACTTTCTCTTGATTTAACACTCTCAAACTTTAACTTATATTGACCCTAAAGGATTTTGCAGAATACCGTCTACACTGGCGATCTTTCGTGAAGAACTTGAAACGGTATGTGCAGCGATCCTAGTGAACATTTTGGCCAACCTTGCTTAAGCAACCGAACGCCGCACTAATGGAAATAGCATTTTTGTAACTGTAAAGGTGAAATGTTGCGGTGTCTGAAAAAGGTTGCTATTAAAATATTTAATATATGTTTTTCTTTTGCTGACATATGTATACTTCTGGCGAATTTTGTATTTGTCTAAATTCAGGAATACTGTAGGAAATTAGAACGCCGTTTTGGAAGCACCGTGTCACATATAAGTGTACGCAGTGGAAATTACAACAGTCACCTAAGGAACTGCTAAAACAAGTACTCAGCCAATTAGATAGCAAATAAACAAAGGATATTTATTAAACAAAAAGTTCAGTAAAATTTAACTGAAAACTTAAGCAAAGGAAAGACTAAAGTTTAAGGACAAGAAACTCAATTGGCAATCTTAAACACTAATGCCTAATTAACAACATAGATTATGACATATAGCATTTTGTCCCTATAGGCAAGCTTATATTTAAGAATCTTGTAAATAACACTACAAGACTAACAAAATTCAATTCAATGTTATGAAATTAAACAACAGTCTATAAATAAACTGAGATAAAATATTTATAGTTCAGTAAAAAGACATAGTTTTAAACACATTAACATACATAGCTCCTTACTTGCCAATTAATCAGTTCAAAAGTCTAGGGAAACACATAAAGAATGACGTTGCTAATAAGATGCACACTGCAATTGCGCTTTCCTTCAAATTTCATGCACAAATATTTCCCGCTCCGTTGAATTATTGTGCCCGGCACGAAAGAAAAAGGAAACTGGTGTATGTGTAAATGAAAATAACTCGTTCAACCAACCAGAAACGGACACTATAGCCACAAGAAAAATAATATTTATGTATCACAATTGTCTTAAAAATCTTCTTGGTCAACGATTAGGTGCATTCACATTTAATGGAAAGCAAATTTTAAACAGTTTCAGTGGAAATGTAAAAAAAAAACTGACGGCCAGAAAATGTATTATACAGTTACACTTCCGAAGTAAACGTCCACGTTTTAACCAGTCAAACTCATCGGATAAGAACACTAGAGAAAAGGGGAAGTTTAGCTGCTAAGTTGTCAAATTCTCGAATGTTTAATTAGGAAAAATATTTCCACAATTCAATAGGGGGACAGTTCAGAGTTTAGAAAAATGAAGCAATGCTAAAGAGCCGCTTCCGACTAGGTGAAAATGGTTTCCTTGTTCAGCTCCCCTTAATGAGTTGCCCGACGAATGCTGCCCACGAGGAAACACGCCGACGTACCTTTCTCTCTCGAGGCAGCAAATCGTTATTTTTCCATCCATGTCTCACCATCATTGGTTGAGACAGTAGTCTTTGAACCTGATGAGGATCATTTTTTCCAAGACTTTAGACATCGAGGGGACTAGGGTGATAGGTCGGTAGCTCGCGGAAATTGTAGGATTTTTCCCCTGCTTGAGGATACTTAACACTTGAGGAATAGACTGCTTCCAAGCAGTGAAGAAGTAGAAAACTTCCAACACTCGCTTTTGATATTCGAGATGTCGTTAATGATGTTCTTTGGGAGATTTTTCAGAGCGTTAATATTCACATTATCTCTTCTGGGAGCCTTCTTCTTTTCCAGATTTCTTATGAAGGTAACTATCTCTCCGGCCTCGATGTTGAGTATTGCGGGACGTCATCAAAGTTGATGAGACCATCTTCCACAGTCTGGGACATGAGTTGACTCTCAGGATTATAGTTATCAGGGTTAACAAACTGCATTTCTAGGGAATCTGCAGTTATTTGAGCTTTATCCTGATCCGTTTGCACATAGTTACTTTGAGGTGTGCGAATTGTAGGAAGCGTATCATTCTTCTTGTTCTGAAGAGCTCTAACCATGTTCCAAATGGAATTGTCGCGAGCTGACTAGCTTTTGAGCTTGTCATTCCATCTAGCGTCGCGAAGCTCTTTTACTTTTTTTTTTAAACTCTTCGCACTAACATGTTATACAGGGTCGGGTCACATTATTATGACACCCTAACCTACGTTTGTCTTCGGGGTTGCCCAGCCGAGGAGCTATGTCACGTGTTGGGAAATGGTTAGCTGACTATATAAGTTAGGTTTCCACAATGTTAAAAGCATATCACTCATTGCTGCAATAGGTAGGAAACGTGATTTTTCAGATCTGGAAAAGGGGATGATAATCGGCTTTTAGGCCAAGGGTATTTCGGAAACCGCGCAGTTTGTGAAGTGTTCTCGTGCTGCTGTAGTTTAAGCGTACTATGACTGGAAAAATGGGACCGTTCAGAATAAACGTTATGGGAACTGTGGATCACCACGTGCCACTGATGAGAGAGGTGAACATCGGCTACGAAAGTGTGTGAAGGCCAACCGAAGAGCTACATTGGACCAACTTACCGTTAAACCAACGAGGGTGCTACCAAGACATGTATCTAAAACCAGAGTACAGAGGACCCTGCTACGTATGGGCCTCCGCAGGAGACGGATGGTCACCGCACCCATGCTGACGAAAATTCATCGCCAAAAACGGCTTCAATTTGCCCAACAGTACAGAAACTGGACCACTTCTGACTGGAAAAAGGTTGCCTTCTCCGATGAGTCACGATATCTGCTCCACAGAAGTGACGGCCGTTGGCGGGTGAGGCGAGAAACCTCCGAGAACAAGCATCCTGCAACCATTGTTGGACGAATCCAGGCTGGTGGCGGCAGCGTCATCAAGTGGGGAGTGTTCCTATGGCATTGTCTGGGCTACTGATACTTGTGGAAGGCACTCTCAACGGATTCAGTTATTTATCCATAATTGCAGATCAAGTAAACCCCAGGCGAAAGTTTTCCCAGAGGGGGATGACACGTTCCAGCAAGGCAATGCGACGTGTCATACGGCTGCAATTGTTCGGGGGTGGTTGAGAAACACGACCAAGAGTTCCAAGTATTGCCCTGTCCCCCTGATTCCCCAGACCTCAACCCAGTCGAGAACCTTTGGGATCACCTCGATCGCCATATGCGTGCTAAGGAACAACCACCGCGTACCCTTCAGCAGCTATCGGGTGCTTTACAGTCTGTATGGAAACAGCTACCAGTAGAAACTTACCAGAATCTTATTGACTCACTCGCACGCCGTGTAGCTGTTGTCCGTGCTGCTAAAGGCGGTTATTCGGGATATTACCTGGTGGTCATTGGAGCGGAGCGAGCGCTTATCAGTCACCATTGTAACGTCATCACGTCTAAACCACTAAACCAATAGTAGCCAAATCTCGCACACACTTAGTGTGGTGCCTGAAGATGGTTTGTATTAAAAAACTGGACATATGTGATATCGTTGAAGAGTAATAAACGTTCTGGTTGAGCTCCCTGATGAGATCCGTCATGTCCGTGCTAGGGGTGAAGCCGAACGCGAAATTCATTTGTCAATGCAGTCCGTAAAGCTAATTGTTGTTGACGAATTCTCAATGCTTGGACTGAATTTGCTGGGCAAAATAGACAACCGACTTCGTCAAGGAAACCCAGAAAAACAACATGAAATTCTTAGCGAATATGCATTGCTGCTTTTGGGCGAATTTAATCATTTGCTTCCTGTTGGTGATACACCTGTGCATAAGAAACCGGATCCATCGTCTACTTTTGCTGTTCAAGGAAAATTGGTCTACCAACAACTGAAAAAAGCATTTCATTTAACAACGAGTCGGTGAAAACCAGGCACCTTTTCGTGAACTACTCAATCGTGAAGTGGTGAAGGTGACTTTCTTCTGTTAAAATCTAGATTTGTAAGTTACAATCTTAACGAGAAAGCCCATTTTTCTAACGCCATTACATTGATGTCTCGCAATAAGGAAAGTTTGGAACACAACGAATATCGGCCTCGGTGGCTCAGTAGTTGCGTGATCGTCTCTGATGCCCGAGACGCGGGTTCGACCCCGGCCGAGGACGAAGAGGATTTTTTCAGGGAGGAAATCCTGAGATCACGCACTTCCTTCGGAAGGGAAGTAAAGCCGTTGGTCCCATGTAGTCGTTTGGCGGCTGCACGTTAAAAAACCCTTGCGAGGCAAAATTTGTGGCCCCTATAAAGTCGTCCTGAAATGACCATGGCAGTTGAAAAGGACATTAATACCAAACAAACCAAACCAAACCAACCGAACACAACGAATCATGCCTTCATAACTTAAGTGTACCTGTTACATTCATTGCTGCTGAACGCAATAAGAACACTGCTCGGCAGGCATCATCTGACGAAGCATACGGTTTCCCTTCTTATCTGCAGTTGGCAAAAGGTTGCAAGGTAATGCTCCATCTAAACCTATGGACGTTAAAAAGATTGTGCAACGGAACTTTTGGTGAAGTGATGGACATCGTCTGTACACCGAGTGTCGACAAGGCGATACCAAACTGTTTGCGTTTGTGCGTGTTGGTAAAGTTTGAAAAATACACCGGACCAACACTTTATGATGGGTCAATTCCCATTTCCCCCGTTCTCGTTAACTTCAAATATTCAAATGTGGCATGCACACGAAAACAAATTCCACTTCATGTTGCATATGCCATATCAATTCACAAATCTCAAAACATGTCTCTTCAAAAAGCGTGTATTGATATCAGCAAGTCAGACTTTGCTGCTGGAATGTCATATGTGGCTTTCTCACGGGTCAAGTCATTGGTAGGCATATTGATTGTCAAAGAATTTGATTGGAATCGCTTGAAGTCGATAAACACCAACAAACAACTAGAAAGCAAACATCAGTTGACTAGGAAAGCATTGATAAACGCCTATTCCGTTTGAAAGAAACATCTTCAATCCAATATAGGCGGCGCGGAAGTAGTCCGAGGTTTTGTTAGTTTGCCCTTACCTCATTCTCCTGAATTTACACTGATAGTTATATTTTATGTTTCAAGAAGTAAGTCACTTAAAATGAACATACATTTTCATTTCAATTTAATGAAAGATTCCAAATGATGTTGATTTTCCAAGTTTCAGGTTCAAATCTCACCAAAACTTTGCAGTTTTATAATTTGCGGCATAAATCAATTTATTGTCCCTTATTTCAGCATTATCCTCAAGAAATATGAATAGGATAACTTTTTTTTCTGCCTGCCACCCCCTTTTTGAATCCAAAGTGGTCGTTTCAAATTAATGGAATACTACGAGCGCCATTTCAAATAATGGAATAGTCTGAATATTCCATTTCCATACCTCTTGAAAAGTTCTAAAACGTTGTTGCAGGTACTCTGCTATTCGTTTTCAGTACGTATACACATTGCTTCATTCAATAGCGAAGAAACGTGATCTCTCACAGAAAAAGAAAGAGCGTATTGTTGGAATGCATTTGTCTGGGAATACCCAGTCCAAATAGTATTTTAGATTGGATTTATTCAAAGTGCTGTTTCAAAAATTGTAAAAAATTTTAAAACTATACAATAAGCCAACGCAAAGCTAACGGAAGAAATGTGGCCGAAAACGGAAGAAAACACGGCGAGACAACCAGACTTTGAAGAATCTGGCAATGAACAACAGATTCAAAAGTATCGGGGATCTGAGAAAGTTGTGGGACTCAAGTATCCGGTACCACTACAAGGAGAAGATTGAGAGAACTCGGATTTCGGTCGCGTGTGCCAAAAATCAAGCCTCACCTAATTCCTGCACAAAAGTAGAGATATGTATGTGCTAAAGAGCGACGGCATTGGACTTATGATGACTGGAGTCAAGTGATTTTTTCGGATGAATCGAAGTTCTCCATGAAGTTTGGTGATCAAAAGCCACGTGTTTGGCGCAGAAAGGATGAAAATACCCATGCATCTTGCCTGAAACGATCAGTGAAATATTCGGCAAGTGTAATGGTGTGGGGCTGCATGAGTGCTAATGGTGTTGATAAACTGTATTATCAACCCAAAAATGAATTCCGAGTCGTATAAAGCAATCTTGGAGACATTGCTTATTCCAGCAGGAGAAGCTATGTTTTCTGATGACGATTACATCTTCCAGCAGGATTTGGACCCCGCCCATGCATACAGATCAACCAAGGAATGCTTGGAAAGCCATCAGATGACTGTGACAGTAAACTCGCCTGACCTCAACCCCATTGAAAAGCTTTGGGCAATAGTAAAGAATAGCATTGTTGCTGGCCGACCAGGCACTAAAGACGCATATAAAGCATGCTGATGAAAATCTGGGACGCGATTTCTCCAGCGCAGTGTGTCACTAATTCAATCAATGCCTTGAAAAATGAAGGCTCTATATGAAGCCAAAAATGGTCCAACAGCCTATTAATAACTGCCAAGTATTTCAGGGGAAGTAAAATTATTGTTTCTTTTCAGGTAGGATGTTCAATGTCAGTTTACAACACTTTCAATAAAACTATTCCATTAATTTGTGAAATGATTTTTGCAGTATTCCATTAATTTGAAACGACCACTTTGCATTCAAAAAGGGGTGACAAGCAGAAAAATAGAGTTATCTTAATCATATTTATTGGTGATAATTCTGAAATAAGGGGCAATAAATTGATTTATGCCGCAAATTATAAAACTTCAAACTTTTGGTGAGATTTGAACCTGATACTTGGAAAACCAACATCGTTTGGAATATTCCATTAAATTGAAATGAAGTTATACTTGTAATTATAAAGGTTGAATATATTAAATTATTAAATAATCAATCCATGTTAAATAAGTTTAAAGCCTGAACTCCGCTCCACCTTGCCAGCAAATGAAATTGATGGCTTCCTAGTTAAAGATTTGGAGATTTGGGCTACCTCACCATGAATTAAAGATGTGTAAATATTTCAATAAATGAAATATTTTTCCCCTGTATGGTTGCATTGTTTTTTATTTATTACCTCGATACATCTTGATTGATAGAATTTAATTGTCACTTTTCGTGTCAGGATGACGTATGACCGAAGGGGGGAGGAAGGGTTTACAAAAATATGACAGGTGCTGACCAAGAGGGGGGGGGGGTATAAAATTATTTGGAAAAAGGATGACGTAATTTGTGGACGGCCCCTAAGTGAAGACCTAAGCCTATAGAGAGTTGATCCTGGGAATAGGAATATGGTAGTTAAATGAGACGGGACATAATCCATGAGCGAAAGATATGAGAGTGGTTTTTGAAGAGTTCACCATTTAAATTATGAAGCTGCAATCAAGTAAAAATTGAATTAATACTCAGCTGAAGTCTGCTTCCTTAATAACAATACTGTATATCTTAAAGTCATCATAGTTTAAAATAGCAGTAGAAGATAAAGATACCGAATTTATTTTTGAATAATAGCCACCCCATTTTATCGCCGCCTTCAAGAAATTGTTGTTATTGGGAACTTAATTACCAGTTGTTATTATAACTGTAAGGTAATTTTATTAAATAGAAATTAAAAATATTAAAAGCTAAAAAAAATAAAAAGGAAGAAAGAATATAACGTAATTCACAATACCGCCGTCAAATAATCGTCTCACTCCAAAACGTTTATTCAAAAGTTTACTGAAAACGTGCCGAAATCTGCTAAAAATAAATTAAATAGCTGGAGGGGAAATTGTGAAATTTAAATACGAAATTAAATTATTAGATTTTTGCAATTATATTGCGTCACTTTTATCTTTATCCTGTAAAATTGACGGTGTTTATTATAAACGAAAAAAATTATTTATTTGTTATCGCGAAACAATACTTTCGATTTTTCAAAAGAAAAAAAATTAAATAAAGAAAATACATGCACACAGTATATTGATAAGCCTAAAATAAAATGAACAAAATTATCAGGTTATATATAAATTTTAAAACTACAAAAAAAATAGAAGAGAGTTTATTCTGTCCCATAATTTTAAAAGCACACTTACTAATAAATTGATATCAGGATTGCTGAGACTGTACAAATAATGATAACCCACAGTTCGAATACAGATTCCAACATCTTGTAGTGTAAAGTTGAATTTGATTCAGACTAACCTGTCAAGTTTATTCAACTTCAATCTCCGTTACTTTAGCAATTACATAAATTAATAACAACCAAATAGATATATAGTGACTGATACAAAAAAGAAAGCTGGAAATGAGCCAGCTGAGAGATTATCAAAGGAAATATGTCGTCAAGTGTATCCTCAGATTACATAAGAAATCAAATTAACTTATCAAAATAGAATGGCTGACGTAAATCAATGTTACCGCACTTAACATAAACTGAAATCTCAAGTTACATAAAATTATGAGAACGAGTAAATTTTACAATATATGTCATCAAAAAGAAATAACATCGGTAATTTTTTATTATAACTTATAGCTATTATTGTTAATAAATAAACACTAACCGTATATAGAATTTACTCCAGATATATAACAATTAATCAAGAAGAGTATATAGTACTCTCTGTTTTCTGTTTTATGAAACTGGGCAACATGCAGATGATATTAATGTTTTCCCTATTCTCTTGGAAAGTTGGAAATAGAGAGGTTTTAGTTTTGTTTTTTTTTCACCCATTCCCATATGTAGCCACACATCCACTTGCCGCCAATGATTTTATTAATTTTTAGATTTTTATTTTGTGTTTATAATTACTTATGCTACTCTTGCCGTTTAATGTAGGCATAATATTTATACCCTATTAATTTATTTAAGTGTTCTTGTTTTTATAAATTATTTGCGTAAATTATTAAATTATTTTGTCCCCATGATTAACAATTATTCGTTGTAGACATCCCATTGACTTTGAGTTAAAATTAATAGCCATACACAATGATTCCAACCCCTAAGTATTTCTGGTTAGGGTTTTAGA
>JAHWFO010022495.1:639018-652600 GCA_023313115.1 Rhysida immarginata
AGCTCGATGACCATGAATATCTATAGATCGTGATACAAAGCCATGGCACTACGTCACTTGGCATTGTTTTAATCCCATCGGTGTTCGTGAAATTGTCCCAACTGTAGATGATGTTACAATGTACGATTTTTCCGTGAGCAGGCTTTCTCTCTAGGCGGTATTCGTATTTCTCGTTAGCCTCGGCATGGTCTTTTAATTCTCTGGTCTGTGCACTCGCGCGAATTCCGTTGTTGGAGTCAACAATTGGATTGCCGTTTTTACTGAAGAGTCGATTTTTGCCCCCTCTATTGCTTGAATTTGGCTACAGCCCAAACTTAACAATGTATTTTAACGCTCGTACAATCTAACAAAACTATCAACTAATGTTAAATATTTGTTGCTGAACACGTAATACATTGTTAAGCTTAAAATACATTGTCATGTTTGAGCTATAGCCAAAGTCATGCAATAGAGGGGGCAAAAATCGACTCTTCCGTTAATAGAGCTGATAAGTATGATGTCACTTCCTGGCCAGTTGCCTAGCGATTCCAAACATTAGTTTTAACAATGTGGTGTAAGGCCATAGAAAAGCATAGAGAAGTTAAACCTAAGTTTGGAATCGCTAGGCAACCGGCCAGGAAGTGACGTCACCACTTACCAGCTCTATACAAAAGTTCAATTGTAAACCTCCGACAATGGAATTTGCGCGAGTGCACAGACCAGAGGATTAAAAGACCATGGCCTCGGCAAGACAAACATTGACATCACAAACAAATCGGCTCCATGCAAACAAAACTCCATAGAGATACAGGAAAAAAAAGTTTTATTAAAAAATTATTGTTGGGGAAAACCCCCTATAAAGTCAGAAGTATCGGCAAATAAAGGTGATTTTGGGGTATCTCTTACAGGGGCTAAATCTATAAAGGGGACAGACAGACAGATTATCGATTTTAGTAATAGTGGATGGATGGATATTTCGGACTCCTTGCCAGATCAATCAAGCTCAGAAAATGAGGAAATTATTTCTGAGCTTTCAGGGAGACCTTCTGTCACATGCTTATTGTACGAAAGCAGGGAGTCAGGGGTTCGAGGCTTTTCTCCGAGAATCTAATGGAATAGTAATTTCCAGCGGGGAAATTGCTCCCCCCTTATTCAGGAAAATGTGACTGTCGGACGGAGGAAGAGCGAGCAAGAGGATTTTCGAGGGACTCGGTATGCAGCAACGAAGTGGACTGGACGGGAAGAGAGGTACCTGCGTCTTTACAAAATTGGGCTCAAACGACGGTTCGTGGAGAGCATTAAATGCGGAAAATCTCTTCTCGGCTATTAGGCGTGAAAACGGGAATCGAAGCCATGAATCCCGGAGCGGCGAAGGGCCTTGTAATGAGGTCAACCCGACACGCAATAAATTCCACTCTTTGCTAAGCGTGGAGCTTATCCCTTCAAATTTAGTGCACGAGAAATATGTTGCAGAAGTCTTGAATGGGAACTTTAATGATATTTCTAATGAACATTTCTTTCTGTTAGTCGGCAAGGTTGAACGCCGTCACTGTGGAAAGCAGAATTCAGTCTTCTCTCAAGGCAGCAGAGTGGATGTGCCGTCATTATGTTTCTTCGTTGGAAAACTAGGACATGCCGGTAATAATTCTACTTTTATTGAACCTGTTGCATCTGTACATTGAGTCTACGTTTCTCCATGTTAAATAATATTACAGTTCTGCGAAGAATGAGCTGTGATTTAATTCCTGACGCTTTTTCGGAGCCTCAGTATTTTGCTCGTAATAGCATAGCGAGTGGAATATTTCCATTCGGGCTGGAGGCTTAGTTAACTGAACGAGTAGGAGGTTTTGTTTGATAAATTTCCTCCGTTGAATTTTAAACAAGAGTTGCGGCGTTAATTAGTGGAAGCCTCTCTTCTCATCAGAGTTTCATATATACTTTGTCAAGGATTCTACCGTCGAGTATTGTTGGTGATTGATGCCACTCATTCTAATCTTGTGTGAACTCTAGCATATGGTGGATAATTTATAAGGGGCTTATTGCGTATTGTGTCCCCTTAAATTTATATAGTTGGTTGATTTATTTAAGCTGAGAATTAATTCAAGAAGTGTTTATTCCTTCATATTAACAGCTTAATAAGCTTACATGTTAACTGACAAAACATCTTCTTTATTACTGTCTATTGGTGTCTGCGTTTGGATTTTTCTCACTCGTAGTTCTCGTCTTGTTTGGGTTCAAGCTTGTGCTATGTTTATCCGTCAACACGACAACCTAGGAAATTTTTGGGCTCAGCAGTAGAGTTTCATTGGTGTCTACCGTGTGCGGCTACACAAGGTTTACTAACCAAGGGCTTCGTTTGTTTTGGGGTCGTCACGCTTCCACGATTTAAGATTATCTGCTTTAATATCAAGTTAATTTCATTATTTGTAACTTTTTATTGTTTATCGTGCTGACGAAGTGATCAGCCATGTACTCTTAGTTATATTGGATTACGTTCATTTCAATTCAAAATAAAATTATTATTCATTGCACCTTTTTCACAGTATCTAATTAAAAATACACATGACACCTTCTCCTTATGAGTTGCCAGTCTGTCGCTTCTCTTGGTTATTTAAAATTTTTTGTTCACTTGGGCGTTTTATTGTTTTCCTCTCTTTTGAATGAGGACTATTACCATGCTTCTTCGACTTTCGTTGTTTTTACTGTTTTGGATTTTTCCGATCCTTAATACCTGCTTGCAGAGTTTCATCTTTTCTCGGGGATAGTGGCCCCTGTGGACTATTATATTCCTCCAATAAAGTAGCATGGGTCACGATATCTACTAGCCTTACATTACCGTACTCTCTTCAAGTTTTCCGCATAAGAGCGTTTAGAACCACTCCCACGGTAATAAAGCAGTCGTTTCGCTCTAAAGTATACACATTTGTTTTTCATTCAGACTATTTGCGTCTCCTTTCGATCTTTTAACCGGGCAGTCTCCTACATTTGTGAAATGGTCACCTTTGCAGTTGTTACACAATGGTGAATCGTCACGAGAGTCTTTCCTTGCCACATTTACCACAAAGCGCAGGAAAGCGGCAATTGGTTTTGTGACCGAATCGTAATCACTGGCAGCAAAGCAGTGGACATGGCTCATATGGTATAACGCGGGCTCTTAATACCCGAATGTAATCGAGTCTGGTAGGTTGTCTCCTTCGAACGTTACAAAGAAAGAATGGGTGCATTGGATCTCCCCATTCTTTCTAGAGATATTTTATTTGATAGATCTAACGCCCAGATCCCTCAACTCCTCTAGTAGTATAGCATCAGAAAAAGACCCAAGGTCTCTAATGGTGAAAACACCCCTGCAGAAATTGAGGATAGGATGTGGATAGACGCACAACTTCACCCATCCAATATCTTTAATTTGAATAACTTTGAGGTGGTTTAGATCAAACAAACAATCTCAGTATACTACCGTCTGGAAATCGCCCTAATGATCTCGTCTTACCATCATTTGCGTAAAGATATTAATAGAAAAATTGGAAGGAAAAATTTCGCGACCTGATTTCGAATTAGCAACAACGAATATCATCCTCATCGCCTCTGTAACGGGGCGATTGTCGACACGAGACAGCAGGACTGTTACCAAATGTCCTAAAGATTACAAGGTAGTCAAGATGGAGGCCTAATGATAGGGCGGACACCCGATCTTCGCCAAAACCAGAAGTAAAAAGGTGGATAGAAAATGTTACTTCAGCCCTCTCGCTCCCCACCCACCAGCCCAACAAGGAATACGGAATACGGCACCAGGAATGCGGAGGGATACAGGCAGAGTCCCCTGGACTAAAACCGGACTCCGGGAGGCCCGACCAGCTGTTTAGTCTAAATGAGCTATGATATAATCAGAAAAAATAGAAGAAAAAATTCTGGGACTTAGATTTGAACCAGGATCTATGAGTATCCAGTTCATTGCCTCTACCAATTGGGCTATTTCGGACACGGTATAGCAAGGCTACAAGGTAGTCAAGGTGGAAGCCAAATGATAAGGCTAGCACCCAGATTGCAGATCGGGAATTCCTCCTTTTCAAAACCATTGGAAAAGTTAACGAAAACACATAAGAAATGGGCTAGGTTCAGAGTACTTTCTTTCAGAGAAGCAGAAGCCAAAGCGGTGTGTTGTTCCGGAATAGCCTCTCGCAACATCTGACCCCGATCGGCTTCGAAGAGCCACGTGCTCCGAAGCAAAAACAAAACAAGTTGTCCGCCTTTTCATCCCCGCGTTAATAGGAGTTCTCCCCGTCTACCAGTGGTTACGCAAATTAGCGAGTGCAGTAGGCTGGGCTAAGAACGAATAAAATGAGAGCGAGATAAAGGAAAAGAGGTTTGCGATTTGATTTCGTTTGGAGCAACTGGAAGGAAGACAATGAGACGGGACATCTTCGTTCAAAGCAGAACATAATGGCAAATTCTATGTAAAGCCTTAGAGAACGTTCGTCTTCGTCCACGAATACAAGCTCCGAGATCGACCGGATACCCGTAAAAAGGCAAAAAAAAACCCAACAACTTTCACTTCAGTAAATTAAATGTGCCTGCTTTATTTTCTCCACTGCTCTCCGAAAGGGACAGAAGACGCGAGGTCGGGTCAGTGTAAAGCACTCAAACCGCAGTCCTCAATAATTGACATTGCTGCTCTAGCAGGAAACATTCCTTTCCTCACCAACACACGCCGACTTTCCCGTATTACATTCTCCACGACTGCGAAGTATTCACAGGACCTTGGACCGTGGAAAGCTGAATCCTCCACATTAAGAACGTGTAAAAACCACAGTACGTGGTTCTTAAACTTTTCTGTCCATTCATACATTTGCGTACATGTACACCTGTCGTGTATTGAATTCTCATCCAACGATGGATCTTTACAGGTTTTCCAGCTTTGCTAATAAAATATCGCAATACTTTGTTGACTCTTGCTTGGTGGACTGTTGTGCTCTTGATGGGCGCTGCCATCTTGTTATGTTGTTTTCCTGGTTCCTATGGCAACGCCATCTGCTCCAAAGTCACCGACAGAACTTATTCGGTCAATCCTATTCAAGATTGTTAATACGTCTTTACCGGACTACAATTATGCTGTAATAATTATTTTTGTTACAATTTAATTATTGCTCTATCATAAAATTATTGGCATTAGCTTAATGCCGAAACTAATGCACGTACATGCTTATAAATTAGGCCGATGTACGGGCTATGTACTCCACATAGGCCCGTCCAATTTTTGTGCTGTTACAAAAGCCGAGATATACGCACAAGAGAAAAGGTCCACAGTTAACTGTTCTGAACTCCACGATGAATAAAGCGAAGATATTTAATGGGTGGAGTGATCAGCAGTCTTGAATTTTGTAGAGCAACTGAGGATGCATATAGGAAGGACAACATAGCAGTACATCAACGCCTTTCCATAACCCTATCAGCGCTAAGAAGAATTTTAGTTTTCTGGTGAAATTTACGACTCCAAAATGTTCAAACACTGTATATAACAAGAAGGATAGTTGTGAGAGCAGTATAGCTGTTAGGGGTAATCATACTCTCTAATAACCATCAGACATTCCGCCAAGGGCTACTGCATGTTTGCCTCTGATGCCTGAAAGTGTATTCTCCATGATCTTGAATGGTTTTTAAAAGATTTCGGTCATGTACTGTTCTTTAATGCAGTATTGTCTTTCCATATAAATTTCTTTAAAATCCGTGGTTTACGTCCTGAGACGGATTTCATTTTGTGTTTGTCAGTTTCACTTTGTCTATTGTATTGTTACTGAATGGAGTATTTTTATACAGCTTACTATACCTATAGTGCTACAGATAAATCATGAGGGTCTCTCTCTTCCTGCAATAGATCACGTAGTCATCATGCTGGCTAAGTTCATCGGCCAATCAAAGGTTGCATTAGTCTCGTTGCACAAGTCTTTTATGTATTGTTAATATTTCCTGCTTAAAGTGCTCTTTATTCAACACGTAGCGGTAGAGCCAAATAATGGCCTTCCCAGTGTGTTATGGCCCTTGGATGTCCTCGCCCTGATGTTCTGGTTATTGTTTCAATTTCCTAAATTCTCTCCGGAAGTTGAACACAACTTGCCTGAAAATATTCAGCCATCTTGCAGCCTCGCCCTGAAATCAAGTGCTTCCAATCTTCCGACCGTCCTTGAACTTAAAGAATTTCCAGGCTTTTGTGTGAAGACCCTGTTAGATTTTCAAGACAAAACTCCAACTATACTGACAAAATGTTTCAAGAGCTGAATGTTGACCAAGGTGTCTGAGTGTCTTTCTTCCGGAGGCTAAATATATAAATTTTGAAATGCGGAGCATAAAAACACTATGGGTATTTACAATAAGTGAAAGGAGAGAGTCGAAAATCTAAATCCAACAAAGACTTCCTTTAATGGATCACAAGGTAAGAGGACTACTCAAAAATAAATGAGAATGAATTTCTTTTGCAGCATGCAGGTAACGGCTCTCGTGTTATAATAGAAATGCATAGTAAGAAACGTGAATGCACACGCGCACAACAGCAATGCTGGTCGTCAGTCGATTACGGAACAAATGGAGTCGGTTTGTGATTAACTGTCACATTTATCTTTGTGTGAATGCAGTGGTTCTATTGCGTTTATCCCTTTTTCTCTTCTACGAGTCTTTTCCGCCTATCTCTTCCTCGCATTAGCCTTACTTGGATGCAGCCCCAATTCCACACTCTTACTAGTATGGTCTCTCTCTCTCTCTCTCTCTCTCTCTCTCTCTCTCTCTCTCTCCTTTTCTCCTTTTCCTAACCCGCATTTCCTCTCTTTCCCTTAACCCTTTCGCTTTCGGGTGAAAGGCTGAATTATATTATTTTCCAGGACGCGAAGAGTTTTCGTCACACGTTTGCCTGTTTAGTGATATTAACAGAATGCAAATTTGAAATTTTCCGTTCGTCTGTAGAAATCCATTTGGAAGCATACGAAATATCGCAGCAGGCATAGGACTAATATACTTTTCCACAATCGACGGCACTTTGGTGGTTTAAACAATTTAAGGAGGGACGTGTTTCGATTACAAAGCAGGGCAGTCCGGACGCTTCATCCACCGCTGTGAACGATATCACGATGAACATAGCTAACGTCAATATTCGGGAAGATCTTTAAATAACAGTCGGTGGACTGGCGGATATGTTACACTTATCACACGGTAATGCGTTCACCATTCTACACGATTACTTGAACATGAGACGCTTCTATGTATAATCCAAACGCCAGAGCAGAAGCTGATGCGAACTGACGTGTGTCGGGACCTTCAGCATCTAGTAGCAGAATGTGACAAGTCCTATCTTAATTAAGTTATCACTGGTGATGAGAGGTGGTTTCCCCATTACGATCCCGAAAACAAATATTTAAGCAGTGTCTGAAAAACGTCCTCATCTCATATGCCAAAAAAAGCCAAAGTTGTTCGGTCGGGAGGAAAAGTAATAATGATTTCAGTCTTCAACTGCAACGGAATAATTTATCAGCATGAAGTACCCCTATATACAATGATTACTGGGCTATGTTATATGAAAGTGAAAACTTTGGCTAAATTATATTCTATGAAAACGCCTTGTGCTGCATCCTAATCGTTGGCGCTTAAATCACGACATACTCACAATAATGAATTCCAACACGTTGCCAAAGTTGTTCCCCAGTATTTGGCCAAAATATTTTGGTGAGTGACTCACAGTCACCATACAATACGGACCTCCGTGTGATTTTTTCTATTCCCTCGCTTGAAATGGGAGCTGCGTACAGCGGAAGCGATTCTTAAGACGTTGCGCCAAATGCGTACAGCTCGATGGGAACCACTTCCTAACATACTTGACGATAATAAATTATTTCTCATTCTTTTTTGACTAGCCCTGGTACATTTCGGCTGCGAAGCAACCTTCATTATTATATAACGAGTATTTTTCCCGTGAAAAAATCACGGAATCGTAAAAAAATTTATTACGATGCATTAAATTCGTCACTTGCAATGGTTATGTGCACCGAAAATATTATCATAAAATGGTATCAAATTAATGCCATCTCTCGGTGCTCAAAGAAAATTTACGCTAAATTCTAATGGAGGAGGATAAGATAGAATGCCACTCACTATCTCCTTTGCAACTGCTCGCAAAAACAGTTCCTCTTATGGAGAATTATATTTCTGAAAATGCTAAACAACACGGTTCTTCCATTGTAAACAGCGCCGATTCGCTCTCATCGTCCCCAAATCGGAGTTGGTTATTTTGCCTCAATGTCGGCATCCGAAATGCTCAATGCGCAGGTGAATGCGCCCTCTATCTTATTCTACTCTTTGATGGTTACGAACATTCGTAATTATTATTATTATTAAAATTTACTACATTTTTCCATTGAGTGAGATCAAAATGATTCCAGAAGAAGGACTGGTATCGACAGGGCATACACGCCATTGTGTCTCGCTGAAGGAAGGCCATAGAACGGGACGGAGATTATGTGGAAAAATAGGGAATGTAGAAGAAACATCATTCTTTCGTGTGTATAAGTTTCATTGTTTTCAATAAATAATTCTTGAAAAAAAAACTTGTGGTGCATTACTTTCTGGGCTACCCTCGTAGGTTTCAGTACAAACTTCAATCTGTATTTTTGAGCTAGATTTCATTTCGTTTTTGTGCATTTAATTTTGGTTATCCGTATATAATTAACATTCTTCTATTCTTTGATTATCTTATAAATAGAATTATTTAAATTAATCTTCTTTCTATATATATAAAGAAGGATATTTGTTTGTTTGTGGGTTTGTATTTTATAGAAATCTACAGTTTTATTCCGATCTTGATGAAATTTTGTATACTTGACCTTCAAAGCATGAGGAAGATCACTGTCTACCTCAGATTTCGAAAAAATAATAATTATTGATAATAAATCGATATTCATGGTTATGCCAAGGCATATTAATGAGAACTATCTCATGACCAACAGTGGAAGGCAAAGTTTGTGCAGCAATGCTTATCAACAATGGTATCAACACGCAATTCACAAACACTCTGCACGGAACAACAATATAAATCTCATGACAAACAATGCAAGGAAAAGTTTGTGGAATATAGATAAGTTTCAATTTGTAATAATGCATAGAATTCCTATTCTATTATTCAGGCTTTACTTAGAAAAGAGAATTCTTAGTACTTACAATTTCATGAAAATCTTTAAAAATGATCAGTAACTGGAGATAATGAGTTAGCAGACTATTGAGAAAGAGTGAAAGACGATAGAGGAAGCACTCCTTTAGCCCCGTGCTGTATTGAGCAAAGGGTAAGCAAGTAAATAGAATAATCGGCGACCGCTAGACTACACAAAGTGATGAATGGCCAAGTTTTGCTTCAAGACATCGAAAGAAGAAAGGAAATTGCAACAACATCAAGTGTACATCTAAAGTAAGTTTACGTGAGCAAAAAATTATTTAGACTAGAAGGCATCCTTGGAAAGGTCCATTGTGAGCCTTAAAAAATTTTTTTTCGGTAAATCAAGTCACGGTATATCACCTAGAATGGATTTTTTCAGTGAAGAGGTAAATTCCTGTCTTTCGGATTTTTCTTAGAATGGATAGTCCCTTCGCTCTATATTGTGATGATTGAGTTATTATTTAACCAATCTGGAGGTTTAATTTAGCTTTTTGAGGTTGTTCTGTTTACCTACAAGCGTAATTATCCTGGGCAGCGCTGGGTTCTGTGCTAGTTCTATATATATATAAAGAAGGATGTATGTTTGTTTGTGGGTTTGTTTGTTTCTTTCTTATACAAATCTACAGTTTTATTCCGATCTTGATGAAATTTTGTATACTTGACCGTCAAAGCATGAGGAAGGTCACTGTCTACCTCAGATTTTGAAAAAAAAAAAACTATTGATAAAATATCGATATTCATATTTATGGCAAGGCATATTAACGAGAAATATCTCATGACCAACAATGAAAGGCAAAGTTTGTGCAATATAGACAAGTTTAAATTTGTAACAATACATAGAATTCCTGTTATTCCGGCTTTTCTTAGAAAAGAGAGTTCTTAGTACTTAACAATTTCTTGAAAAATCTTTAAAAATGATCAGTAACTGGAGATAATGGAGAGTTAGCAGAAACAGTGGAATGGCGACAAAGGAAGTACTCCTTTGCGCTCCGTGCTGTATTGAGCAAATGGTAAGCAAGTAAATAGAAGAATCGGCGACCGCTAGACTACACAAAGTGATGAATGGCCAAGTTTTGCTTCGAGACATCGAGAGAATAAAGGAAATTGCAATAACATCAACTGTACATCTAAAGTAAGATTACGTGAGTAAGAAATTATTTAGACTAGCAGTGGCATCCTTGGATAGGTCCATCCATTGTGAGCCTTTGAAATTTTTTTTTTTCGAATTAAGAATTTTTAAAGTATTAATTCTCATCGTTTTCATGTATTTATTTATAAGATATTTCCAAATTTAATAAAAAAACAACAACAAAAATCCTAGCCACGCTGGGGTTATCACCTAGCTTATTTGGTAACACAGCAAATTGAAACATTTCATAAAAATACATTTTGACTATATTCTGTGGGAATGTGTATATTTTGGAAACTCAGATGTTGATAATGCGATGACTGAACGTTCGTTTCCAAGAATTATTGATAGTGAGCATAAAGTGATTATGCAGTGACAGAACATTAATAAGGCAGCGTGAGCTCCCTATCAAACGTCCAGACGACTGGCAAAATTTACGTGTCTGGAAAGAAAAGAGAAAGTACGAGTATTGGTCAGAGAAACTGCAACTAAAACGATACGGGCATTTAAAACATCTAAACAACGGGAGTTTCGAATAGAGCAAGAGGGTATAAGGGCTTCGACGTCAAGGGCAAAAAACGCTTAAGTCTAAAGCAGGGGTCGGCAACTGGCGGACCGCGGAAGGTCAAAAACTGGACCGCCAAAAATGTTTTGAAAGTTTGTAAAAGGTATAGAAATAACCTTTTGAACTGTCGCTGATTACCACGATGCTATCGAAAATTAAAATAAAAAATTAGTAAGGGATATGAGTTTTTTTCTAAACCTCAATAAAAATTTTCAAAAGTATCCGGACCCCACCTAAAATTACTTCGGAAAGAGTAGGGATCATAATACTGTTCTTACTAACGAAGTGAGTGGAGGCTTTACAGTATAAAAGGTGGACAACAGAATTATCGATTAGTTTCGCCATTTATTCCCGGCTTCTTCAGGATACACAACAAGACAATCAATCGACAATCGAACAGTGAAGTGTACATTTGTTAGGATGGGACGAAAGCAGCGCTTTCACAAAGCTCATCCAACCAGAATAAACACCAAATGAAATACACTGAGGTAGTCAAGAAGCCTAACCAACCCAAGGGGTCTTCCATATTATACAAAAAAGAAAATAAGATTGACGATTGTCTGAGACAAAAAAAAAAAAAAAAAAGATTATCACATCTTCCAGTAGTCTGGAAAGAGACGTTGCTAATATCTTCAAAATTGATGTCAAGAACGTGCCTCGGTTTTCGATACTTCGTACGCCAGTTCATATTCATTGAGTTCTCCAGTATTCCTTTCACAAGCTTATTGTCGTGAGTCTTCATCTTCTGTATCATAATCAAAAGGAGATCCTCTATAAACTTACCGATATGGGTCATGTTTAAATCGAGGTGGATGGATTGGTTTTTCACCGTCCTTCTGTCCAGCTGGGCAATGGTCCTCAGGGTAACATTCTGGAATGACTGTAGTTCACTCCATCTGCTTTTACAGATAGTCGCCCACGCAGGCATGCCACAACAAGAGGCTCGCAGGCCTTTATATACAGAAAATTTCGGTACAGAATAAGCAATGAGCGTGGAAAGAAAGAAATAAAAAAAGGTGACCAATAAGGAATAAAAGGAGAAGGCCAATGGGGGTAAAATATACAGAAAGTATAAAAAATATAAAAGGAGAGAGGGGGGTCGCGACATTCGCGGACCGAAAAGAGAGACTATATCCGGTTATCAAAAGGACAAGGGATACAAGTGAAGTATAAAGAAGAAAATACAAAGAATTACAATAAAATATATTTATACAAATAATAACATTAAAACCGGTAAAAGAACGACCAAACCGGTATAAAATTTAAGGTACAAAAGGCTATAAGAGATCTGCCAAGGGATTGAGGACAGCACAAACGTCGAAGTCGGTCTGGCAGTTGAGCAGTTGATCGGGGTTGGATTTCTTGGCTTTGTAAATTTCTATGGCCTCTAGGATGGCAGTTTTTGAGGGATTATTGCAAACAAGCATGACGGACATCACCTCATCTTGTGCTCTAAGGGGGTGTCTAGTACATGCGAGATGGTTTGCGTAGTGCGAACGGTTATCCTGTCTATTGTAGGATGCGACGTGTTCTCTGAAACGTACATTAAAGCTACGCGTAGAGAGGCCAATGTAATACTTATCACAAAAGGCACAGCTCAGACGGTAAACTCCAGATAGAGTGAATTTGTCACAACTGGTGTGGAATGGTGGATTCAAGGCGCGGGTAGACGGAGTAGGGGAACGTAGAGATACACGGAGGCCGAGGGATGAAAGGAAGTTGGAGAGCTGGGTGAAGTGGGGGCCTAAATATAATAAGGAGACCCATTTCTTTGACGGTGGGGGTAGTTCTGGGGGGCTAGGGTTGAGGAGAGCGCGTTTACGGCGCTGGATAATACGGGAGACGGTGGATTGCGAGTAACCGTTTATTTGGGCAAGATATCGGATGATACGGAATTCGGATGAGCGGGAGGGGGGTTGAGGAGGAGTTTCAGTGCCCGGTCAATAAGAAAACGTAGGGAAGCGTGCTTGTGACTAGGGGTGTGTGACGAGGAATGGTGGGTTAGGTTAGAGGACGTGGTGGGTTTCCGGTATACAGAGAAGGTTAGGCGACTGGAAGGGATGTCATTAGTAATGAGGATGTCGAGGTATGGAATGGATCTGTTAGTTTCAGTTTCGAAGGTAAATTGGATGTGGGGGAAGAATGAGTTAAAAATATCAGCAATGGCGGGAGGGGAAGTGGATCGGGAATCATAAAGTATGAGGATATCATCAACATAACGGTAGTAGGTAATGATGGTAGTATTATTAAGGAGAGGGGTTACAAAAGTTAGCTCTAAGTGTTGTAAGTAGACTTCGGACAGGAAACTGCTTAGTGGGAAGCCCATCCCCAATCCTTCGGATTGGGAATAGAAAGAGTCATTAAAGGAGAAGTAGTTTTGTGAGGAAATAACAGAAAGGATGGAGAGAAGGTCAATGGCGTCAGGTTTGGGGAGTGGAGAAGAGAACAGGAGGCTTTCAAGGGTTCTGAGGGTATCAGGTATGGGGACATTAGTATAAAAGTTAGTAATGTCGAGGGACATAAGAGAAAGGTGTTCATTAGTGGTGATGGTGGAGAGGGAATTCGTTAGGGCGAGGGAGTTAGAGACATTGTATGTGTTAGGAAGTATTTTAAGGTTAAAGAGGAACGTGGAAAGGGATTTAGCAACTAGGTGTGCGGGGGCGGGCGAATATTTAACGACAGGACGAAAGGGCATGTTAGGTTTGTGGACCTTGACAAGGGC
>JAHWFO010022496.1:3500-16896 GCA_023313115.1 Rhysida immarginata
TCTCCTCTGTTGTTATTATTATTAAATTAAAGAAAAACAAATTGCTTTTGACCTTAACATTACAGCGAAAGTTAACAAATACCTCGGTAGCTTTTTTAGGGATATTTCCTACCAAGACATCGTACGTGGGTAGTTTTTTTAGCTGGGAATTCATTTTTCCTGCAACGGACTATCCTCGGCAGTCAAAATTTAACTAGCGGGCGCATGTTTGAAACACTAGCGTAAACGCATGTGCATTTACGGTGTTGCTAAAAGGTGATGATTCTGTATTTTAGCAGCGGGAAAGCAACCCCTTCTCACTTAAAAGTTTACAGTATTTTCTGTTTCTTAAATTAATTTGCATTTTATGCGGTATCTTTTTTTTGTTTGTTTGTTTTTTTTTGCTTTTGTTATAAATTTTCTACTGCATTTAAAAAATAATAATAAAATCAAGACCATTTGATTCAGAAATAAATTAAATTAAAATAAATAACAACAACTTAAAAAATTAAAGAAATCATTCCATTTCAAATTTTTTTTCATCAATAAAAATAAATAAATAAATAAATAAATAAATTTAAAGAGTTGTAAAGGTTTTTATTACATTATATAGAATACTCTTAAGGTCAATTCATGAGTAAATTTAATAAAACTGCCTTTCAAGATATCAAGAGAATTTGACAACATTATTCGTGTAACGATGGGAATGTCAATGTTAAGGAGGAGGGGGCAGTGTTACTCTACTAGTTTTCTTAAATTATTAATTTAAGGAAAGGTTAGGTTAATACTCTTAAATTGACAATAAGAGTAATCTACATACCAGGGGTGGGCGCGCTTGAGATCAATGAGAGCCGCATTCCAGATTTTCATATTATAAAGAGCCACACTATAGTTACATAGTATTAAATACACCATCTCAAATAGCAAAATATTAGTTACTTAGTCAATTTAATAAGATTCAGTTAAAAAGTTTCTGAAAAAACAGGTTTAAATTTTCAATGGGAGCCGTACATAAGCCTCATTTGCCCACGTCTGGTATATATTCTTGTAATGTAATAAAAATCTTTATAAAATTTTATTTTTATTTATTTCTTTATTTTCATTGATGAAACATAAAATGATTGGCATTTCAGAAGGCATTCTTGCCTTTTATTGGAATGCCGAGTTAATGGATAAATATACAAAATTAAAAATAAAATAAAATAAAATAAAAAGAAATTGGTCAATTGATAAAATATAACTTATTTAAAGAATAGAAAATTATTTAGTTATACCATAGCGTATAGAAGAGAGTCTCTTCTACACGCTATGGTTATACAAAGTTTTGTGATATCATTCTAACATCTAAGATAATTTATTTCAAAAGGAATTTTGAAATGGTCATGATTTCTTTAATTTTTTTAGTTATTTATTTTAATTTAATTTATTTCTGAATAATATGTTATTGCTTTTATTACATTTTTTTAAGTGATTGATTTTTATAAAATGGAGTAGAAAATCTATAATGAAAAAAACAAAACAAAAAAAATGCTACTATTTCACCTTTTAGCAACACTCTAAACGCGCATGCGCTGAAGCGATGGGATGCGTTGGGTTTTAACCGCTAGTGTACGACGAGCAGAAATCGGCACGTTTTTTACGGGATTCGACGGAAGTGTACAGACTTGGTATTATTAGGCTATGGTGGGATGACGCTACTGTTATAGACACAGAGAAATAAGAAATTTCTCTTCATCTGTGGTTATAGATGCAGCAGCAATATTGGAGGAACACTGGACCGTTTCACTTCTACTGCCTGAATTTTCGTCAGAAGATAAAGCTATCGAATGGTTTCACGTGTAACGTTTGCGGCCAGCCAGCTTCCCTTGTTGCCTACAACGAGGGAATTGATAAGGTGAGATGGTCCTGCAGACGATGTAACATCAGAGATGGCTCATTTTTTCAAAAAAGCATGTTGAGCCTCAAGCAAATTGTACTATTAGTTTATCTCTGGTGCTTCGACCTCCCACAAGACTAAATTAAAAGAGAAACTGGGATAGCATCGAATGCAACGATGGTGGACTGGTGTAATTTCTGCCGTGAGGAGTGTATCGCCTGGCTGCAAAGAAATCCACCTGTCCTTGGAGGATTCGACGAGAATTTCGAGTCGATTATCGTCGAAATTGACGAGAGCAAGTATTTTCATAGAAAATACCATCGTGGCCAAATTTCAGAGGGCCACTGGGTGTTTGGGGGGATTGAACGAGCGTCGGGGAGATGCTTTTTAGTGCCAGTTGAGAATCGAGGAAGAGAACGATTAGAAGAAATAATTAAGTATATTCTTCCGGGCACCCACATTATCTCTGACGGCTGGAGAGGGTATAATCATGTTCGAGAAATTCATGATGGGATCTACGAACATTCCCGAATGATCCATGAAAGGAATTTCGTGGATCCGGACAATCCAGAGGTCCACACACAAAATGTAGAAAATTTATGGATGCGTGCCAAGCGCAAACTGAAACGGCAGTTTGGCACAAGCACAGGATTATTTGAAGCGTATTTGGAAGAATTTGTTTATAGAAGTAACTTTAGTAATGAAGACCTTTTTAATCGTTTTCTGACGACGCTTATTGAAAATTATCCTGTGTAGGTAAGTTTAAAGGCCCGAAGTTTAAATGCAATTGCATTCTCTGTCTGTCTCTGTCTCTCTCTCGTTTTTTTTAATGATTACAATCTCGTACTCGTGTAACCTCAGTATGTGTTGTTTAGTGGAGGGGGCGTGCATTCTCACGACAGATATACCTGAAAAGTAAGACGATTTAGCATTTGTAGAAACTTTTATTTTCAAAGCGTTGTGACTTCTGTGGGTTTGGTTATGGATACTTACTTTTCAAACCCGCTTATCCGTTAGGGTCGCGGGGGCAGCAGCCCTATGGAGGATCTCCAGCGATCGCGATCTGCCGCCATCAGGAGCATGTCCTCCCTGGTAATATCCAAGCGACTCGAACCCAGATTCTCCAAGTAGTCTAGCCACATGGTTCTAGGCCGACCCCTTGGTCTCTTACCCACCGGCTTGGAAAATAACAACTGCCTAGGAAGACTAGTTTGCGGCATCCGTATCACGTGGCCATACCAGCGCAACTGAGATCTCTCGATGCGGAGAAGTAGCGGCTCAACACCTAAAGATTCCCTGATTGTGCTGCTGTACACTCTATCTAGTAGGGTAACACCTGCCACACCTCTCAGAAATCTCATTTCGGCCGCTTGTACCTGCGATCGCACTCTTTCGGTCATTACCCAAGCCTCATGACCATAGGTGAGAATGGGGACAAAGATAGATTTGAAGACTGAGAGCTTGGCTTTGTTACCCAACTCGCGTTTCGTTACCACGGATCACCACAGTTCACGTCTGACACAGCTTGCTACACCGATCCGAGCATCCAATTCTTTCTCCTGCCGTCCATCACTCGTGAATGCAATCCCGATATACTTGAATTTCTCCACCTGTCTCAATGAGGCTCCCCTAACATGGAGAGCGCACTGAGCAGGCTGTCTTGAAAGGACCAGAACCTCGGTTTTAGCCACACTGATCTTCATCCCAGCTTCTTCACACATGGCTGCAAACCGGTCTAGTGCATGCTGAAGGTTCGTGCAAGAAGACCCAAGGAGGACAAGGTCGTCAGCAAAGAGCAACCTCTCCACCAGGCAGTCGCCCACACAAACATGCTCATCGCCTCAGCTGCCCCTGTCTACCCAGTCCATAAAGATAATGAACAAGAGGGGCGACAGTACGCACCCTTGGCGGAGTCCAACACCCACAGTGAACGGTCTTGACTTAATGCCATTTATCCGGACACACATCTCAGAGCTTTCGTACAGAGACATGATGGCAACCAGTAATTGCCCATCCACTCCATACTCTTGCAACACTTGCCAGAGCTTCTCCCAAGGAACTCTGTCATATGCTTTTTCGAGGTCCACAAAGCAAGCGTAGACCTCTTTTGCATACTCCCAGGATTTCTCAAAGATTTGCCTTAGAACAAAGATGTGATCCGTCGTGCTTCGGCCAGATCTGAAACCACACTGCTCCCCCGACAGTTTGGAGTCGACTATTTCCCGACTTCTCTTCTCCAGACACTTAGCGTACACTTTCCCAGGAATGCTGAGCAAAGAGATGCCTCGATAGTTGTTGCAATCTCTCTGATCTCCATTTGGTTATGGATTCTCCGTTTTAATTCAAATCACCGTGCTCTGGTTTGGTAGAAGAAAGAAATAATTAAAAATAATTCAGACTCCTTTAACAAGAATTAAACTTAAAAGATTTAGTTTTAAAGGATATAAGTGAATTAATTTATTTCTGATTGAAGAAGAATATTCACACATGATGATATTAATATCAAGTTATTATGAGTTTCGTTTGCATTACTTAGCTAAACGAGTTTAAGAGCATAGCTAGTGGTTTCTATAAAAAAATTTGACAATATTAATTAATTTTCTTAGTGCCTTAACAATGGCATGCCTTCACCACTACTGTTATCTTCATTGCGCTTTACATGAGAATCTACAATTTTTTCTATTTTAATAACCTAACGCACAATTTCTTTTCTACATTTTAATGTAAAAGTAAACGACATAAGACGAGTTAGGAACTTATTTATTTATTTTTTTGTTTCAGATATCTTCAAATGTGAACATCAGCGGGTTACGAGATGATATTCCCATTTGTTTTCCATTTCTGTCGTCATTTGTGTTCCATTCATATTTCCGTCAGTTTCATTAATAATTTGTTTTTGAAATTGTAATTTTTTATTTTAGATTGAAAGGATTAACATATCAAATTATATAATTATCATTTATATTTATTAGTATTAAAAATTTTCAATTCCTACAATATAAACTATTTCTAATTCAATTCATTAAAATTCACTTCCTAAAAAAATTTCGAAAATTTTTGGCGTCGAAACAATTAAAATTAACCAATATAAGTAGTTTAATACTTGGCTACCGTCGGGAAATTCCCAATATTTCATATGTCCCAATGCACATGTGAAATACTGTGAATTTCCTGACTTTAGTCAATGTTGAATTGGTTAACTTTAATTATTTCGCAGCCAAAATTTTTTGAAATTTTTTTCTGAATAGAATTTTAATGAATTGAATTAGAAATTGTTTATAATGCTAGAAATGAAAAATTTTCAATCTAAAATGTAATTTTTTATTTTTAATTTTCCAATAACATGAGTTTTGGAAAAAATCTCAATGCCGATTGTTATACTATTCAACTATTCAATTTAGAAATTTTTAATAACTTAAAAACGTGTAAAGCATTTTCCTTTTTTTTTAATTTTTTTTAAATCAATTTTGGGCATTCTGTTAGTTAACCAATCCATTTAAATATTTGTAATTTTTTCATAATTTATCATTATTCTTATATAAAATAAAAAAACTAGTTACTTTAACTGTGGTTATATATAACATCAATGTAAACACAAAGGAGACAGAATCGCTTTTCCACAACACAAAATTTATTATAAGAATATTTCTCATCATCAGTAGGATAAAACGTGTTCTTATTTCAACTGTTTTCACCATTCAAAAATGTTTTATCCTACTGATGATGAGAAATATTCTCGAAAACGTTTTATATAAATTTTATCCCAAATATTTGAATCGCCCTCTTCAAAATTTCATCTGGATTTCAAAACCAACACTTCCTTCAAGATTATCGTTTTCTACTATCTTCACAAGACTTCATCTACATCCTCAATAGATTAAGTTTATTTCTACAATCAACAACATCTTCAATAGACTACATCGTTTAAGTTTTCTTCCATCTCACAAGTTTCTTCAACGTTTTTCAAGATTGGTGACTTTATTTTTTTATTTTTTTTGTTTTTATTAAATTTTAATTTTACGATTTTTCCCATTAAAAGGAGACTACCCATATTTAAATTTCAATTGTATAGCACACTTGCCATTAAAAATTATACAATAACCTTCTGTTGGTTTTATGTGCTATAATAAAATTAGTTTCTATATAATGAATATCTGGAACTTAATGAATTTCAGCACATTTAAATTTATCAGACACTTATTAATTTGAGATGAAGGATGCACAAGAAAAATATAATAAATTTTAGATCGACTTTTTCTTCTTTCTTCCCCCCCAAAAAGGTTCATGGTGACATTGTCACCGTCCCCACTATGGCGTGGGCACCCCTGCCCACCAGCTTGTTTTCCGGCCTCTTGCAGTCTCTTTTCATGGCGTTCACGACGCCATCACCCGTTGATCTTATGGAGCAAAAACCTTGATTCGTTGGAGAAGGCGACCTTACCCCACTCGTCTGTGGTCCAATGGCGGTGCTCAGGTGCAAAGTCTAGGCGTCATTGACGATGACCCCTGGTCAACATGGGTGTACCAACCATGCTTCGACTGTTCAGGCCCATCCGTAGCAGGGTGCGTTCAACGGTAATGTCGGATACACGTCTGTTGGCACCGCTGTTGAATCTGGTGGTCAGTTAATCGACTGTGGCTCTCCTGTCACCTTAGATGAGTCGTCGTAGGCGCCGCTCACCCCATTGGTCGATGGCTAGTGACCCTTTACAGTGATGGCATTGGGACGCAATTTCTGTCCCTGCTGTCCACTCTTTGTACACCTTCACTACAGTGGGCCGTGAACAGTTCACAAATCGCGCCATTTCGGAGATGGTGCCACCCTTGCTGCGATAGCCTATTATCATCCCTTTTTGGATGTCCGTTAAATCCGGATGTTTACCCATCTTTGCACCTGCTGTTTGATGCACCAGCTTTAAAGCTTTCTCAGCCTGTTATGCAAATTGTGCAATGTGTAATCATTGTTGGGGCGAACCATGGTACTAAAGAGCATTAATAACAAACGAGAAAAATGAATTTATTAATCCTATTTATTTATTTTTCCTATATTAAATTATTTTTCCATCGTCATTTTTCAATAAGTAATAAAAATTTAATTTAAAAAACCATCCTTTTGGTTAACAAATTTTTTCAACAATCGATCACTTAATTTATCCTAACATAACCTCGCAGGCATTTCTGTTTCTTCTAAAGCCCCTATGAGGTTTTCTGCTGTCATCATTGTCATTTCCATTCTCGTTGTCAATGCTGCACTCCCAATATGAGGCAATATCACTTTATTTAAAAAATAAAAATAATAAAAAAAGGATTAAATCCAGTGCTTAAAGAAGAATAAAAATACTGTAAATACGAGGGTGGGTAATGCCTCCATGGCTGTAACTTTTTTATTTTTTAACCGATTTTCAAAATTCTTTTTGTATCCGATACTCACATTTCTCCTCTATGTAATGCACTATTCACTTTCCATCCCCATCCCTTTCCACGCATTGTACCAATGCATGACTAGTCGGGTGAACCCGTCGGAGAGGAATTCCGGGGTTGTTGTCGACACCAAGACCGAACGGCAGGTTTCACATCGTTGTCAGAACGCAACTCATGCCCCTTAAGGTGCTCTTTCCTCTTTGGGAAGTGGTGAAAGTCGCAAGGTGCAAAGTCTTTCATTTTTGAACTGCAGTTTTTCATCTTTGAACTGTAGGCGCTGCAACCCCCTCTGATGTGTGGCGATCGTGTGCGGACGGGCGTTATCGTGCTGCAGAAGAGGATCCAAAGCTGCCATTCAATCCTCGTGTCGACGACAACCCCGGAATACCTCTCCGACGGGTTCACCCGACTAGTCACGCGTTGGTACAATGCGTGGAAAGGAATGGGGACTATGTCGAAAAGTGAATAGTGCATTACATAGAGGAGAAATGTGAGTATCAGATACAAAAAGAATTTTGAAAATCGGTCAAAAAATAAAAAAGTTACATCCATGGAGGCATTACTTTTCAGCCCACCCTCGTACAAATATATTACCACAATTATTAAGTTGTGTAAGAGGATGGTCTACAGGCAAGGGCTCAGGAACAGTGACATCCAATCCAGCTGCTTTAATTTTGTCTGTTGTTAATGCGTTGTATAAAGCATCTTGATCGACTATTGCACCTCTATATCGAAAAAACAAGAAAAATTGGATAAAAAGAAAATGGAGCATGACAATATTTTGATATGGTAACAGGACAGCACTCTACTGTAATCTCCTCTTCTGAATTAATACTATACGAGGTGTGTACAAAGGTATCGGACCTTTACTTTACCTGCCTAATCAAATGAGCCACGGGTTTTCTCCTCTGGCGACGAGTTGTAGGTGACCTTCATCTGCATGCGTGCAGTTGGTCACGTATGAAGAGCTCGTGGGTTGCTGCCTGCCATCGTGAGAGCGAGTGTAGTACAGGGTTGTATAAAAAATTTTTCTTGATGTGACTGTAGTTCGCAACGCACTCGCACAGAGCGTGCTCAGTGGTGTGGGGTCTGACCTTCAAAACACGCCAAGTGTCAGTCGCCTGCGAGCGTTTGTTCAATCTAGATCAAAGCTTTGGTAGAAACAAGAGGCGGGCACTATAAAGCATTGTTTCCAGCTGTGATTAATTCGCTTACCTCAAACTAGCATGTATTGCTCTTCAGATTAAGGAGTGGCCATGCTCCTCTTAACTTCTTTCTGCATAAATCCATATAGTAGCGTCAGATCGTTGTCAGTGTGGCGAGCAAGAGACAGTGGAGCATGTGATTATGGTTTGTCCTGTCTTTCGTCAGCAGAGGGAACTGCTTGCCAACAGTCTCCGCGTACAAAATATTGCTTTCTCTTTAGAGAATATCCTCCTTGCTACCTATCTGAAACCATGTGAAAAGCATGTTGTTGTGCGCCTTTTTTCCTGCTTCCTGTGTGGCTCCGGCCTTTTCGAGAGAATTTTAGGTCCACTTAAAGCTTGCTGATCCTCTGATCGGGGCCTTGATTTACTAGTGGTTTTTTTTCTTCATGTATGAGTTGTGTGTAACCCATCAGCTAGTCTCCGTTCTCCGGGAGATGTAGGCTGTGAGAAAGAAGAAGAAGAAGCTTTAGTGGACCCCTGTCGAATGAGTCTGTGCAAGCTCAAAATATAGTGGACGATTGAACAGCAGTATTCCACCAAACTTTATATCCAACTGGGGAAATCGGGTACGGAGACGTTGGTCATGATTCACCAAATGTTCAAGGATGATAACATGTCACAAACTGCATTTTTAAGTGGCAAAAGCTCTTCAAAGATGGCTGAGAGAGTGTGGAGGATGAGCCCCATGCTGGACAGCCGTCGACGTCAAGAACTGACCACATCGTGTCCGTTAAGTATGTGCATGATCGCAGATCAAATTGTCATTGGAAATTGCATCATGATAATGCACCCAGCCACACCTGCTCCAAGGTGACCGATTACCTGATGCAAAACATCATCGCGACGATTCCCCAACCCCTTTACAGTCCCAACTTGGCCCCAGCAGACTTTTTCCTATTCCCAAAAGTGAAATCCTACCTCAAAGAACACCACCAAGGGACCATAAGTGCTGTCAAAGAAGCTTGCATGCGTACCCTTAAGGACCTTCCAGAATCCGCCTACCAGAGAACTGGCAAAAAAAGCCACTGGCAAAAGTGTGTCGATGCTAAAGGGGTGTACTTTGGAGAATTTTAAGGTTACGTAACAATATCAGAAATAAATCTATTTTTCCGAAACTTTTCCCAATACTTTTTATACTCACCCTGTACACACCTGTCGGTTTTTCAATTTTCTCAAAAGGCCAAACCATCAATAAAGAGTATTATCTGATGGTCCTTCGTCGCCTTTCGTGATGCTGTACCAGTATTATCAGACCAAACCTTTGGGCAACAGGAACTTGTTCACTCCATCACAACAACGCACCCACCCATTCCTCGCATCTGGTTCAGAAGTTCCTGGCCTGATTCCAAATGACTTTTGGCTGTTCCCCAAGCTCAAAACACCGCTGAAAGGAACTTGATTTCATTCACGAGAAGACATCGTGCAGAAAATGATAGCGGGAGTGATGGGAGAAGTGTCTGCAGCCTCAAGGAGAGTACTTTGAAGGGAATTAATGTTTAAATCTTACAAGTGAATAACCTTAGTTTTCCCAGCCAAAGGTCCAATACTTTTTATACACACCTCGTATTGTAAAAGCTATTTTTTATTTTTTGCTTTACAAGACTAATATATAAGTACCTGCTTGTGTTAATTAATATAGCAGTTTTCTTCATTTTACTGAAAGCATTTGCATTAAACAATTTTTCTGTTTCAGGAGTCAATGCACAGCATATTACAATTATGTCCGATTTACTTAAAAGTTCTTCGAATTCTACAAATTTTGCACCAATGGCACTAGCTTAAAAAAAAACAAACAAAAAAACAAAGAAAATAACATGGGTGAGAAAATGGAGTTAATGCTCCAACATAAGGTAAAGATATTATTAAAAAAAAAAATAAAAAAATTCCACAAGGGAGTCAACATGGAGGCCCGATGATAGGACAGGCTCCCATTTCACATTTTTACTTCAGTTTTTTCATGTAACTTATACTTTGTCTCACTACATGAAATAAGCTGTCCCACGTTACCAATTGTCATCTCATTGAGATCAATGCGCAGCCAATAAAAAAAGAAACTGAATCCACAGAGGCTAAAATGAAACTTAAACAGTGCTTCGCGTTTTTGAGCACTACGCGTGCGCAGTCGGAGACTACTTTACGGGGTGGAGGTGAAAAAGTAGTGATGTGCTTTCCCATACCGCCTTGCAGCTTTTTTCATATAGTGAGACAGTATAGTTAACATCATTTCAAGGAAAATTAAGATTTCCACTGTTCCATGTGTGAAGGGTTTTTCCACTGCATAAAACTTGGATGTTAATACGAGGGTTGGGGCATAAGTCATGACAACTATTTTTTTTCTTGCAGATATGTGAACGGATCACAAACGTATGTGTCGTGTGGAAGTTCTGCAGGCATAGTGTGTATGCAGAACAACAGATGGCTCTGTGATAGCTGGTAGTGGCACAGCGAGGGCTGTGAAATCAGTCAGTTGGTGAGTGTCGTGCGAGATGGAAGTAACCCGTGTTGAGCAGCGCGCTTACATCAAAATAGCCGTTCTCCGAGGGAGAAATGCGATGGAATGTCACAGTGTATTAGTAGAAGCCCTTGGAAATAATGCCCTAACATACCCTACAGTAGTACGGTAGGTAGGAAAGTTTCAGCCAACCAGTGATGAAGCAACTGTGAAGGCCATATTGCCCTGTATACCACCGTAATAAATTAGTGCGTTATGATATTTCAGTGCTATTCATTGTCCACACATGTAGTTAACACCTTGTCCTTTCGTCTGTATATGTCACATTTTCCAACCGGACTGGTATCTTCAAGAAAAAAAATAGTTGCCATGACTTTTGCCCCAACCCTCGTAGTTAAATGTAGAAAATAATAAAGAAACTATCTTTGAGCTACCATCCCGATGAGATTTTTAAAATTTAATCACATTGTTGATATAATCCAAAATATAATGGGAGGGGGAGGGAGAACAAAAATTCTGACCCGTTTCATCTTTTATTAGGAGCTTTAGCATAAAAACTACGTATAAGAATGCGCCCTTGGTCTGTACGTTTATCCGTCCGGCCGTCCGCCGTTTGCACGATAACTTGAAAATGGATTAACTTTTTCAAATTCAGTTTTCAGAAATATGAACATAAAAGTCTTAGCTCGGGCATATCAACTTTTCAGAATTTTTCGTAGACCCCTTCAAGTCGAATTCACGTGCTAAAACAGTGAGTGTAAAGAATTCAAAGATACTGGCATGTCATATAACAATCAATTTGTCAAGAAGGAACATGTTGTTACTGTCTGTTCATCTTTTAAGCATTATTGACATCAGCACGCGCACATGAAATCGCTTTGTCGACGCACGATTACTCAAGTGCTCATAATCTATAGGCTTATTATTAAGTAGCGGAAAAATGGAGCTACTTATTGGTTTTATTTTACACACGATTTGAATCACCCTTCATCATTTCTACATTTTGTGAGGTAGAAGGTTGAAATTCGGAATGTAGCTTACTATGGGCATGTGCACCTTCACTATTTAGTTTGGTTTTGATTAGCCCACTAAGGTCGGAGTTTTGGGGGTGAAAATTAGAGGGGACCAAAAGATCTAGGAGTATATATGCATATAAAGGAGTGAAATTTGGTATGCAGATTCCTATAAGCAGGATCTCCATTCTATAAAGATTTTTTCCCCCCAGAGGTATCCATGCCTTCCCGACTCAGTGGCGAAAATGCATCGAAAAGATGGGGACTACCAACTCTGTCTGTAATAAAGGAGCTGTAAAAAAATATTTCCGGTTTTCATCTGACTGACCCTCGTAAGCAGAATAAGAATGGAGCTACTTATTGGTTTTATAATGTCAGTCAGTCCGTCCCCTACATAATTTCTACATTGTTTTGAGGTAGAAGGTTGAAATTCGGAATGTAGCTTATTATGGGCATGCCCATCTGCACTATTTAGTTTGGTTTTGTTTGGTATACAGGGTTTGGAATTATAGGGGTGGGATTCAGAGAGGGCAACATTTCTATGTAGTATTTAGGTACGTAAAGGCATAAAATCCAGTATCCAGATTCCTCTAGGCAAGATCTACATTACTATGAAGTTTAGGCCCAATTGTTCCAGTGGGATCGGATTTGCGGGGGTGGCAGTTACTTGGTCCTTAGAACTATGGCAACACATGGCATGTACGAGGGTGGGCTGAAAAGTAATGCCTCCATGGCTGTAACTTTTTTATTTTTTAACCGATTTTCAAAATTCTTTTTGTATCTGATACTCACATTTCTCCTCTATGTAATGCACTATTCACTTTTCGACATGGTCCCCATCCCTTTCCACGCATTGTACCAATGCGTGACTAGTTGGGTGAACCCGTCGGAGAGGAATTCCGGGGTTGTCGTCAACACGAGGATTGAATGGCAGCTTTGGATCCTCTTCTGCAGCACGATAACGCCCGTCCGCACACGATCGCCACACATCAGAGGGGGTTGCAGCGCCTACAGTTCAAAGATGAAAAACTGCAGTTCAAAAATGAAAGACTTTGCGCCTTGCTACTTTCACCACTTCCCAAAGAGGAAAGAGCACCTTAAGGAGCATGAGTTGCGTTCTCCGACGGGTTCACTCGACTAGTCACGCGTTGGTACAATGCGTGGAAAGGGATGGGGACTAAGTCAAAAAGTGAATAGTGCATTACATAGAGGAGAAATGTGAGTATCAGATACAAAAAGAATTTTGAAAATCGGTTAAAAAATAAAAAAGTTACAGCCATGGAGGCATTATTTTCAGCCCACCCTCATAATATATCATATATTCGGAAATGATGAGAAAGGAAAGAAGATACAAGGTTTTTTTACATTTTTCATGTATTACGTTCGAGAAAATCAATTTATTGATTAAAAAAAACTTGGGGAGAGGTAAAAAGTGCAGATAAAGGGG
>JAHWFO010022496.1:16996-99055 GCA_023313115.1 Rhysida immarginata
CTGCTTCACTGCTAAAGCTCCTCCTTGGAATGTTTACAAGATTTTATCTTTTATTCCTGGCTTTGTCAATGATCAAAGGTTCTTTGAAAAAGCTAGAAATAAAAATACACAAATTCCCCCACTTGTTTGCTTGAATCTATGCCAAGCAGGAGGAGTGTAAAACAAATTTCAATGACTTACCCAACCAAACTTTTTCAAATGGATACATAATTTAAATATAATGAAGTTGTTATAGTTTACCTTCCTTTTTTGGATTCCTTCCAGAATAGAGAATCTCTGCAACTTCAAAACCTTTCAGTCTTTTTGCAACAGCACTGCCTTTTAATTTTGAAGTATAGAATAATTAGAAAGTAGAGAATTTTTTTCCTAAGCAATTAGAATTGCATAATTTAATGATTTTTTAAAATAATATTTACCTATTCTACCCAATCCAACAACACCCACAACAGATCCCTTCAAAAGGGTTCCACACATATAAAGCGGTGCCCAATTAGCTTTCTTCCATCCTCCACTTTAAAAAGGAAAAAGGTGATAGTATTTATAAGTATTTGGTGGATCTTAGTATCAGGTCGTTGCATATCAAATATCGGATTTCGAGATGGCTTCCGCGATTCAGCATGGTTTCCACGTTTAGTAGCAAGTACCCATAACAAAGTGGTACATTCCCAGAGATAAACCTATCAGCAACCAGTTGCCTGAAATTTGCATGTCTGCAATGATATTTAATAGCGTTTGAACCCAAGTGAAGATAGTCACGACTTCATACAAATTACGTGTGATAATGCATTACGAGTTCAGGTTGAATCACACTGCATCCAACGCCTCTCAAAACATCAATAAGGTATTCAGTCCAACTGTCCAACGTTGGTTCCGAAAATTCCAGGCGGACCTAGCAAATGAGCCACGTGGCAGACCGCCCAACATGTTGAATGACGCTGATCTGTCAAAAAATGTTCGGGACCTTGCAGGGGGTCATGCTGTATCAGCGTTGACTGTCAGTAAACACCTTAGGACCATCGGCAAGGTGAAAAAGCAAAACAAATGGGTCCCACATGAGGTGTGTACAGAACTGCTTTTGCGCCATGAAGAAGCGGGGATTCTTGATCGCTTTGTTACCTATACGAAGTGGAGAAGTGGCTCCTATACGACAATAGGAAATGGTCAGCACAGTGGCTGAATGCTGATGAACCCCTGTGACAGTTCCTAAACCCCCGTTGCACCGCAGGAAGCTCATGGTTACAGTTTGGTGGAACATCCGTGGTGTATTGTATTACAGCTTCCTGCAGCAGGGGGAGACGATCACTGCTGCGACCTACTGTCATGAACTGCATTGTATGCACACAAAACTGTGTCAGCAACAACCTGCAATTGTGCATTGCAAAGGCATCCTTCTGCTGCACGAATAACCATGCAGGTGCTACAGGATCTGAGCTACGAGGTGACCCCCCCCCCCTACTCTGTGGACCTCTCCCCTACCGACTACCATCTTTTCCAGAGTCTGGACAATTTTCTCCGGAGGAAAACAGACGTCGAAAATGCATTCCAGGAGTTTATTGAGTCCCGTGACCATGGATTCTATCGGAGCGGGCTCGAGAAGCTGCCAAATCGTTGGCAACAATGTTTGGATTGCAATGGAGGTTCTTTTGAATACCACCTGTGAAGATGTCCTTTCTAGAGGGCCATTAAAGATGACCTCTGCAATCCGACATTTGATATGCAACGACCTGATACATTTAAAGATACAATGCCCCAGCCGTTTAAGCTGATACAATGCTTTTGGATAGTTATATACAGAAATGACATATAAAAATAAAAAACTACATGATATCCTTCTCTCAAAGAGCAAATATATTCTTGGGCTTATGCTGCAAACATGATGAAGGAAATTTTCAGGGATAAAGTCAAGACCAACTAATCTTAGGAATTCCTTAGAGCCCAATTACTCAGTTCTGGGAGGTAACAATACACGTCGCATATGCACAGTTAATAGAAAATAGTTCTTCGCATAGAATAGCAGTGATTGGTCAATTTTTTTTTAATACAATATCTTTTACCTGCTTATTTTGTAAAGTTTCCAGTGAAAAAGTGTTTGTTGATTCAGTCATATCATCATATTTAGTATTGCTCTAGAATACGAGGTCTGTTCAAAAAATACGTAGACTGACGTCATAAAACAAAATATACTTTATTCAGAAGTTACACATCTGGGTCCCCTTCAAAGTACTCTCCTCCCCGACGCACACACTTATCCCAACGGTGTTTCCACTTTTGGAAACAGTCCTGGAACGCTTCTTTTGTGATGTCCTTCAGCGCCTTCGTCGCATTTGCCTTTATGTCGGGAATCGTCTCAAATCTCCTTCCTTTCAAAGGTCTTTTGAGTTGGGAAACAAGAAGAAGTCACAAGGAGCGAGGTCAGGTGAGGGGGGGGGGGGTGAGGAAGAACAGTGATCGAGTGTTTGGCCAAAAACTCTCGAGTTCTGAGGGCTGAATGGGCTGGAGCGTTGTCGTGATGAAACAACCAGTCACCTCTCGTCCATATTTCTGGCCTTTTCCACTCGTCCAGTGGCAGTTTTTCCGAATTTAACACAAAATTTCACAGCAACTCTTTGCTCGTTCAAGTCACTCATTCTAAAAATCCGCCAAACGAAAAAAAACACACTTCACAAACAACCGCGTAGCTAATCAACCAATACTGATATTTGCAATCAAAAAACTGCCTTGTAATCAGCGGATCTGTCAGAAGATGGCGACACCAAGCGATTTTGATTGGGACCAACAGGGCCCGCACAATTCAAACAGTCTACGTATTTTTTGAACAGACCTCGTACATTTTTATATGCATTTTTTATTAATAAATGTTGTATTAAAATGACAGCGTGAATTCGTTTTGGAAGAGAATGAATCAGTTGTCGACATCAGTGTTCGACCAAACCTTCCGTTTCAGTTCTTGAATTGTGAGTGGTTATCGTTTGCCAGGTTGCGTTTCATGATTTTCCGTAGACCTTCTATGGAGTTCAGGTCTGGGAGTTAAGATAGGAGGCCAGGGCTTTGTGTGAGTATCCTGTTCCTGTAGCCAGTTCTCAGTTGAATGCGATATGAGAGCTAGAGGTTATCTTGTTGAAAGAAAAAGTCTGTCTCCATATAAATTTTCGGATGATAAGACAAGAAATGCATCCAGTATTTCTGTAAGCCAATGAATTAATCATTCCTCTGAAGATTACAAGCTCTCTCGTACCCATGGAGCTCATGATGCTGCTGGGAAACTTGACATTTTTGTTCATGGTGCAGGGATAGTGGGATTCTTCTTTAGTTCACCATACACTGATTTCTTGATCACCGAACGTATACAGAATCGGGATTCATTGCTGAAGATGACATTGCTGAAGTTCTCAGGAGTCCAATTGGCATGAGCTTTACACCACTTGAGTCGTGCTTTGCATTTTGTTCAACATAGGTATTTGTTTGGCACACAGATGTTCATTCCAAATTCAGATAAGCGTCGGAGTGTTGTGTCCTTAGGGATACATCAGTACCATCTTACGCCACAATGAGTTAATAATTTTTGATGATTTGAATCGATTATTAGGTACAATTTTGCGCACCCAAATTTTTTCAAGTGTCGTCGTTGCACGTTTGTGTCCACGTTTGTCCCGACTTGTTTAAAATCCATAGCCGGAATTTGCTATTATCAAAACTTTGGAAAGAGCACTTTATGAGCAATGTAATGTACCAGCAATATCACTTTGTTTGCGACCTGATTTGTGCAATTGGAGTATTAGCTTACACAGGATTAATGAGAGATCCTTTTTGAGTGACAAACAGCCAGAAATTCTTTAGCAGCCGAGGAAGTATGTGAAAAAGTATTCTAGACTGGAAAACCAAATGGGATATCCCATTTCAGACTATGTAAATCGGAATTCCATTATTTTGATGCGGTGCAGTCAATATTCCATTATTTTGAAGGGATGAAAATATGCGAAAAGACATGAAAAAATTGTTCTTCAACATGGTACAGTCGAACCCGCAAACTCAAACTCTGATAACTCAAATTCCCAGTTAACTCAAACGATATTCTAAGTCCCATCCCCCAGAGCATTTAATTCAATAGAAAATTCACTCATTAAATCAAACAAATTTTTTAATAAATCCCGGATAACTCAAAGTAATTTTGGTTTTAGTTAATAGGTATTCCTAAATTTAAGCAAAACTTGTCTTAAAAAAACAAGCTTTGCCTGTTGAAACTTTATTTCATTTTTCAACTTGATATTTTTTACGTCCACATGACAAAGAAAACGATGCAAGAATCTTTTGCAGTCGCTGGCAGCCATTGTGAAAATCAAAACTTAACCTGAACACAAAATTGCGAATCAAACTTGTTGTTTGCGATCGTTCAATGGGAGATATTTAGACGTAGTAATTGATGATGATTGCACGTTCATTTTTAGAGGAAGTGTTTATGTTGACCATAAAGTTCGTTGCATGAACGATCACAAACGAGTTTTTAGAAGCAGTCATACACTTCTGATTGCCCGTCACCATTTTCATCATTTCGAAACTTCACTGTCTCATTGCCTTTATCGATGTAAAAGTAACGGAAATTTGAGAAAAAAAGTGAATTATCTGTTTCAAATATAAAACATTTATACATATATCATAAATGTCATCAGATGAAATATTAATGGGCAAAAATCGCCAGGAGATGCCTTTCAAAAATTTTTACAAACCGGAAGTAGAATTTGGAAGCCATGCCAAAACAGCATGGGAATTGATTTTGTGTTGGAAAAGACCATATTTTACTGGGTCCGTATTGTATTTGTATATGGATCTCATTAAAATTAATCAAATTCATAGAAATATTGTGAGTATTGTGTAGGCTAATCTTTGTAGTGGTCATGTAGCCTCGTTTTCGTTAACTTTATTGGTTAACTCCAAAACCTGATAAGTCAAAATTTTTATGTGGTCCGTTGACGATTTGAGTTATCAGGGTTCGAGTGTATTGCCAAACCTCATCATGTCGCAACACCAGTCTAGCTTTATAAGCAAATGGCTGAGATGTGTGTCCCATCTGCCATATTCACAAGATATTGTGCCATCAGATTACTATTTGATGAAAAATAGCCACTGGAGACATGAAAGTAAAACGCTATTTACATGTCGTTAGGGTTTGGTTAGTTTAGAAAGCCAAAGGTTCCTGATTCGAATCCAGGCTGTGGAATTTTCTTTCCTATTTTTCATCAATAATTTGAACAGCTGAGTTATGATCTAGGATAAAACTCTCATAGAACATTCATGAGAGATTACTATTTGTTTAGATCTTTTCTCGAGAGCAGTTTAGTTCTCATGAGATTGAAAATTGGCTAGTTAATTGGGATTGCTTCCAAACATCCAGACTTCTATCACGGAATACACTTTATTATCAGAAAAATGGGAGAAGGTTTTGTTCCAATGATAAATACAACCTGTGACAATAAAGTTCGGTGAATGACGTCAAATTGCTAACGGTCGTAAGAGTGCACCATCGTCGTATCCTGCCCCAGACAGGTCGAGACATGTTTAAAAAAATTTGAGAGAATCAGCGCTGCGAGTGTGTTTATTGTGTTTAAACAGGACATTGAAGAGAGAAGGCATAGTACGCGCGGTCGAAACCCAATATGGATCAGCGAACGAAAGAGACTCATGAAATGATGACAACAGTTTACAAAGAAAATGCTATTACTTTGAAGTGTGTTTGTGAGTGGTTTAAATGATTCCGAGGAGGCTGGAACACCGTAGAAGAGACCCCCCAAAGTGGCCAGACATCCAACGTAATGTTACGACCCAACTGAAGGCTATCCCTAAAAATGACTACGCCAGGAGTTTCCAGGACTTGTACAGGCATTCCCAGAAGTGCATTACCATCGACGGGGATTACTTTGAAGGATAGTAACTGCTGTTTCATGTAATCGAGCAATCCACTCTCAATATGCCATCATTCACCGAACTTTATTGTCACAGGTTGTATTTAGAATAAACTAATTGTCATCTTTCTATAAAAAGTAATTTCTTGTTTGCCCAAACAACTTATTTATACACCCAATGGCATAACTTTTAAATTTATTAACTTGTTCACCTCCTAAATATGACAACAAGTGATAAAAATAGTTTAAAGATTAAAAATCAAAAATTTTATATTTACTTTGTGACTTCTTTTGAGGCTTCTATAAGACGACGTGCTGTCGCTAAAAGTAAAGCTACTGTTAAATCAGCACAGGCATCAGTTAAAACATCAGGTGTATAACCAACTTTAATATTTCTAAAAGTAAAAAAAGGAAAATTACATTAACTTTGAATAAATTTCACAATTTGATTTTTTTTTTAATAATTAAATGATTTTTTAAACAAATAGAAAAATTTTCTTCCAAACCTTTTCTTGCATTCATTAATATCAATATGATCAAATCCAACAGACATTGTAGAAATACCTTTCAAGTTAGGGCCTAAATGCATATATAATTAGGCATAAATATATATTTCATACAATTTGACTTAACAATAGTTCACGTCTATATTTACCAGCTGCATCTAAAAATTCAGCATCAATTTTGTTTGTTAGAAAAACCACCAGACCAGTTTTGCCTTTAATTTTTTCAAGAGTTTCTTCTCTTGTTATAGGATATGTTTTATCCCATTCTTCTACATTATATCTTCCATGCAAAAAAAACAAAAAAAAAACGATATTAAACTAAAAAAAAATGTCCTTCCTTTTCATGACAAGAAAATATTAAATAAAATGATTGTTGAGTATATATTGTTTTAATAAATGTTAATTAAAATATCTCCACGTGATTATCGCTGTCTGCAGCTAGTTGTCCCTCGCGAATAATTTTCGTGATCACGAGGATGTCTGTCCCACTATTGTTGATGTTCTTTCCATGGTTACTGTTTTTTTTATTTCAGACAGACCACTTCCAGCTTCTGGCTTGACCAATCGTCCCTCCTTCTGGTCCTCCACGTCCTTCCTAGCCTGCAGCATGGCGTTCAACTTCCATTTATCATTTTCATTCCAATGCTCTGCAAATGACTCCTACCCTGCCATTCGATGTTTAGTTTCTTATTGAATTTCTCACTTTCTCGCGGCAGCCATAATTCTTTACCGAGCAGCATTGTTTTGCGGGTTTACTTATAAGGTAATAATGAAATTTCTTTTAATGCTATTTCAACAATAACGCGCATAAGGGACGCCATGCTGCACATTTCAATTCTTATTTCCCATTAATAATTAATTATGATTTTGCTGTCTTTCTTTAGACATTAAATGGGAATTTGAAATTTCTTTTTTTCCTTATTCTTTATAAGGAATTGGTCTGTCTCAATTTTTTTTATATTTAATCTCAATTCGCTCAATGTAGCGATTAATATTTCTCGTTACAGTGTTTAGCTGCATTTAAAGTACATTTAAGTATTTCTTTATTTTATTCCGAGAAATATTTTCTTTTGTAATTGAGATCGCAATGCCTATTCCTCAATTAAATCATATTGTATAGAACATTCTTTTGTACAGAATTTTTGTATTTTATAAATAAATATCGCAATTTTTAAACCAAAATAAAAGTCTTTTAACGAGCCACGTTTACTCTTAAGTTTTGGGGTTCTTTCTTTTAAAGTACCACCCATTAAATTCTATTTATTTTGCTCCCCCCTCTGAACACAGAGATTCATTATATCCAAGGAGTTGAAAATCCAATGGATATATTTGGAACTTCAGAAATAGTTCATTTTTTAAGAACTATTTCTACAATAGCACCATGTAACGAACTGTATAATTATCTTGATGACATCCACACTGTCTAGTATACAAGGAAAAAATACACAGGCTTTAAATAGACAATACTGTATCCTATTTTAAATGTCGATACATTTCGGTATTGCACAATCTTAACATCGGTACAATACATAATGCCAATTTTATAATGGAAAGTCCATATCACAAAGTTTATATTTCCCGGGAAAAAAACTTCATTATATGGATTTGCCGTTATACATTTGGCATTATGTAGAGTCCCGTTATATAGAGGAAGCACTGTTTTTTTTTAATGGTGCTCGGTGGCCGAGAGGGTTAAGGCACAGGTCTTATCGCTCTCCGACCCAGCGAATCGCGGGTTCGAATCCCGCCGAGGGCATGGATGTTTGTGCTTGTCCTTTCTCTAACATTTTCTCTCGTGAGGTTGGCGTCAGGAAAGGCATCCGGGCGTAAAAATCATTGCCAAATCAAAAAAAAATTAACACAGCGACCCCATGTGGAAATGGGAAAAAGCTGAAGATTAACAACAACTGTATTAAAAATAGTTTACTGTATCGTCTACTTGAAGCCTGTAAAATTATCTTTGTTTCCTTTGAGGTAGCCACCATTCTTATAGTGGTTTTCTTGCCAATTCCCAATAGGAAAAAACTAGTGAACTATCTCCTTGAGCTGTGTCAATCACCAAGCATCAAGTAATCATATAATATCAACCATTTAGTATACAATTGTTTGGTCAACCGCTCAAGACTATTCGTACCAGATCTCCAATCCATCTCAGATACATGTCATGTTATTTTTCAATGAGTTATCTTATGTCAACACAGCTTCACTACCAATGCTTCCAAACACCTTATTTGCAAATTTGCCTTTATTTTTTAAATAAATTGTATGTATTAATATAAAAGTAGTCACTGGACAGCAGGATTCGGACATCAGGCATTTGTGGGGATGTTAAATTATCAGCTCTTAAATACAGCTTATCAGCATTTCACTTTGGTAATTTAGTCAAGTTTTTCGAGCTAATTTTAATAAATTTATAGCTTAATTTTAGATTATTAAGACAAAAAACATTCTACAGAACTGTCTGAACCATGAAGGGCTAAGAAATAGCTGTACATAATAAATAAATAAATACATATTTCTTAATTATTATACTTTTCTTTGAAATTAGATAAAATTTACATGGAACATAAGCTTACTTCTCTTTCAAGAGCATGACTGCATCTCGTGGAAAATCTGACCGCAAGATATACACCGAAGATTTGTTTTTATTCTCCATTCTAACGTATCTTCTAGAATAAGAAAGAATAAGTAATCATAAAGCATCAAATAAAGTTTTAAATTTTTAACTTTTCTACCTTTTCGGTGTTGAGGATGTGAAATAACCATTGGAATTATTGGAAATTTAGCCTAACAGAGGATCAGCCTGGTGAGGCTTTGCTTGGTTCTTCCAAGCTTGTTAGTAAAGGGACAAACACAAACATCCATGCCCTCAGCAGAATTCAAACCCGCAATTTGCTGGTTTCGAGAGCGACAAAATCTTAGCTACCGAGTTGGCTTAAATTTTTATTGTAATAAAATTAATGTCGCTTTTTTTTTTCTACTTATGACATTTTTTGTTTCCCTTCAGAAAATATATTGCTAATTATCATTCCATGATAGTCGTTGCAAAGGAAACACCAATCTAAGCTGAAGAATAAGCATTCCTGTTCTCGAGTTCATCCAGTTGCAATTTCAAATCCTATAGGCATCGATGCTCATATTTGTCCCTCGAATGAATGAAACATTTAAAGAGCTGGAATGTGGAATGAAATTAATCTAATGGCAAGAATGTATGGTTATGTTGTTACTGCTCTGAAAATCAAATAAATCAACTCATCCAATTGGCCGATGTAAAAATTGCTTAAAGGGATCTGGAATTTTCTAAGCTTATAATGAAACAAAAGAAATAATAAAATATGGGCTTTGGAAAGAAGATTTTCCTGTCCAATATTCATAAGATCTTTCTTTATTTCATTTCTAACTGAAATCGAATTATTTTCAAATTTTGATAACAGTTGCTGGAAATGTCCAGCAAAAGCGAACCTGCAAACACAAGACACAAGGCATGCACACAGATACATTTAGACATAATTATTTAAACATATCCACTACAGGACAACTCCTGGCCATTCTTCAGTTAAAATGGATTCTCAAAGCTAAACAAATGGAATAGATCAGAACAGCCATAAGGCTTTAAAAGGTAGGGAGGGCCAAGAACGGATGAAGGTACAAATTTCACATGAGGATTAACATTTGACTGGGCTGTTCCAAAGAACCCACAGGCCTTAAGGAAATTAAACAGAATTGTGAGAATGCCCTATCTATACAACTGTGTCTAAAGAGATGAGCTCACCACTAGATTAATTTTATTATGCATAATCATTTGAATGCACATCATCACGATTGGTTCTGACTTAATCGGAAAACGTATAAAAAGGAAGTACATGCCTACTTTATATGGCCCATTAGGCTTGTAATTTAGCAATGAATCCAGATCACAGATTGTTTTCCTTTTGTTTTTTTCATGTTAACATCTTTACTTTATTTGGAGCATTAACTCCAGTTCTTATTACCTAATAAAGTTTTCATCAGCATTCTGCAATGTGGAAAAGAGAAATTGCCAATCTGCAAGGGGGGTGCCTGCGCTATCACTGAACCTTTATGTTTGTAGTTTTTGGGACACTTGGAGATAGTCTTGCGTAAATAAATCTGTGGTAGCCCAATTGGTAAAGGTGAAGACTCATGGGTCCTGCTTCAAATCTAGGTGCCAGAATTTTCTCTTCTATTTTTCATATTAATATCTTTATTTTTGTAATTTTTTTTTTTTCTATCAGCTAATTAAGATGGCAGACACATGAAGGGACAAATAACTATGATTAAGATAGCATTTATTTTGAATCAATTTATCTACTACCATATGATAATGTACAGTCGAACCTCATTAACGCGTATTTCGAGGGAATGAGCATAAAATATATGTTCTCCGGGATATCATACAGGGTGACCATTATTTTTTACGATGCTAATCGGAAACATAGTCGTGAAGAATCCGGAACATATCCGAGACACATAATTTTTGTCAATTAAAATCTATCAACATCCAATTAATATATATTTATTCTTTTTATTAAAAAAGGATGCTTACTTACTGCAGGGCAGTACACTGAAATCGCAACTGTCCCGGAAAACGGGGGCATTCTGGTCACCCTATGGATATGTATTATCTGGGTATGAAATACAATTCGCTGAAATAGACAGGACCAAGGGAAAAATAAAGTGTTCCAAAATGAACTGACATTTTGAATTTGCTGCCATTTTTTTCATGCTACAACCAGAGTAGAGATTTTTATATGCTGTCATTATTAAACATTGAGGTTAAATTATGAAAAACTACACAATTGGAAAACGCGTATAAATTATAAAAATTCACTTCAAAAATAATAAAAAATTTTCGAAAACTGTCCTTGAGGTGATGTGAATTGGCCGCCAAGGTCATAGGACTTGACTTCTTTCTCTGGAGTTATCTTAAGAATAAAGTGTACATCAATAAACCACAAAATACTGAGGACCTCAAAGATGAAATTCAACACAACATTGCCGAAACTTCCCAGCAATTATATGTCAACATGTTAAGGAAAATTTCCTCAAAAGAGTGAATTTGTGCTACCAATGCCGGGGCAGCCATTTTCAGAGGTTTTGTATCCCACACAATCTCCGCATTTTTACTTTCTAATAAAGCAAAAATGTTATAAATTTTCCGATGACAAATGTGTTTTATTAAAAAATTAAAATGTCAGTCCATTCTGGGACACCCTTTACATATAAAGAAGAATGGGATTATGTATTAAGCGGTGTCAAGAACGGATGAAGGGTGGGTGTCGTATTAGCGAGGTTCAACTGTAATTAAATGTTTCTAAAGTAATTATGAGTAAAATATAGAAATTTTATCTGAACCTTCTACACTTAATAAATATGACCAAAGGAGGGCACATAATCGTAAAACAAGTTTTTTAAGAGCAGTATGCACATTCATCTATTTACTCACCAGCAAGGGCATATACATGGCATTCATGTGCACATCCTCAAATCAGAAGCATTATACGGGTTCCAATTCAGTAATTTTGTTAAAATCTCAAAAAACGATGATGTTTTTTAGTACATATACACATTTAAATGAGGAAAATTATTGTTCTTGAAATTCAGAAAACAGCATTAGTGTACTTGCACTATTATTTGCGTTTCGCTCCAAATACAGTGGAAGCCGGATAATAGGACCACATAGGGACGAGACCGTTTTGGTCTTAATAACCGATTGATCCTATTACCCAAGTTAACAATTTTCGCTGCCCTTATAAGATACAGTTTACTATGTGTATATCCTTAATAAGAGCATATCGTATGTTGGACTGGTCACATTTATTCAAAAATTTACATATGCATACGTACAATGTTTGTATGTACATGTATAACATTGTAGCCCATTAAATTTAATTCCAGAAATCACGTAACGTGGCTTGCTTCTGACGTTTTGCTGTGATGCTGAATATACTCCTCACATGCTTCCAAGGAATCCATCAGAGAATTCTCACTTCCTTCTTCGTGTGATATCCTTACGTTTACCCATTTTTAGCGAAGTGATACGCTTACATGTAAAAACACGTATTGTTACTGACTACACTGACTCGAACCGGAATGCCCTCGTTTATTTATACCAACAAAGGGCGTTTTTGAATATTCGAGAATGTGCACGCGTCTTCTACACGGCCGCAGGTGCGACGCTGATGAGTGAATTTCACAGAAGTGGTCCTAAAAAACAGTTTTTTGGTCCTAATATCCGAAGAATTTTTACATTATTGGTATAGATCGGGATTGGGATATAGAGTTTTGGTCCTAATAGGCGGCTGGTCCTATTATCCAGCTTCCACTGTAGTTGCTTTCAAATAAAAGTTTCTAAGTAGGAAAATATTAATTAATAAACAAAAAATACATTGGAAATTAACTGGAGAATATGTTTAGGTAATAAAAAATTAAAAGACTTTTACATCAATTTATTTTAGTAACGAAGTTAGTGGCACGCGGTCCGTAAGACCGCAAGTCCTATATTTGTGAATCTAGGGAAGAAATCGTGGATTATGGCATACTGACTTCTAGAAGGGTCCAAGTTGGGAGAATACAGAAGTGGCGTAAGCTACTTCTATCAGCGTAAGCTACAGAAGTGATCATTTGTTTCTTTTAAATTCATAAGAAGTGAATATCTTCTTCTTTTTTAGGTCCTATCTCCCAAGTGGTGGAGTTGACCTATTAAATGGGAGGAGGTCAGACTATCTTAGTTAGGTTGATAAAAGTTTAACCGCTGCGTTAGCAGATGCAAGGATTCTGAAGAGGATATGGGCTTTAGAGAGGAAGTCTTTAGTACAGGAAAGGATAAACCGCCACTGAGATCTCATTGCAGGATTAATAAGGAGAATGGAATTAAGAGAAAAAGGGACATTACGTGCTAAGAGGAGATGCCTAAAAGAATTTCGATGAGTAGCATAAGTTCTGAATTTTCCACAGCCCCACAGTCGCAAAAGGGAGTTTATAAGGCCAAGTCTGAATAAGTATTTTTTATTAGGAAAATGTCTGATCTGAGGCAGGAGATAAGCATCAGGTCCTGTTTGGATAGAAGTATTGGCCTGACCAGTGGACTATCAAGCACAACAGTTAAAATCATCCTTTTTAGCTTTTACCCCAGTGGGCTAGGGTTTCTCCATTCACTTTTCCATACGTTGAAAAGTTCTTTAGCTAGATAAGGCTTCAAAACTGGAATGTATACTGGGAAGACTAGCATGAATTCAAAATTTCTGCCCTGTTTTGCTAGGAAGTCAGCGCAGGTATTCCCCATAATGCCACTATGCCCTGGGCACCAGATGAAGGAGGATGCAGATAATATGGTCCCGGAGATAATGGTCCCATATGTTCAGCATGGGCTATTTAAATATCTTAAATTGACACAACCGATAGGTCATTTATAACTTTGATAAATTATAACACATATACTAGTTTTTAATATAAATCACTTTAATGTTTAATTAAAATTACATTGTTTTTAATTTGATTGTCAAAATTTGAGTGTCTCTCATACATTTAAGTGATAATTACGTGTAGCAGATTAATTCCATTTTTTAATCTTTTTTTTTTTTTTAGTATTAATTGTAAAACCTGCAGTAATATTAAATGAAATAGCGAACAGAGCAGAGCTAACTGGGAGAAGAGAAAGAGCGAACATGCTTGGGGGACGGCTCTAGTATATTTGAAAGAAATGTAGCGTATCTTTAATTGCAAATCATCAGCGTCATTCATAGTAGTCATTCTATCCCATATTAATACTCACAAGTAAGACACCTTGAGACAGCTTGGCTGTCCGTGGTGTCTGCGATAGCCCAATTGGTAGAGGCATCGGCCATGATAGTCGAGGTTCCTGGTTCGAATCCGGGTCGCAGAATTTTTCCTTCCATTTTTCAATTGAAAAATCATTACCTATGCTTGGAGACGCTTCTCCAGTTAATAATTATTATTATTTACTATATAGGACCATTATCTCCTACTTTGCATTTGGGACCATTATACCCGGGATCATGTTATCCTACACCCGATGAAGGAAACCTCAATATGTAACTGTTGTAGGGCAAGAACACTATAATAGAGATTATAGTAATAGAGATTATAGTAGCTGAGATTAGTCCAATTTGAGAAGAGGATTTCCAGTTGCATTCTCTCAGTGAGCGGTGAAGGCTCGAGAGAACGGATTTGGCGTCCGAGATAATAACGTGTTTTGTTCGTGTCTATGGTTAGAATTTATAATATGCAGAAGATATTCACAAAAATATAGTGATGCGGTCCCTGAGACCGCGCGCCATCTTTGGAGTGTTAAATTGGATTTTAGAGTAAACATGCACTCCTTCATTAAAGTTAAGTTTACTTTTAGAGATCGCAATACGAGTCTGCGAATATTAAATGCTGAAACTATTAAGATAAATTAGTCAAGAAAATGAAACCTTTTAAAATTCAGCCAAATTAACCTGTTGTCATTTGACAACATCGATGAAGTCGTACTGCTCCATTTTGAATTTAAAAGAAGGTTTAAACGAGACAACACGCTAACTGCTCCTCGAGAAATCATTTAACCATATTCGTTTTTTTATTTAAATGAGAAAACTTTATTTGTCATCTCGATTAACCTTCATCGACACTTCGGAAATATTATTTTTATTTTATTTTCATAATACAATCAAACGCGCACTTCCTACGGTCGGTGATAAAAAGAGAAGCTTATGCTAATGTCAAGACGATGATCGGCTAGTTTTTCCCCCCCAATGGCTTCTAGGATTAAAGTTGACCTATAAAATTTCCTCTTATCTCATATTAAAATATGGTCAAACGATAATAAGTTTGACGTCGTTCTTCTACGGATGTGCTCCCCCCCTCCTCAAAGAGCGACCTTTCGGCCGTTCATCATGACGTCACGACTTCTCCGGAATGCATGGCAACCGTAAACATCCTCTTAATTCTGACGTCTGAATGACTGCTCCTGTTTGTCTCGATTTTAAGAAACGGACGTATAACCAGATAATGCTTCAGAAATTTTTTTTCCAACCAGATATTGCTGGCATTTCTACGCTTCCCCCGTCGCAGTAGGCATATTGCGAACACTCTATTTGGCCACTCAAGTCGGTTACTCAACAATTGTTCTCTTTAATGAGAGTTTTTACGCTCGAGCTGAGTCATAACGTGGCGAATAAAAATTTGCTTGCATCATTAAAAAACTCACAAAGAAAGAAATTACAAAAGAAAAAAATTGAAATAAAATTTAAATATTTAATTTCGTGAAGTCTCGGGCTGAGTAGGCTGAAATATTTTTTTGTCGGGTTCCTCTTATTGTTAATCATAATTGTTAAATAATGAAATGTTAAACGCACCGTTTTTCAAAATAATATTTTAAAAGGACCCCTCCTTATCCGTTGATGACACTTTGAGGAAGGAAGAGAAGAAGCGCTGAATTCGCTTATTTGGTTTTTTTTTCAAGATTTTTAAAGTGTCATCATGCCACTTTGATAATTTTCAAATAAATCTTTCCAATGCCAATTTCTGTTCCGTGTCATTGCCACGAAAATAGTAAGAGGAGCAGTAGGTCATAGCATCATTAGCAATTTAATCTTTCCGCATGTTAACTGTATCGCAGCAAATCTCTGCGGTAATTGGATAGCAGTCTGTTCGCAAGTTTCGTTTTCGACTATTCGACCTCGCTTACTAAAGTCGTCACTTCCACGTTACAAAGTACACTGCACCATTATTTCTAATGAGTTATCCTCCTTACCCTCCTGGCCCGGGCGGTTATCCTTATCCTAATGCCTATCCGCAACCTCCTCCTCCAGCGGGAGCAGCTGCTAGTTACGGATTTGCTTCCCATGTGAACCCTTATCCAAACCAGCAGTATCCTCCGACACCACAGGTGAGAATTGTGAAATATCTCTCAATGATGATCGTGATGATGATGTGTTTTTTTTAATGAAATTTACAGTTTACTTTCATCAATAGTAAAATCAATCAATATTTTATAACTTTTTGTATTGATCGCAGGGTTTTCCTTATCCAACACCGCCAACTAGCGTGCCACCTTATCCGGGAGCGAGCCCCGTCCATCAGCCGGCCACTTACGGCGGCAATCTTCCTTACGCACCGCAACCTCAGCAATCGGGCCTCTCCTATCCAACACAAGTGATTAGCATTTTTATTTTAATACTTTATATAACTTTAAATACTCTCGAGAAGTCTTAAATATATTAGGATTATTAAAATACACCCCCCGCAGGTAAGAAACATAAAAACAAACCTGATCACGTGACCTGCTACGTGGGCGTGGCGACGTAGCAAAGTTCGCTGAGTAAGGGAAAGAGTTGTAATTTTTTTTCAATAATATTTTGATGATTGTGCTATTGTTCGAACCCAATCCCATTTGAAATCAAGGCATTTTTGAGGTAACGGTGATAATTATATTTGATTGTATTTGTAACTTGTTATCTGCTAACACCTGTTTATCGGAAGCGAATTTAGATAAGGAAATTTTGAGGAGCGGAAAAAAACATTATGAGCTCGTGATGCAATCGTTTTTGTATTCTTGCGCTAGATTAAAGAATGAGATTGAGAAGTAATGAAAAATTGTTAAAACTAATGATCATGTATAGATAAAACAGCTTTATTCTTAAGATCCGGTGTATAAAAGAAGATTGAAGAAATATAAGAAATCAATGATGTTATACTTTCATAAATATTTTCTTCTCCCTGTAGCCTGTAGAGCCGTACCTGGAAGAACACTCTTCCCCGGCCGCATTTTATCAAAATTAATTTCAACGCTTTTCAGAATTATGTAATTAACAATATCGCAATCTCATTAGATGAACATCAAAATCACTTTTAATAAAGATAGCATTCAATGGAAAGATAACTACATTAAGATCCAATTTATTATACCTGTAGGTAAATAGAATAATATTTTAATATAATTTGGTCATTATTTGTTTTAGCAAATTCTGATTTAACAGTTATTGGACGTTTTCATTAATGAATGGTTATTTATTGATAGTTGACACTAACTAGTAATTCATTACTAATTAGAAATAAAGTCCCAGCCATTCTGGGCACCTTTTTTTTAAATGTTGTTTTCCTATGTTGTTGCCACATAACCACAGGAAAGAAATGCACAATTTAAAAGATATGAAATGAATCTAATAAGTTCATTCAACTTGATTATGAAATTTGCTCTTTCAAGTGTGTGTGTGTGTGTGTGTGTGTGTGTGTGTGTGTGTGTCTGTGTGTGTGTGTGTGTGTGTGTGAAAAGTTTTTGGATATTGTATTAAATAATAATAATAATTACTTACTTACTTACTTACTTTTCAAACCCGCTTATCCGTTAGGGTCGCGGGGGCAGCAGCCCTATGGAGGATCTCCAGCGATCGCGATCTTCCGCCATCAGGCGCATGTCCTCCCTGGTAATATCCAAGCGACTCGAACCCAGATTCTCCAGGTAGTCTAGCCACCTGGTTCTAGGCCGACCCCTTGGTCTCTTACCCACCGGCTTGGAAAATAACAACTGCCTAGGAAGACTAGTTTGCGGCATCCGAATCACGTGGCCATACCAGCGCAACTGAGACCTCTCAATGCGGAGAAGTAGCGGCTCAACACCTAAAGATTCCCTTATTGTATTGCTGTACACTCTATCTAGTAGGGTAACACCTGCAACACCTCTCAGAAATCTCATTTCGGCCGCTTGTACCCGCGATCGCACTCTTTCGGTCATTACCCAAGCCTCATGACCATAGGTGAGAATGGGGACAAAGATGGATTTGAAGACGGAGAGCTTAGCTTTGTTACTCAGCTCGCGTTTCGTTACCACGGATCGCCACAGTTCACGTCTGACACAGCTTGCTGCACCGATCCGAGCATCCAATTCTTTCTCCTGCCGTCCATCACTCGTGAATGCAATCCCGAGATACTTGAATTTCTCCACCTGTCTCAATGAGGCTCCACTAACATGGAGAGCGCACTGAGCAGGCTGTCTTGAAAGGACCAGAACCTCGGTTTTAGCCACACTGATCTTCATCCCAGCTTCTTCACATTTGGCTGCAAGCCGGTCTAGTGCATGCTGAAGGTTCGTGCGAGAAGACCCAAGGAGGACAAGGTCGTCAGCAAAGAGCAACCTCTCCACCAGGCAGTCGCCCACACAAACACGCTCATCGCCTCGGCTGCCCCTGTCTATCCAGTCCATAAAGATAATGAACAAGATGGGCGACAGTACGCACCCTTGGCGGAGTCCAACACCCACGGTGAACGGTCTTGACTTAATGCCATTTATCCGGACACACATCTCAGAGCTTTCGTACAGAGACATGATAGCAACCAGTAATTGCCCATCCACTCCATACTCTTGCAACACTTGCCAGAGCTTCTCCCGAGGAACTCTGTCATATGCTTTTTCGAGGTCCACAAAGCAAGCGTAGACCTCTTTTGCATACTCCCAGGATTTCTCAAAGATTTGCCTTAGAGCAAAGATGTGATCCGTCGTGCTTCGGCCAGGTCGGAAACCACACTGCTCCCCTGACAGTTTGGAGTCGACTATTTCCCGACTTCTCTTCTCCAGACACTTAGCGTACACTTTCCCAGGAATGCTGAGCAAAGAGATGCCTCGATAGTTGTTGCAATCTCTCTGGTCTCCCTTTTTGAAGATAGGGATCACAATTCCTGTCTGCCATTGCTTAGGGGCCTGTCCAGATATCCAAGCAACCTGACACACTCGAGTCAGCCACAGAGGAAAAAAAACCCCACATTGGCCCCAACAGGCTGTGGCCCAAAACAGGGTTGATGAATAAACATATAAAATAAGAAAGAAAATAAGATCAAAAATAATATTAGACACAGATAGTAAAAATAAAGCAATGAAATACTACAACAAAAGAGCAAAGGAAAGAGGAAAACATACAAACTACAAAGAAAAAAAAAAAAATTAAAAAATTTCAGGTTTAGGATTGACATGAATATAGAAATCGACCAATTTAAACCTAACGTCTAAAATTTAATATTAGATTTATAAAAAATAGACAAAGGCATTGCACCAGATGAAGAATGAATATCAACAAAATTTATAAGATTAATAACGTTAAGAGTACCAACAACATTTTTTCTAAGCAATTTAAAAAATTTTGATCGGCCATAACATTCAAGTCCTGGACCGCAGGATCAAACACAGATAAAGATGATAAAAATTTAGCGATTCTATTCATTTTATTGTTCAAACGTAAACTATAATCACATGTTTTAATAATAATAATAATAATAATAATAATAATAATAATAATAATAATAATTTATTTATTTATTTATAATTGTTAATACAAAAAGAACAAAAGATGCCCAAGGGGAGCTGGTATGGTACAAGACTGACAAGTAGGCTCCCCTAGGCACCATACAAGATCAAAGCAATTTAATTGTAAATCATATATGATTACAGTATCAATTAAAACTTAAATTAGACAAATTAACATTAATTAAATATTAGTAAATTTAGTAATAACCTAATATTAATAAAAAGAATAATAATACCAATTTTCAGTCTGGCACCAATTCAAGCCAACCGTTGACAGGACAAATCAACAACAGTTATATTCAATAAGGGTTAGAAAGTATATTCTGAAGAATGTACTATTTTAATGCACGATAAAAAACTGAATAGCAATTAATGAGCGAAGTTCACAAGGGAGCTTAGACCATTCCAAAATACCAGCATAGGAAACACGATTACTTGTGTACTTATTCTTTGCTTTAGGCAAATATATACCAAACTTTTGCCTAGCAGATATATCCTTTACTAAGGTTGAAGATATCAAAGGTGAAATATGTAAAAGCCGACTTATGGTCTTATATATAAAAACGCAAAGTTGTGTCTTATAAATTTGATATATAGTAAATATTCCCAATTCCTGAAAAAAACAAGAAATAGAAGTACCACGGGGAACTTTCAAAAGAATCCGCAAGAACCACTTCTGCAGTTTCAAGATTCAATAATAATAATAATTAATAATAATAATTTTATTAATTTATTTATTTATTTATTTATTTATTTATTTATTTATTTATTTATTTATTTAAAATTCTTTCAAAATACAAAAAAATACAACCAATTCATGTGATAAACATAAACATTAAACATTATTCATAGTTTTATTTAATTATATGGCACATAAAATATAAAATTAAATTAATTTTAATTTTAATTTAATTTTTACAAAATATACAAGAGTCATTTATATCAGCAAATTTAACATACTTTACAATAATTTTCAGAATACACCCTATAACAAAAAAATAAACTCACTGAAAAATTGGAATAATTTATTTCCATTTTAATTGATTGAAACAATTATTTAATTACAATATTGGTCGAACCTCGTTATAACGAAATTGTAGGGGTGCCTAAATTAATTTGTTATAATGAAATTTCGTTTTAATGAAAACATTAATTTATCGGTCTGTTTAATTTTTAATAACTGTACAGTACAATTTAAAACACAAATATGTAGTTTATTCAAATTAACAAAAAATACACACTGATGCTTAAAAAAGTTTGTAATTTTTGATCGAACAAAATTTTTAATATTTTCTTTTAACAAGAACTCTTCTAGTGGATGCATGTTTTCAAATATAGCTTTCCAATCAGTAATTGCTGGTGATTATGGGCCCATAGTTTTGTGCTGAAGGTGTACCTGTACAGGTTGTCTAATGTTACAGTAGGACCTTATATAATGTTTAATGTGTTCCAAATCATCCTCTACATGTAGCTGTTGTACTGTTTTTGTTTTTCACAAACATGTCTATCATGAATAAAATGCTATCAGCCATTGGACGGTCTTTGATCAAAATTTTTTAGACATTGCACCATTATAAGAGTTGTACGAGAATAGTCCAACATCATAGCAATTGCAAAAATGCTGCATCCAGCGTATCTAGTATAGACTATTGTGCCACAAAAAAGTAATTGTTTAGATTTTGTGTTTTTCATTTCTTGCTCGGCTAGTACATGTTTACCAGTTACATATCTCCTAATTAGAACTTCTTTATACAAGTGATAATTTATATATTAATTTATCTAAATATTTCAGAGTTACTCTTCAGTTGCCAATCCCTCCACAACTGGACAAACACCATCGTACCTGCCTACAGCAGGTGTACCTATTACTTCGCCATTCAGTGGAACCGAGCACAGTTATCAGTCATCCAATTTACCTCCCAATACAACCGGTGCTTATTCCTCCCCATATTCTGTACCTGTAATCAGTGGAACTGAACACAGTTATCAGTCATCCAATTTACCTCCCAATACCGGTGCTTATTCATCTCCATATTCAGGGATCCAGTTGCCTTCACAAAATACTTATCCGACAACCCATTCTCCTAGATCATCTACAAAATTTACTCATAGTGCAATGTATGCTTCTACTGTAAGTATCTCAATTAATTTAAGAGCAGAAAAATAACTTTCAATAAAAAAATATAGAGCTTTTTAAATTTATGAACTTCATTCTTGTGTGAATAATCTAAGTTTTTCATTAACAGCAAGGAACGGTTACAGAGTATCAACCATTCAATCCTGAAGAAGATGCTAAAGTGTTGAGAAAGGCTATGAAGGGCCTAGGTAATTAAAATACTTACATGAAAAAATAAAAACTCGGTTCATTAAATTTTAGTAAGGATCTACTCGTATTCATGTTTTTAAAAAGTATTTATAGTCTCTTTTAACTGATAATTTAAATTATGATGTTAATAGGTACAGATGAAAAAGCTATCATTGGAGTTTTGGCAAAACGTACTAATGCCCAGCGTCAACAAATAATGCTGGCATATAAAACTCATTTTGGACGGGTAGGTTTTTAGAATAAGAAAAATCATGTACAGTCGAACCCGAATAACTCAAATTCCTGGTTAACTCAAATGATATTGTAAGTCCCATCCCCCAGAGCATCTAATTCAATAGAAAATTCACTCATTAACTCAAACAAATTTTTTAATAAATCCCTGATAACTCAGAGAAATTTTGGTTTTAGTGAAGAGGTATTCCTAAATTTAATCAAAACCTATTTTAAAAAAACAAGCTTTGCCTGTTGAAACTATTTTATTTTTCAACTTTCATTTTTACGTCCACGTGATGCAGGAATCTTTCACAGTTGCTGTGAAAATCAAAACTTAGCGTGAACACAAAATTGCGAGTCGAACTTGTTGATTGCGTTCATTCAGTGGGAGAATATTTAGACATAGTAAATGATGACGATTGCACATTCATTTTTATAGGAAGTGTACATGTTGATCATAAAGTACATTGCATGAACGATAGCAAATGAGTTTTTAGAACTAGTCATACACTCCTGATTGGCCTTTGCCATTTTGGTTTCGAAACTTCAATATTTCATTGCCTTTTTCGATGTAAAGGTAACAGAAATTCGAGAAAAAAGTGAATTCTCTTAAAGTTTCAAATAGAAAACATTTATACACATAAATGTCATCAGATGAAAAATAAATGGGCAAAAATCGCCAAGAGATGCCTTTCGAAAATTTTTACAAACCGGAAGCCATTCCAAAATAGCATGTTCAGAATTTCAATTCCTACACAATTGAAAAAATGGAGAAAATATGAAGGGACAGAGTTACGGATGGACAGGTGAACATTCTGAAACCAATAAGTGCTCCATTCTTCCACTACTTAATCACACTTATTGGAAGAAAGTAATTGGACATCTCGCACAGTGTGTTTATTTGCTTTTATTGATAACAGCTAATATCCTGTCAGCCCCCCTCTGGCTGCAATCACGATGGCCACTCTCCAGGGCATGCTTTCCACAAGATTATGTACGACCCCCACAGGAATCTCCCACCAAATGTCCCGTACAGTCGTCCACAGTTCAGGTAGTGTTTTGGGGAGTGGGCTACTACCCCTCAACCGACGCTCGACTTCATCCCACAGATGTTCAATGGGATTCAGGTCGGGGCGCTGGGCTGGCCATTGCATGCGTTCAACATTATTATCGGCATACCATTGCTGGGTATGAGCTGCAACATTTGGCCTGGCATTGTCGTCTTGGTACAGGCATGGCTCTAGATCGTAGGTTTGCCAAAGGGTTGGGAGAACGGAATTGTCCAGGATGGTAGTGTAGTCCGTAGCCCTCATGGTGCCTTCCACCTTCACTACCGGGCCTATGCCATACCACGAAAAACAGCTCCACACCATTCCTCCACCGAACTTCACTGTTGGGATTATGCACTCAGGAAGGAGCTGTTCTCCAGGTGAACCCCACACCCAAACTCTGCCATCCGATCGAAACAATGTGAAGCGGGATTCATCGCTCCAGAGAACACGTTTCCAGTCCTCAACGGTCCAATCTTTGCGTTCCCTGGCCCATTGCAGTCTGTTCGTTTTGTTCGCCAGTGTGACTAGCGGCATGTGGGCCTCCTTTTAGAGGGTCTTGGTGGATATGTGACATCCAGATGCCTGCTGGAATTCCCCAGCGATGGTGGTCATCGTCGAACGTCAGTTCTTCCGTATCTCCCGCTGCAGCACCCGATGGTCCCTGTCGGTCAGTGCAGGTGGACGACCAGGCCTTGGTGCATTCGTACAATGTCCATTGGTCCTGTATTTCTTCAGCACATACGCCACTGTTGATTTCGGGTGGTTCCGGCTGCTGGCAATCACTCGTATGGATGCGCCTTGGAGCGACATTCCAACCAGGACACCTTTTTCGAACTCTGTCGGCTCCGCCTGTCGCGGCATGATGCTTCAGTTAGAGTCAGTGGTGTTGTCTGATGACTATTTTTGCATTTCCATACAGTAGTGACACGTGTGGTAGCGGAAAGGTCCATTTTTTGCCGGGTGGATGGGTGTCCAATTACTTTCTTCCAATCAGTGTACATAAAGAATCACTTAATAAAAACACAAATTAAAGAAATTTATTTAAAGCTGACATTATTTTTACACACTTTCCAATATCTGGTTTCCTAATGTTTAGAATTTTAATTTCAAAAGGTTGTGTTTTTAAAAATTACAAAATTAAAATAATTATCATTTTTTTTTTTTAAATTTTAAACAGGATTTAATAAAGGATTTGAAGAGTGAATTAAGTGGACGTTTAGAAGATGTAATTGTAGCCTTGATGACTCCTACAGCATACTTCCTTGCTGGACAACTTCACAAAGCTACTTCTGGACTTGGAACAGATGAAGTGGCTTTAATTGAAATTCTTTGCCCTCTTTCCAATCGTGAAATGAGAGAAGTCAATGCTGCTTATTACCAATGTAAGTCTTTATCTTGTTGTTTACTTCATTTTGTAATTAATTTGAAGGAATAAATTATAATAACTGAAAATTTTTTATGCTGAATTAATTTTTTTAATTATTAATAGTTTTAAAATAAATACTCAATTGTTGTAACAACATACCGTAAAATCTTGAATACAGGCCGGGGATTCAAATACACGCCGGTCTCGAATAAAAGCCGGACGGGGTGTTAAAAATAGATTAAATGCTGGGTCTCAAATAAACGCTGGGTCTTTTTCAGTTCATCGATATAAATTCCGGCGTTTTTCCTCACTTTCAGATTATTAAATGTCTTTTCATGTGTGTGCCTTCTGATTGGGCTGGCCAGGTGGCCGAGAGGGCTAGGGCATAGGCTTTCAGGTTCTCGAGTTCGCCTAGTCGTGGGTTCAAATCCCGCAGTGGGCATGGATGTTTGTGGTTGTCTTGGGCTGCGTACAGATAGAACTTGTGTAAAAGGCGCAAAATGACCTTAGTTGTTGATGCCAAAAATTCTAATAAACCAACCTTCTGATTGGCCACTTCATTTAACCCATTCTAATTTCGATCAATCCCATGCTGCCTTACTCTTGCCGTTTCTGCATATAAAGAAACGTTCATTTATTTTACTTTATTTTAAGTATCGGATTTATTGCAGGATGACTAGCGACCGGGAAAAGTCAGGGAATTTTTTTTGTATCTGGAAAAGTCAGGGAAATTTACAAAATCAGCAAAAAAAAAAAAAAATGCGAAATCGGAACGAAAAAATTTGAAAAATGTCAATAATATTCTATCAAAATACGAGGGTGGGCTGAAAAATAATGCCTCCATGGCTGTAACTTTTTTATTTTTTAACTGATTTTCAAAATTCTTTTTGTATCTGATACTCACATTTCTCCTCTGCAATGCACTATTCACTTTTCGACATAGTCCCCATCCCTTTCCACGCATTGTACCAACGCGTGACTAGTCGGGTGAACCCGTCGGAGGGGAATTCCGGGGTTGTTGTCGATACCAAGACCGAACGGCAGGTTTCACCTCGTCGTCAGAACGCAACTCATGACCCTTAAGGTGCTCTTTCCTCTTTGGGAAGTGGTGAAAGTCGCAAGGTGCAAAGTCTTTCATTTTTGAACTGCAGTTTTTCATCTTTGAACTGTAGGCGCTGCAACCCCCTCTGATGTGTGGCGATCGTGTGCGGACGGGCGTTATCGTGTTGCAGAAGAGGATCCAAAGCTGCCATTCAATCCTCGTGTCGACGACAACCCGACTAGTCACGCGTTGGTGCAATGCGTGGAAAGGGATGAGGATATGTCGAAAAGTGAATAGTGCATTACGTAGAGGAGAAATGTGAGTATCAGATACAAAAAGAATTTTGAAAATCGGTTAAAAAATAAAAAAGTTACAGCCATGGAGGCATTACTTTTCAGCGCACCCTCGTAGATTTTTTTTGGTGCTGGTGGTCAGGGAAAATTACGTGATAAACCGAGAAAAATCGGAATTTTATGAAATCGTTTTGCTAGACACCCTGTTATTGGGAATAGCCCTTAACGCCGGGCCTCGATTAATCGCCAGGGAGGGGGGGGGGGAGTCCATACCATTGAGACATATAGACGCCCAGGCCTGTATTCAAGATTTTACGGTAGTCAACAAGAAAAGTAAATCATTCATATAACAGTTATGTAAAATTAATGTTTGAATTATATTTTGTAGTGTATCACAAGCCTCTTGAAAAACATCTAATTGAAGATACTTCTGGACATTTTCGCAAATTGCTTGTTTCTCTGTGTATGGTAAGTTTTTTGTTTCTACTTTCATTTCACTTAAGGCTTGTTTAATAAGTCTGACCAACTGTGAACATGCTGTCCAAAAAGTAACAACCAGCCATGCTCAGCGTGTCTAAAAAGTAAACTGTCGTGCTCATCTGACAGAACAGAGAAAAATTAAATTTTTTCTGATAGCAATGACGCCTAGTTACATATCTATGAGCAAATTAATGCAGAAGACGAGACAAGTAAATAATGAAAAAGAGTAAGGAAATTGTGTTAATTAAAGAATTTTGCTTTTTAACATAGTTGCCAAACACTGACAATATATTTTAAGTTTCGATTGATCTTAACTTTTCTGTCCAAAAAGTGCATACATACGGAAGTGGCTAGTTGCAAATCAGTTTTCCAACCAATCAGACTTTTTTTAGATACACCCTTATTTATTTACTGACCAAAAACAAAAACAAAACAAAGCAAAATGCGTTTTGATCCTCAGAGGCTATCGTGTTACACATTGAAGCTGGGTAATAGTGTCCCTTTTATATTAAGATCAGAAAACACCATCGTAGAAATGACATCCTCCTCCTAAACGGCCAGACATCATTCGAGAGTTACAGCATCATTGAGTACTTAATCAGACTGGAAGAAGAATGAAAGGGAGGAAGAGCCCTCCAATAAGAATGAAAGGGTCGGCGCTTTTAGAGAAGCGCTCGACTAGGTCTGCCGATACAGTGGTCGCTGCTTAATGTAACCACCTTTAATATGCCCACCCGCTTTATACAGCCACTCCAGCTCAGTCCGGAATTTTCTAACCATTTCCTATATAACAAATTTTTGCTTTAAGTGGCCTCACACTGCTTAATATGGCCATTTTTTTTCAGAGGTAGTTCACGAATTCTACTTTTTAATCTCGTCTTACTCTAGATAAATGAACACTCCGCTTATAATATCCACTTTTCATTTCCTCTAAGCCAATGGGCACTGCTGCCCAAAATTACAGATTGAACTGATTGGTCAATTTCATATATATAAACTCTGTACTTGTGAATGGAATCCACCTATAGGATTTAGTGATGATATCTTCAATGATTGGGTAATGATTGGCCAAGATGTTCCAATTGTGAAAGAATCAACCAACACTGAAGCAGATGAGGATGCTCTGGCCGACATCATCTCTAAGATTCAAAAAGAAAATGAAGACCAAGAACTTGAAATCAATAACAGCAATGATGACGAGGAATTAATTAAACCTTCGTCTGTTGTCTCCATCACTAGAATTCCTTAATATTCTCTAACAGTGGCATCACTTTCGGTGCCAGTTGTTTCCCTTTAGTAATTTATATCATAACCATAATCGGAATAATTCAAGGATCTGTTACCATAATAATCGTAAATCATTCATATCTACTGTAAATCATAAATTGCATTTATGTTGTCTTAATTTTTTTTTTTTTTTTTATCTACTTTAGGGCAACAGAAGTGAAAATCCTCATGTTGATCATGCAAGAGCCTTGCAAGATGCCAAAGTCAGTGAATTTTTTTTCTTCTAATTTTTTGAATGTTAAGAAAAAATATTTTGTGCAGTTCTTAATGATTGTATGCTTTTCATAAAATATTTTTTCATCTTATCTATTAACTTATTTACTGGAGAGAAATACGTTGCAGGTTTGTTTGGTTTTTTGTTAATGTTTTCTTCACAAATTTTCTTTTTGCTACAGACACTTTACGAAGCAGGTGAAGCACGGTGGGGAACAGATGAATCTACTTTCAACAGTATTCTTGTGACGCAGAGCTTTCCTCAACTTCAAACTGTGTTTGCTGAATATCAAAAGATGACAGGAAAGAGAATTCATCAAAGCATTAAGAATGAATTCTCAGGGGACGTTGAAAGAGGACTTCTTGCTATTGGTAATTTTTAACTGTTGTTCCCTTTTGAATTGGAATGCTAACTTAGTTAACACTTTTTCATTCTTAATACCGAAAGATATCCATTAGCATTCTCTGTAATAGCAACATATTTGATAATGTTACTTGACATCTTTTCAGTAAAATGTTCCGAAAACCCTGCAGCATACTTTGCAGAAAGGCTATACCATTCCATGGCTGTAAGTAATAATTTTTTCTATTGAAAAATGGAAGGAAAAATTCTGCGACCTGGATTCGAACAAGGAACCTCCACTGTCATGGTCGACGCCTTTACCAGTTGGGCTATCACAGACACCTGGACAGCCAAGCTGTCTCAAGGTGCCTTAAGGCAACCAAGTTGTCACGGTTGAAAGCCCAATGGGAGGCGGTCACCTGGCCCACAGATCGAGAATTTCTCCTATCCAAACCATCAGAAAGTTTGAAGAACTTACAAGTAAATAATAACAAGAAATTAATCCTCCCGAGGAAGGTATAGGAAAGTAGTGGAAGCACTGAGGTCATCTATTTTTACCCTTTTATCTGCACTTTTTACCCCCTCCCCCCACATTTTATTAATCGAAAAAATTGATTTTCTCGAACGTAATATTTAGAACATGAAAAAGAGCTCTATCCTCTTTTGTATCTCATCATTTCCGATCGAATGATAAATCACATGCCATATGTTGCCATATTTCTAAACACCAAGTGACTGCTATCCCCATAACTCCGGCCGGCCAGGTGGCCGAGAGGGCTAGGGCGTAGGCTTTCTGGTTCTCGAATCCGCCTGGTCGTGGGTTCGAATCCCGCCATGGGCATGGATGTTTGTGTTTGTCCTGGGCTGTGTACAGGTATAACTTGTGTAAAAGGCGCAAAATGACCGTAGTAGTCGACGCCAAAATTTCTAATCAATCACCAACCACAACTCCGACCCTATTGGGACAATTTGGCCCAAACTTTACAAGTAATGTTGATCTTTCTTAGAACAATCTACATATCGAATTTCATGCCTTTATGTGCAAAAATACACATAGACCTTTTGGTCCCCTCTAATTTCCGCCCTCAAAACTCCGACCCGAGTGGGCCAATCAAAACCAAACTAAATAGTGAAGGTGCCCATGCCCATAGTAAGCTACATTCTGAATTTCAAACTTCTACCTCAAAAAATGTGGAAATTATGAAGGGGACGGATGGACAGACAGACGGACATTGTGATAACAATAAATAGCTCCATTCTTCCGCTACTTAATAATTATAAACTGGAGATAATCACCAAATATAGGTAATAATTTTTCCTTTGAAAAATGGAAGGAAAAATTCTGCGACCTGGATTCGAACCAGGAATTTCAACTGTCATGGTAGAGGTGTCTACCTGGGTTGCAATAGCCCAACTGGTAGAGGCACAACCATGACAGTTGAGGTTCCTGGTTCGAATCCAGGTCACAGAGTTTTTCCTTCCATTTTTCAATTGAAAAATTATTACCCATGTTTGGAGATTATCTCCAGTTTATAATTATTATTATTTATTTATTAATGACTGTAAGTATTCAGTAATTTTCCTAATTGTGTCTAGTACCGAGGGTTGATTCAGATAAAATGAGACGACTTTGCAGTTCTGTTACGATGGTGTAATACCATGGCGCCACCATCGGTTGTGTTCGATGTGAGAACCACGTTGTTGGACTATCGCCCGGCACCGCAATTTCCACTGAAGTAGGCTGTGTTTGAGGGACTCCATGGGAAGTTCGTTCCACACCTGCTGACACACTTTCCATAGCCCATCAGCGGTTCTTGGTTGGCGATTCCGAGCCGTCGTTTCAGGAGACCAAAACCACAGAAATCCATCGGTGAAGCGTCAGGAGATTTTACAGGCACATGAGAGAAGGGAATAACTCGTATACCCGTCTCCTGTTCCATCTTCCTGTAGTAAGCCACAGATGACTTGGCCACGTTGTTGTGATAGATGATGTGAGAGCCACGTTGTTGGACGCTTTATGACGTCACTCCAGCCCAAGATTGTCATGAATTATTCTGGAGACAGTTGCCTGTGAAATACCTTTCCTTTGGGATAGACTTCTCTGTGTGGGGGGATTTTCTTTCAACACTTCAGACCGGATTTCTCGCACCACCTGAGCTGGTCGTGTTGGCTGGAGCTTGTTTCTGGTCTGCTTCTCTGCTCGTCCACGTTCATTAGATGGTCGCAATTGTTCTTTTTGATTATTGGACCCACAGTAGCTTTGGATACCACAATACCATTTCGTTTGCATAATTCCACGATGCACGAAAGACTGAAGTTAGCGTCGGAAAGGCCAAACATATACCCTTCCCAAAAAGCTGTGATTTTGGAAGCCATGTTTCAGCACGAAAAGTCCCAAATAACAGCAACAAATGTATACAAAGCTAATCCCCATGAATAGTGGATGAGTCATGCAAATCACATTTCGTCAAGGTCATACGCGGCGTTTAAAGTAGTCTCATTTTATCTGAATCAACCCTCCGTATAGAAGATTTATTTTTTAATGTCCTTATTTTCTTCTTGTAGGGTGCTGGAACAGATGATCGTTCGTTAATCCGTATAGTTACCAGCCGCTGTGAAATTGACATGGTTCAAATAAAACAACAGTTTCAACTTTTGTTTGGGAAGACCTTGGAGAGTTTTATTGCGGTATGCTTTAAATTTCTTGTTTAAAAATTCGATTGATTCATAAGCCTGAAATTGCTATTAATTTAAAAGGGAGGAGGGTTTCATTTAAAAAAACAGCATAATTTATTTATTTATTTTTATTTCTTAGGGAGATACTTCAGGTGATTATAAGCGTGTCCTCTTAGCATTGGTTCAGTAGAACCCAGGAAGGGTATGGAAGAAATGTTAACGTTTTTCTAAAATAAAAATCATATTTTTCTCTTATATAATTCTTTGGTTTTAAGAATATTAAATATTTTAAATCTCATATTTTCTTATGTATATTTTATTAAGATACCTATGTATATAAAATATAATATACTGTATTATTATAGAAGCCATCCCACACTTATTTGAAGAAAAAAGAACTGTGAAGGATGATATTGGTATTATTTTTCATTAAACAATTGTAAAATTGGAAATCATATTTTTATTGATATGGACAAATGATTTGTAAATTTTAAATTTAAACCTGGTAAACATGTGCAATACAAGGAATGTGGAAAAATATAATTACCGGTAAATAAAAATTTATTTTATAATTTAAATGAAATTTTAAAATGAATCCTTATGTTTATTATATAGAAAGATTTGTTTTGTAAAGATTCCATGAATTTTATTCATAAAAAGTGTTTTATTTTTATTTTGTTTATTTTATTTTTTTTTTTTAACAAGGAGCATTAAAAAAGTAATGCACCACAATTTATTTTTTTGAAAGTATGAAACTCTAACTTTGCAACTCAGTCATCCTTTCTACTGACTATTTTTCAAAGAAGTCTCTTTCCGTTTCTTTGACTATATGGAAGAGCGTGTATCCCCCCTTGGGTGCAACCACTTTTTTTTACAGCACACACAACATCGTCATCAGACTCTAATTGGATCTCTGAGTGCATTTTTTCAGCACTCCATGGGATATAATTCATCCCAACACTTTCTCCATCGGAACGAGAAATTCGATCGCAGCACGCTGCTTGTAATGTCTATCACTAACATTTGCCATTTTTAACACTCATTATCATGCTGCCACGTGGTGTTGGAGCTTTCAACTTTGCACAACAGAGGGGGGAGGTTCAAACTTGGACTTTTAAAAATTTCAGTGATGTAGCATTGTTCATGTCATAGTAATAAATTGTGGTGCATTAATAAATGAATGCTTATCATAAAAGCAAGTTGTTTTTGTCATTGTTGAGTTACATTTCAAACTGAATAGATATTCGTACACCTGTTTTATCTTTGATGATATATATTATATGCCTGATCATAAATTGACATCTTCTATGTTGTTCTTTGTTGTCCTAAGGCTATCTTTTGCTCACATTGGTTCTGCAAATACTCTGCCCCCCCCCCCCCCCAGTTTCTTTTGCTAATTATTTAATAATGACTCTTAAGCATGCTTAATTTTCTGTGCCATCTGCCTGATTTGTTAGTGCTAAGAGTTGATCCTTCATTCTACTCCGACATACCCTATCATTGATATGTAATTTTGTTTGACAGGATTAAAGTTAGCTGCAAAATCATTTATGCTAGCTATGCACTTTTTGGATAGTATCTAATTCCAGAATATGTAGCATATTTAACTGAGAGTGCAAATGTATTTAGCAGCACTTTGAAGCCATTTCACTTAATTACATCTCACCTAATATAACCTAACATAACCTAACCTAACATCTCACTTAGTTAGGATAAGTTTCTGTTTTTCTATGTAACAAATGTGTCAGTGCAGTCAAAAGTGAGCAATTTTTTGTTAAGGCTTGGATGATTTTAAAGTTTTATTTTGGTGGAGACAAAGATCTTAAAAGTACAAGTGAGGATCTTATTTCAGTATTTAGATAAAAGTATTTAGCACAAATTGAAATAAGCAGTTTAAAGCTATTTTTCAAGTTCCTTCCAATGAAAATGTATTTTTAGTATAATTTAAACGTAAAAGTTTTTGTACTGTATACTCTAATTAGGTACTTTTTTTTAATGGTTTTACCTCCAATCTCGTACATGTTTTCATTATTGATTTAAGCTTATTATATACTTTTTATGACTAATTTTTATTTGTACGAAGCCATTAAGAGTACAGGTATGCATTTCCTGTAATAACATGAAATTTATTAAAGGAGCCAAATCATAAGAGCCATCTGAAGTTGGCTGTGAACAGAGAAACCATCCCTATCGTGATGTCCAGTATTATTGTTGAATATCGCAGTGTGCAACCATCCTTGATACCATAACGTGCATCATGCCAACAATCTTCAACATTTAGAATGGATAGATGAACACACAAAATTTTCATAAATATACTTAGATATCTTCAAAAGTTTTGGGAGAATTTCTACAGTTTTATACCTCATAAGATTTCATGATATTTTTAATCATTTATGTATTTTTATATTTCTGCCAATGTTTTAAGATATCAAGTGAATACCTTTTTAAGAATAAATGAATGAAACTACCTGTTTATTATAATATAGTATTTATTATACTAAGGTATCAATGAACAGAAAAACTCAAAATTTACCTACATTATGGTGAATTATAAGCATTGTATGTGTGAACCATGTGTAACACAGCAAATGTCCAGGCAGTATCTTTAATTGTTGTGAGAGCATGAGAGGAAATTGAGGAAATCGTTTGATTTGGGAGAAAACAGCCCCTTGGATTGTCACCATCTATGTATACCTGCATCAATCGGACTTGGTCATGTATAGGTTAGCATGTCCACAGAAGATTTCAGTGGCAGCAAAAATTTGCCAATGTATCTGGACAGATTTTGTAGCATATTTATGCATTTGCAACATAAATAGCACCTTCAAATATCCCCAGAGAAAAAATTCACTAGGAGTAGAGTTGGGTGGCTAACAGTGAAATGCCTTACAGTAACAATGCATGCTCCTACCAATAAAAATGCAAATACAGTCTATTAACAATGGGGATCATGCATGAAAATTTTAAATAATTATTTTTTTTTAGTATTCTTTATCAATATGAAGGAAAAGTGGGTTTTTTGGGGGGGGTTTTTTTTTCAAAAAATTTAGTTATTTTTTTTTTAAATTAACGAGGTGCGATCCAAAATTTCCCGATTGGAATTGTATAACCGAAAAGTGAAATAGTTTCAATGCATGCCAATGGATGACAGTAGGTACTTGTTTTGTGAACTAGGTCACTAAATTTCATCGTGAATGAAGCAGTTCTTGCCTATATAGACACCTTTTTGTTGGAAGTTGTTAGTTATATATATTTAAACTAACTACATTTCTAAGACTATAGACTTCAAATCCTATTCGCTAATATCTTAAAATTGTTTTGTAATATATGGTTACTTTGTAATAAACATGTAAAAGGTAGTTTCGTTTGTTTAGAATTATCCTGTAGGTTCTAAGTTATAATTAAATTTTTAATTCTCTCAGGAAAGTTAATTTTCCAGATTTTAAAATTTTAAATTTTATAAATTATCAGTAGATATCATTAAAGAATTCTTTAATGACAATGTGATGCTCAATCAATTAAAAATTGCCATACTTACAGGATATTTCATTTATATATTATTTTAGCATACATTTCAGTTAATCAGAAATTCTTTAAAGAATACATATTTTTTTGACCAATGAGTAAAATTTATAAATAAAAATATTACAAGATATGCTGCTTAACTCTAGAATGCTATTCAGATACATTCACACTTCTTTGATTTAACAAAGTTCAAAAATAATTTTTTAACACAGTCAGCTTGATCAGCTTCAGATGTATACAGCCGTCCCTTCACAAGTCGGCAACCTCAGTTCCAGGGCCTTGCAGTCTTGTGGATTTTTCTGACTTGTAGAATTCCAAGGTGGCGGATACTTTTTCAGATTAAGTTAACCGTAATCACAAATCTCCATTTTAAGTTTTGTAAAGGAAAATATATAGCTGCTTATGCATTGAAGGACTTCCTCTGTAATTGGTTGCCATTTCGAATTTCGGGGAAATAAACAGCTCGAAGAGAGCAAGATTACATTAATTTGCATCTTAATTTATAATTGACTTTCATATCCCTTCAAAACAGGCTGCATGCATTAGGGGAACCATAAAATTGGTCAATTTTGCATATTTTAATCGTAATAACCGCCAACAAAAATCCCCAACTGGAAGTCATTGTCTGCCATCTTAGCTTGGTAAAAGTTGCCGACTTGTGGAATTTTCTGACTTGTAGAATACCGACTTGCGGAGGGACGAGTGTATTCACTTGTGACTTGTAATGAAGGCTTCCTAAACTAATAGGTACTTTTCAATTTCTTCAAATGATAGCCATCAAAATTCAAATTTAGCCTCTTAGATTTCAAATAAATTTGTTTTGAAATTGAAAATTATTCATATAAGTATTTCAGCAAATTACATTTAGGCTTTGATTACCTGGCTGCATATTATTACTTTTTCTATTTACTGTAAGATCAACTTACAATACATTGGTCAGAAAAAAACTAGAAATACGCTCGTGCAGTATGTGATTATGTTTTTCGCTTTCATAAATAAAAATCATGATTTCTTTTTTCTTTTTTAATTTATTTATTATATTTTTTTGAATATGCCTGCATCCCAGGTGCAATTTATATAATATCAAACTTATAGCATTCTAGAGTTAAAGATCGTCAGATTTTGTGCCTTCAGTAGGATAAATTATCTTTTTTATTGTAAGCCATTTCCCTATAGCTTTTTGTACTTCTTTCATGTATAGCTTATGAAATTTGAGTACCAGTGCTCCCTCTATATAACGGAACTCTACATAATGGCAAGTCCATATAAAGAAATTTTTTTCCGGATAAAACTTCGTTGTATGGACTTGCCATTATAAAAATTTGGCATTATGTAGAGTGCCATTATATAGAGGGAGCACTGTACAAGCAAAAATCAAAATGTGTTGTCTTTACTTTCTCTTCTGCTCTTCCAGTAAGTGTGATTGGCTTTAACCAAACAGCTTTAGCTGTATGTTAAATTTATTGAACGTGATGAAATTTTAATAAACTTGAAAAAGTTATGTTGGGATGAATTTATTAATAAAATTCAAATGCTTAAAACTCAATTTTGCTTTTATTAATAGTCTATTTACTCATCCTCATGGCAATACTGCCTAACTCAATTTACGTAACTTTACAAGAGAGCCAAAAAAAATTTTTAAAAACTTAATTGATGTTTTGAAAGTGATTTTACATTTCATCTTCAAAACAAGCTTCTAGATCTCTAAACAAAAAAATGTCCACACAGATCTGCATAGAAGTGCTGAAGCCAGTGATACCAAAACCCAAAATGGTCAAAAATTGAGTTAGGCGGTGTTGCCGTGGGGACAGTGATTTATTGTTAAACATGCCGCAAATTCCAAACATCCTACTTAACCCTTCATAGCTAACGTTCCTCCATAGTTACAGCAATATGTATGTCTGAAGTTCATCGAATCGAAAACATTAGCTATGTCTACAGAATAAAATCTGGTATTTTGAGAGTTAATGTTACCAGAGTAGAGGATGCTCAGAATTAAAGTTACTGTTCGGGACTCAAGAGAATACCTCTGAGTTGCACAATTTCACCACTGCATGGCAGAAACGTTTGGGTGAGTTCATTTCTAAAAAGGTTGTCACAATGTCCGTCTGTCTGTCTGTCCGTCCCCTTCATAATTTCCGCATTTTTTGAGGTAGAAGGTTGAAATTCGGGATGTAGCATGCTACGGGCATGTGCACCTTCACTATTTAGTTTGGTTTTGATTGGCCCAAAGAGTCAGAGTTTCGGGGGCAAAAATTAGAGGGGACCATAAAGTCTACGCGTATTTAATCTTATAAAGGAGTGAAATTTGGTATGCAGATTCCTCTAAGCAAGATCAACATTAGTATGAAGTTTGGGCCATATTGTCCCAATGGGGTTGGAATTGTGGGGGTGGCAGTTACTTGGTCTTTAGAACTATGGCAACATATGGCTTGTCATATATCATTCGATCGGAAATGATGAGAAACGAAAGAATATAGAGCTCTTTTACCCTTTCCCAATACAACGTTTACGAAAACCAATTTACCAATTAAAAAAATTCAGGAGAGGGGGGGGGGGGGGGAAGTGAGATCTCAGGGTTTCCGCTACTTTCCTATACCTTCCTCGGGAGGATTAACTTCTTGTTGGAAAATAATTTACCAATTTATTATTATTATTTTTCAAGATACCTTCATTATCAAGGTACACTTAAAGTAATTTTGTTAAGAAAATAAATAAAAATATAAAATATTTAACCATAAATTAAAAAAAAAAAGGTGACAGATCACAATGAATATGCATTTAACGCAGTCTTCAAATCGCTGCGCCCCAAAAAGTTAAACTAAATAAACGCCGCGGCGTTTATTCAGAAATACGGTATCTTCATTTTCTGTACAGGTAGGAGGGGGGACTTTTGTTCGGCCCTATATTCCCATGTTATGAAATATCAATTTCCTTATTTATTAAAAAAAATTATTCAGATTTAGATAATATCAGAAATAGATTTCCTATTGATTAAAAATAAATCTTTCGTTTTGAATCTTAATCGTTGTGTAAAAAAAAAAAATGTAGTGAAAAGCGTAATTATTTAAAAATATATACATTTCTAACTTTTTTTTTTTATTTCGAGAGATGTTTTTAACGTGAAAAGCAATTTGTGCTCTGAAACGAGCAATAGTAAATTTACTATGAAAACTATCCGTCTGTATTATATGCCTAATCTGGCATTTGTATGGATGATAACACCAAAATCAAGCCAGATGGTCAGTGAGTCTAAGGTTCTGGTGCTTTCAAGACAGCCTGTTGGAGAAATCCAAGTATCTCGACCTGCATTCACGAGTGTGGGCGGCAGGATAGAGAATTTGATGCTCCGATCGGTGCAGCAAGCTATGTCAGACGTGAATAGCGATCCGTGATAACAAAACGTCAGCTGGGAATCAAAGTCAAGCTCTCTGTTTTCAAATCTATCTTTGTCTCCATTCTCACCTGTTTTCAAATCTATCTTTGGTCATGAGTAATGACCAAAAGAGTGCGATCGCGGGTACAAGCAGCCGAAATAAGATTCCTTAGAAATGTGGCAGAGTGGCACAGCAGCACAATAAGGGAGTCTTTAGGTGTTGAGCCGCTGCTTCTCCGCATTGAGAGATCTCAGCTGCGTTGATATGGCCACGTGATACGGATGCTATAAACTGGTCTTCCTAGGCAGTTGCTATTTTCCGAGCTGGTGGGTAAGAGACCAAGGGGTCGGCCTAGAACCAGATGGCTAGACTACATGGAGAATCTGGGTTCGAGTCGCTTGGGTATTACCATTGAGGATATGCGCTTGATGACGGAAGATCGTGAGCGCTGGAGCTCCTCCATAAGGCTGTTGCCCCCATGACCCTAATGGATAAGCGGGTTTGAAAAATAAGTCAGAAGTATGTAAGATGATCTCTCTTGGTTGCCATCCTCCTTTTTTGAATCTTCTGGAAAATGTATGGGAGGAGCTGTTAGATGCTGAAAATCTTCTATACTGACAGGAATCTTTGGACTACAAGGAACACTAATCGAGTCCGTGCTTGGTATAAGATATAAGGTTATTAAGATGGTGGGATTCAATTCCGGGAAAATTCCATAGATAAGCTTTAAAGTACCTGTGTCTTACAGGGTCTTCGCAATAAAGACCTGCGGACAAAATGCCCCAGAGATAGCTTTCCAATAGGGTATCGGTTCTTCTCGTTCACGAATAACAATCTGTACTCACCAAAGTATTGATTCCCCCAGATGTTGGAGTCTTGCCAGAATTGGTACTATCAAGGCATTGTCGTCAATACCCCCTAATACTGTGTTGTGCCACCCCTAGCAACTATAATAGCACGAATTCGCCGTGGCATGGATCCAATCAGGCGCTGGAAGCATTGTTCCGTGATATTTGTCCATGCGGATGCAACAGCTGCTCCCAGTTGATGCTTATTGGATGGTGGTGGATCCATGCCTCGAATAACCCGTTCCAGTTCATCCCAAAGATGTTCGCTTGGGTTGAAATCCGGGGACTGTGGTGGCCAGAAGAGTAAGTAGAATTCATTATCGTGCTCCTGGAACCATTCTATGACGAAACGAGCCTTGTGACACGGAGCATTGTCCTGCTGGAAGTATCCTTCCGATGGGGGAAACACAGTAGCCAGGAAGGGATGAACGTGGTCGGCAACAATGTTCAGGTAGGCCTGACCATTAAGGCGTTGTTCTACAGGTATAAGCGGACCAAGAGTATGCCAGGAAAACATTCCTCAGACCGTTACAGAGCCTCCCCCAGCCTGAATAGAGGAAACCAGACAAGAGGGGTCCATCGCTTCGTGCTGCTGTCTCCAAATTCTGCGTCGGACATCTGCATGGTGCAATAGGAAACGGGATTCATCCGACCAGCAGACCTTCCAGTCGTCGACGGTCCAGTATTGGTGGTCACGGGCAAATTGGAGACTTTTTTGCGGTTTTGGGTGGTGATCAAAAGTACCCAGACTGGCCGTCGGCTGTTGTAGCCCATCCTTGCCAATGGAATGGCGCTCTATGCAATATTCGTATACGAAATTAGACACGAAGACACAGGTTAACAAGTCTTTAATCGTTACTAAAATTAGTTACAAGTTGAATGTGGCCTCCAATGACGTATATTAAAGATAGACTCCGAATCCTATTGTTAACAGCGGCAAAACGTGAAGCAAATGGAGCCATGATAGTTCTGGGCAGGAGTGAGCCGTGGAGTAATTAGCTGTCTGGCTGCTTTGTTTTTGAAGATTTTGGGCCTGAGGAATAATTAATTCAAAACCATTCCTCAAAGTTAAACTGCGTACAACTGTACAAACAGATAAGAAGAAGGATGAGGAATCATTTTCCAGAAAAATAAATCAAAAATACGTAACTAAAATGAAAATACGTAACTGAAAGACAATCGAAACGAAATTGAAATTGAAACCATGATCGAAAAATTGTTTATAAAATATAATCAAATATTTCAAATACAAAGTAAACGAAAAGATAAACTTATCACTCCGTGATCGGCGTGTGAAAGAATTATTAATCAGCTACTCTCATGTTTAGCCATGTGTTTTGCATCATCTTCACTCACTTTCGGCCATGACAGTTCTGGGCATGGAGCTTCCCAATTTGCTTCAAGTTACAACAATAGGATTCGGAGTCTATCTTTAATATACGTCATTGGTGGCCTCCACCATTTACTTAAAGCAGGTTACACCTGTGTCTTCGTATCTAATTTCGTATACGAATATTGCATAAAGCGCCATTCCATGCTGGTGGTGACCTTTTGAACTAATTTTTTTTTTTTGGTGGGTATGAACTTCCCGTGCCCTCTTGTATAATATTACCAAGTATTATAGCTTTTGGTCTAGTAGTTATTTTTTATGGCCATGTCAAAATGGAACTTTAATTATAAAGACCCTGTACTATAATTCACATGCTTCCTCGGCTGCTAAAGAATTTCTGGCTGTTTGTCTCCCAAAAAGGATCTGTCATTAATGCAGCGTAAGCTGATACTCTAATAGCACAAATCAGGTCGCAAACGAAGTGATATTGCTGAAACAGTACATTGCTCATAAAGTGCTGTTTCAAAGTTCCGAAAAAAGCAAATCCGGGCTATGGATTTTAAACAAGTCGGGACAAACGTGGACACAAACGTGCAACGACGACGCTTGAAGAGAGATGGGTGCGCAAAATTGTACCTAATAATCGATTCAAATCATCAAAAGTTATTAGCACAGTGTGGCGTAAGGATGGTACTGATGTATCCCTAAGGATACAACACTCCGACACTTATCTGAATTTCGAATGAACAGCTGTGTGCCAAACAAAACGCAAAGCACGACTCAAGTGGGGTAAAGCTCATGCCAATTGGACTCCTGAGAACTTCAGCAATGAATCTCTATTCTGTCTACGTTCGGTGATCAAGGAATCAGAGTATGGCGAGCTAAAGAAGAGGCACACTATCCCCGCACCATGAACTAAAACGTCAAGTTTCCAAGCAGATGGGTGCTGCATGAGCTCCATGGATACGGGAGAGCTTGTAATCGTCAGAGGAACGATTAATTCATTGGCCTACAGAAATACTGGATGCGTTTCTTGTCTCATCATCCGAAAATTTATATGAAGACCGACTTTTTCTTTCAACAAGGTAACCCCTAGCTCACAAATCGCGATCAACTGAGAACTGGCTACAGGAACAGGATATTCACACCTCCCAGACCTGAACTTCATAGGTCTATGAAAAATCATGAAACGCAAACTGGCAAACGATAACCACTCACAATTCAAGAACTGAAACAGAAGGTTTGGTCGAACACTGATGTCGACAACTGATTCATTCTCTTCCAAAACGAATTCGCGCTGTCATTGATGCCAATGGTGTCCCTACCAAGTATTAGTGTTAGTTTGATAGCTTTGCTCTTTGTTACATTCTTATCTTATTATTTGTATTAATATTCCATTATTTTGACGCAGTGCTGTCAATATTCCATTATTTTTGAAGTGATGAAAACCCTCATAACTTTGTTGATTTTTGATGAATTGTTTTACTTTTTGTATAGAATTAAACTTCATCCATTATACGTTTAGAAATAAAATTTTTGTTTCATTTGACCAATTTAATCATAGTTAACATAAGACATGAGACAACACGGATCAAGACCCAGCTGAATATTCTATTTTTTTGAAGCGCACGAGTAAATTTGTTTGGTTTCTGTTGTAGATAAGTTATAGAAAAATCTAATCCAAAAAGCTCGTTGAAGCTGGATCCGTATTTTAATTCTTTTTTTTTTTTTTTTTTTTTTTTTTCAAAATTTTGTTTAAAGAAATCCAGTTCACATCAACAATAAAAGGTATGAAATTTTGGCTTATAAAAAACTTTATGAAAATGAAATCGTAGAAAACCGAAATATTTTTTTTTCTTATGGAGTCAAAATGTTATTCAATGCAAAATTTATATCTCGACGGATAAAAATAAATAAAGATTTAAAAAAAAAAAAAAAAAGCTTTCGTATAAGAGTGACTTCATTCCATTTGTTCTGAACAATAGGGAGAAATATCAAAACATAAACATTGAATATCCGCCATCTTTTGAGGGCATCGAGACCCATGGCTGCCATGGCTCTGAACTTATCCCATTGTTATACAATACACCCAAACACGCAACAACTCGTTACCATCGTTATACAATAACAAGTCGGGCAAAAACGGCGCACTTCGATGAGTAGCAGTATAGGATTGCCTTCCTCTTGCCCTCAAAAAATGGCAGCTGTACCCATCATTCAATGCGAAGATATTTTCCCCTATACACAGAAGTAGTTTTGCCTTATAATGTAGTATCATATGAATCTCATTATTGCCTAATAATGTCCCAGTTGACGGTTGCAAATTTACAAGCATGCCTCGCAATTGTTGGAAATATTAGGCTTCATAGAATCTAACTTACAATGTACTTAAATATTTTAGCGTTATGATAATATTAATGTCTTTCTTAATGATTATACTTCAGATATTTTTACGTTTAAGTTCGGTAAAAAAAAAATTTGAAAAGACTATTAGTACTAATTTGATTAATTAGATTTGTGAATTACTTAAGGTTTTTAGAATATGGAATTCAGATTTTAAAATTTTTGAAGCTATTTTATTTCCATTTCAGTTCTAGTACGATCGAAATGCAGTAATTTCATTTAAAAAAATTATTAGGGAGGGGAAGTGACCTGACTGTATAAATAATGATGTTCCAATAGAACCGTCGAATATTCCTACAAAGTCTGATCTCCAAAATTAAACAGTTGAATTAAATATTTTCATTTCATTGGATTTTTGGTTGTTAGTCCGCCTTTGAAATATGAGTCGACCCGGACCATCGCGGAAAACGGGGGCTGGACCTCCTCAAGGCGGTACTCCTACTCGGCGAACAAGTCAGGTAAGGAAGCGAACAGGACTCTTAAGTCCTGTATACACTGAGCGATTTTTTTTTTATCAAAAGAAGGTTAAGAAGGGTTGGATACAATGGAAAGTATTCCTGGAAATGTCGCGGCTGTCGCTTGGTAGTAATGTCGAGAAATCTTGGCGAGGCGTTCAGCCCGAGGTGCAGAAGGGTTTATTTGCTGTTGATTAGCCTTTGTATTCCAATCCTATAATCCTCCTATTGTTAAAAAATAGTCGCTCAATGCATACAGGCAAGTTTTTTATTATTTATAATTAAAGATGTTCTTACTTATACACTTGTATGTATGTAAGTGTACTACAAGCAAGAATAGCCAGACTATACAGGGTGTTCCAAAATGATTTCTACAACTGTGATCACGTATATTTCAGAAATAGGGATAGGTAGAAAGATAATGTTCACACACACGCACCCACCTAAAGTTTTGTTTTTTGTTTTTGAAGTGAAAACTTCAGTAAATTTTCGGTATCTGCACAATCGCAACCGCGAGTCAAATCGCAAACGATCATGCGACCAAGGTAAGTGAATTTATTTTTTAACGAACGATATATTCGAACTGATATATTCCCCAACCTATTTGGTTACAGGGGGCAGTTGGTTTCCCCCCGGCCGGTTACAGGAATCGCGACAATTCAATTTGCGGATTCAGTCATCGCGCGATTGTGCAGATACCGAAGATTAACCAAAACTTCTATTGGCGCACCGCATACAAAATTTTGCTGGAGAGTGAAAGTGTCTGATCCGTCACGCTCGGAAGTGAAACGTTATCCGGTAAAACTCGGATTTCTTTATTAGTAGGGTGCTCAGCATTTTGTAAGATAACTTGAAATCGAATTAACTTTACCACACGAACAAGATCAAACGTGAGATACCATGAATAGGTACGTGCTCTAATGGTACAATTATGATACCCCCTTAAAAATTTCCTAGAACCAGATATGCCATGTAATATATCAAACAATTCGTCACGACGCGTCATGAATAAATATATAAGAGTAACTAGTGATAGCAAATATTAGTCTAGTGACACGTGTACGTGTAAGGATGTCTCATAAATGAATATAACGCGTAAATAATGATACTGGGAATTGTTTTAGTAGCACGTGCCCTAATGGTATCATATGGTAACTGTTGTAACTTCCAATGCTAAGATATGGCATGTAATATATCAAAAAGCTCGTAACAACGTGTCATGAGTGAATATAACGAGTAATTAATGATACTCGATATTTGTTTAGTAGTACGTGTTGGAATGGTATCATTAATGGTTTCATTACAGTATCATTAGGCTTTTCAATGCTAATGTATTGTATTTAATCTAGAAGTGATCTACTGGATGCTTTTGAAAAGGGTGTATTGAGATACCTAGCGATGTTCTGCACCTTAAAATAAACACAAGTTTCCTCTTTCGTTTTGTCGAAATTGCTTTCCTTAAAGTAGTAAACAGCTCGTGAAGTTTGGTTAAACTCTGCCATTAACGTAAACAAAAGCACATGAAAAAAATCTAAACACCACCACGTGTTTAATTAATAAGTTTCTGCGAAAATCTGTCCACTAAACTCGACCATTCTCACAGCCCACTGAAAGATTCGTATTTACTAAACCTCAGAAATGAACTTGTCAACAAATTAGGAAAGATGTGCAAGTGGATAAATGATCGAGAGATGCAGTATTAAAGTCTCCTTAAACCTGTTTACATTTCTTGTTGGCTGGGGATTGCTTTTTGCGGTACGTCGCACATTCATACTAGCGAATATTCATAAGGAATGCAATTTCGACAAAACGTATGAGGAAACTTCTTAAGCACGCATTTTTTTTTAATTGTGCGCGACAGTCCAAAGGTAAACGTGTGATGAGGTCTGCTTCATGAGGAGTAGTGAGACAGCTTTTCTTTGCAGAGGCGTCAATAATCTTCAGTGTTTATCTGGACATGTTGGAACGGTTTGCATTTCCACAGGTCGATGAATTGCAACCTGACATCATGCTGTAGCAGGATGTTGCCCCTCTTCACTGGGCCTTGATCGTTAGAAAGGCTTTGGATGACATTTTCAGGTCGCTGGATTGGTAGAGGAGGAACCATTTCCTGGCCTCCACGGTCTCCAGACATAACCCCGTTAGATTTTTTTTCTTTGGGGCTTTGTGAAGGATACTGTCTACCATACCCCGCATCACAGCAGCAATTGCAAACGTTAATGAGGACATGCTAGGTCGGACATGGGAGCTGGAATATCGCATAGATATCCTGCATGCTACAGATGGCGTACACATTGAACTCTGTTAAACGGCTACTAAAGCTTTTGGAGTCTCTGAACATTGTGCCGCAAACCGCATCTTTCTGTCTATCCCCATTTCTGAAATATACGTGATCAAAGTTGTAAATATCATTTTGGAACACCCTGTATTTTGCGCTCTAGACAAAATTATTTGGTGATTCAGTATAGCGCTCTAGGCAACTGCTTAGATGGCACTGACCCTCCCCACAAGCTTCTATGCCGTTTAACGCGAGAATCTTGAAGATGGACTGAATATTAGTAAATATTGGGTTGTTGCTTGCCTTTACTACAACTTCTGTCCTTTGTAGAAAAGATTGATATTGCTTTTGAATAGTTCTCTACTCTCTAGTATCAGAACATGTGCCTCAATTGCTTTGGAGATGTTGGAGGAGGGAACAAGTGCTTCTCACTCGACCTTCTAAAACTGCCTTTTGGGCTCTGGGTTTAGTCACTCATTTGACCAATAGCTGGAAAAAAGACAATTTCGTGATGAAAACAGATAATACCAGTTTGTGTTTGCATAGTCAATACGTTACATCTCGACCCATAATAACACTGGCGTTCACATTTTGTCTATACCCCGCAGCTCGGATTTCAACTTACACGCTTTTTATGTATTATTTCAAACGAAAATTCTTACAAGGAGACTCCCCATACTCAGACTCCCCGATTTTGATATAAAATATTCTACGAGTAGCTTTCATCAAATTAAACACCCAATCAAAGCCATTCGACGAACTTTTCAAAACTTTCCGAGAAAAAATTCATAAAGTTTGTTATACGAGGGGTGTTCAAATTTGACCTGGACTTTATTTTTTATAAAATCAGGAAACTACAAAAACACACGCACCAGTTATTTCTCAAAGAACTCTTTGCTTCTCTACACATTTTTTCCAGCTTTCTGGGAGCATCTGGATACCGGTTCTGTAGAAATCTTCAGGCTGATGTCGAAGCCACGTCAGGACAGCCTTTTTCACTTTATCATTGGATCCAAACCTCTGCCATCTCAAGAACTCTTTCAATGGCCCAAAAAGGTGATAGTCGCAAGGGGAGGGCTCTGAGCTGTATGGAGGATGTGGTAAGATGTTCCATTTGAGTTCCGTCTGTGTGTTCATAGTCAGTTTAGCTGTGTGTGGTCTGGTATAATTTTGCAGAAAACAAACACCACTTGTAAGGAGTCCTGGTCGCTTTTTCCTTATTGCCGGCTTCAGGGGTGTCCTCAAAATATTACTGTGCATTTATGGTTCGGCGTTCTACCAGAAAATCGACATGAATGATACCCTTAATGTCCCAGAATACAATCGCCATCTCATCGTGGTGAGTCAATGTGTCGCCACTCCATGCTCGCACGCTTGCTTTCAGGAGTACGGGGATGAATCCATGTCTAGTCGGTGGTTACAACATGCTTCAGGAAGCTGTCACCTTCCCTGTCCTATCGCTGCAGCACCATGGAACAGATTTCCACCCGGGTGGTTTTGTGATCCTCGGAGAGTTGTTTACGGACCCATCTGGTACACATCTTGTTGAATATCAGCTTATCGTGGATGACGGTCTCCACACTGATGTTCAGTATTGAAGCCAATTCTCGGACATGTTGTCCCTTATCAGCTCATTTGTCCGTGCGATGATGGCCTTGCCTTATGAGGTTCATTGCCGGTAGATTCTCGCCTCCTCCAAACTTCTGGCTCCAAGCAAAAACAGATGGTCGAGACAAACATGACTGGTGAATTTCAAATGCTTTCGCACCTTCGTTGTGGAGAAACTTGATGATTATTCGTTGTTCCACTTTGGTGGACATATCGCTGTCAGCCATTTTACTTAAACAAACAATCGGTTGTCATGGCAACCGGATGAGTGGAGCTGCATTTGCATAACAGGCGGTAGTTGCCATCCCAACAATGAATGTTAGATTTTTTTACAACAATGAAATTTACAAAAAATAAAGTTCAGGTCAAATCTGAACGTCCCTCGTAACTGCCTACACTTTTTGAATGCCCGAATTGTAGCATAGCTTGGATTTTTATCGCGTTCAGGTGGTCTAGCGGTAAAACTAGAATTCTATTTTGCAGGTACGAGTTGAAATCCCATCTTCGATAGCCGGCCAGGTGGCCGAGAGGGCTAGGGCATAGGCTTTCTATAAGTTCTCGAGTCTGCCTGGTCGTGGGTTCGAATCCCACCGTGGGCATGGATGTTTGTGTTTGTCCCGGGCTGCGTAGAGATAAAATTTGTGTAAAAGGCGCAAAATGACCTTAGTAGTCGACGCCAAAAATTCTAATAAACCAACCAACCAACCGTCTTCGATAATTTTTTTCCCCTTCGTAAATTTTTTTTAACATGCATGGGAATGTGTAATTCATTCACTAAACATATTTCCGATTTTCTAATTTGCTAAAACTATGCTACAATTCAAGTGTAGGTAATTATAACAAACTTTAAGAATTTTTTTTCTCGGAAAATTTTGAGAAGTGCGTCGAGTGGCTTTGCATGGCAGGCCCGTAGTCAGGGGGGAGGGGGGAGGGTCGACGACCAACCCATTATGGAAAAAGGTCCGACTCGGTGGAATTTTTGAAAAAACGTCCGGAACTTTTTGAAAATCGCCCCCCCCCCCCCTCCCCAAGATAACGGCCCTGCATGGGTGTTTAATTTGGTGAAAGCTACTCGTAGAATATATATATATTTTTTTAACAAAATCGGTGAGTCCGAGTACGTGGAGTCTCCTTTTTTTATTAGCCATCTACTTTGTGTAACTTTAAAATGTGCTTATTTTTGTCTATTCAAAATCAATTTTTAAATGTTTCACCAACTCCAGAAATGCTCGATATATGAGTTCTGACTCATGAATTATGCTCATAATTTATTTTTATCAACTCGACGTGTTGCCATCACATTTCATTCGTGTTCATTGTCAATGATATCGATGTCGAAAAAAGAAAATGATGCAAGTTTAAAAATAATCTAAACGCTAACTTCATAAATTTATTTTGTATGCATATTTATACAATCGGGATATCTACAATAGGTTTAATTTGTGCATTATTCTAAAAAAAAAAGTAAAATCAAGATAATGCGTATGCTCATTTGTTTGACGACTGTCAGACTGTTGTAACAATTAGGTCAGATCGACAAACTTGCTCCCGGCTGCGTAAATTTTTATCTTTATACAGTGGTGGCCAAAAATTTAGAACCAACCAAATGGCTCTAAAATATATTGCCAATATTTGAAAAATCAAGGCTCAAAGTTAATTCCACCCCTGCTACAAAATAAATGAGACTGTCTGAAACAAAGTATTTAAAAAATATTTTTTTTTGGAGGATACACTATGAAAAGGGGAGCATGTTTCAGAGCATGTTTAGCACCCTAACGTGTTTGCAACTTAAACATGGGTTCCGCATTGTAAGTTTGTTGTATTTTAATATACACATTGCATAAGCAACAATTTTAATTTCACTTGTACATATTTTAACCAGCAGTCATGGGAAAACGACAAAACATATCGCTAGATCTCCGTGAACAAATTAGACGGTTACGCAATGAAGGATTAACATTTGATGCCATTGCCAAAATTAACTGCAGCAAATCATGTTTTATACGTACAATTCAACACTGGTTCTGTCAGAGATCGTTCAAGACAGGAAGACCTAAAAAAACTAACCTCGCACTTCGACCGTATCATTCATCGTCTCCAAAAAAGACAGATCCTTAACTTCAACAATGATTCAAGGTGAATTGTCTGCTCAACATCACGTTAGTATTAGTTCTCGTACTATTCGTCGACGATTAAACAGTTTTGTTTGTTTGAGCGAGTGGCACGAAAGAAACCTCTTGTGTCATTAAAGAACAGGAATACTAGGTTAACTTTTGCTCGTGCCCGTCTCAACTGGACAACATAACAGTGGAAAAAAGTGCTATGGTCGGATGAGACAAAGGTACAGCTCTTTGCATGTGATGGCAGAAAGTACATGAGACGTAATAAACATGAAACATACGAGCCACAGTGTTTACAGCCAACCGTGAAACTTGGAGGGAGAAATGTGATGATGTGGGGTTGTTTTACCTGGCATGGTGTAGGCCCAATCCATCATATAAATCACATGGATCGTTTTGTTTACAAATCCATCCTTGAGAACATTATGCTTCCTTATGCCGATGATATTAGGCCCCTTACATGGTCATTCCAGCACGATAACGACCCGAAACATTCCAGCAGACTTGTCAATGAATGGCTAACATAAATCATATCAAAGTTTTGGAATGACCTGCTCAGTCAGCAGATTTGAACCCCATAGAAATGCTGTGGATTGATGTCAAAAGGGTTGTTAAAGAAAAAAACAACTCAATAATATTCTTACACTACTCGACACCATCAAAGAAGCATGGAACAACATTCCAGAAGATCGGTGTAAACGTCTAGTGGAATCCACGCACAGACGATGTGTTGCCTTTATTAAAACTTTGAATACCCAACCAAATACTGATTCTATGCTGTATTATTTATTTATTTATTTATTGTGTATATGGTGCTCAATTTTTGTCCATAGGAAAATCACCTAAAGGATTAAAAAAAATTATCTCATTGTTTCAATTTTGAATTCACCATGCATGGTTATTTGTTGGATCATTTCACACTTAATTCTTTTATTGGTGTATTTTTTGTAACTGATTAAGAATTTTTGGTAACAAACCACATAAGCCAATATAGCTGCTAAATATTTGGCCACCACTGTATGCATCAAATATAAAATGAATTTAAGTTTTTAAATTTCAAAAGGCAAATAAGCTGAAAGACTAATAGTTATTTAAAAGAATCCATGTAATATCCTATTTATTTTGAAACGTATTGATAAATTTTGTATACCTTTGTATTATATCAGGCTACACCTCCGCGAATGTCAGCTACAGTTACCCCATCGAGAAGAACTTCTCGAGAAAGAGCAGTAAGTAATTAAACAAAAATTAGTTTTCTCTCTTTGAATGTAAAATTGAGAATAGCAAAAGTAGCTTTCGCTATTCGTAATACGTGATCGTTTTGAATTTTGCTCGAATTAGCATTCATTGTTAAACGTGAAATACATTCCCTCATCCGTAAATTCAGTGAGAATACACAGGATAATTCAAAACCTTTGTTCCAAATGGGTTTAAATTTAACTGATTATAATTTTTCGTAGAATAAGTATTATTTCTAAGCTGAAAAATTTCGAAGAATATATATCAAAGTTCTGTAGTCATTCTCCATTTAACTCTTCTTTCCAACTTTACTTCATTAGCAATTGAGAAAGGTGAGCTTCCCAGCACAACAGTCTTGTATTGTTGTATTGCTGCTGGTTTTGACATTGATAATTATAATGACATTGACTTTTCAGTTAATGATTCAGGTTGAGGGGATTAAAATAAGCTCATATGAATTAATTTCATGTTTATCATAAATTATATTCAATATCGGAATAAAAGGAAAACACAAATCCACAAAAAAATTTTTAATGACTCAGATGTACATTTCGGAATTCATAATTCCTTCATCAGTGAGTGATTTTACAGAACGAGAAGACCAGAATTTATAAGAAACTGAGGCGAATACAAGCCAATCAAACAAGTGAACAGAACAACCAATCAAAAAATTTAATTATAACAAAATAGAAAACAACAACGAAAATAGAGCAACCAACCAACTTTTTCAAAACAACTCTATACACAACAAAAAAACAAAGGGCCGCTTAAAATAGATACTCCGCTTGTAATAGCCAACAACAAAGACAGTAAGAAATTACTTAGTCAAAAATTTAGATAAAGACAACCAAGATGCTACAGGCATAGGGCCATCATCATTATTCAACAAGTTGTTGGTTGCTCTATTTTTACAATCTCCATTGATTCAAGTAAATACAGCAATTTATTATTTTTACAACAATGTAAAACCTCAAACAAGTCTGTCGAATAATCATGTTTTTCATTAATAACATGGTCGGCGAACGAGGACACACCTGCGTTTGCATTCCTAATGCAAGCAATATGTTCTTTAAGGCTGTTATTTACCCCACGTTTTGAGCTTCCCAAGTGAAATCTGTCACAAGATGCACATTTTAATTTATAAACGCCTGAACAATCCAAAACTGGGATTCTGTCTTTTATCGAGCTTAAAGTATTCTTAGTGGTATTAGAGCTTTTATATACAAGTTTGTACTCGAAATCTCTGCACATTTCTGAACTCCTCTTTTTTTTTACAACCCAGAGTGGTGACTTTGTCAAGGTTTATGTGCATTTTAATTTTTTTAGCAAGTTTGTTTACAATTTTTTCATTGAACCCATTGAACCTCGCAAAGGTTGTAAGAAAAAGAAAAAGGAGGAGTGTCTGTAACTTTATTTCTTAACCGATTTTCAAAATTCTTTTTGTATCTTATACTCACATTTGTCCTCTATGTAATGCACTATTCACTTTTTGACATAGTTCCCATCCCTTTCCACGCATTGTAGTTCACCACTCTGGGTTGTAAGAAAAAGGAGGAATTCAGAAAGGTGTTGGTTCTCCCTTTTAATGTTGCTCTAAACAAAGGGTTTAAGAAAATGTGCAGAGATTTCGAGTACAAACTTGTATATAAAAGCTCTAATACCACTAAGAATACTTTAAGCTCGATAAAAGACAGAATCCCAGTTTTGGATTGTTCAGGCGTTTATAAATTAAAATGTGCATCTTGTAACAGATTTTACTTGGGAAGCTCAAAACGTGGGGTAAATAACCGCCTTAAAGAACATATTGCTTGTATTAGGAATGCAAACGCAGGTGTGCCCTCGTTTGCCGACCATGTTATTAATGAAAAACATGATTATTCGACAGACTTGTTTGAGGTTTTACATTGTTGTAAAAATAATAAATTGCTGTATTTACTTGAATCAATGGAGATTTTAAAAAACAGAGCAACCAACAACTTGTTGAATAATGATGACGGCCCTATACCTGTAGCATCTTGGTTGTCTTTATCTAAATTTTTGACTAAGTAATTTCTTACTGTGTTTGTTGTTAGAATTTGGCTATTACAAGCGGAGTATCTATTTTAAGCGGCCCTTGGTTTTTTGCTGTGTATAGAGTTGTTTTGAAAAAGTTGGTTGGTTGCTCTATTTTCGTTGTTGTTTTCTATTTTGTTATAATTAAATTTTTTGATTGGCTGTTCTGTTCACTTGTTATCTGATTGGCTTGTATTCGCCTCAGTTTCTTATAAATTCTGGTCTTCTCGTTCTGTAAAATCACTCACTGATGAAGGAATTATGAATTCCGAAATGTACATATGAGTCATTAAAAATATTTTTGTGGATTTGTGTTTTCCTTTTATTCCGATATTGTATATTGGTGTCCACAGTTTCTGGCTATTTTGTTTTATAAATTATATTTTTAAACGTACTGCATAACTCTAACAAATAAAATTCTGTTATTCAAGGTGACTCCTGCTTAATGGCAACAAATACACACACTGGCCAATGAATTAGAAACCCTTGATGAATTACGTTACTGATATGTAAAGCGGGGTTACAGGTCAGAAACGATTGTGATATGCAAATGAATGCAATCATGTGAGGTACATGCTCATTCTAAGCTGCAGGTACAGGGTAGGAACAAGCTGCAGCTACTCAAGTTGAGCAAAGTGGGGAAAACAGCAGACCTGTCCGAGTTCCAAAAAGGGAGCCCGTCTAGCTGGAGCTACGATTTCCAAGACAGTACAACTGACCGGTATCTCAAAAGGTCAGGTCTCCAAGGTGTTCAGTGCGTAGAAACGGAATCCACAAGAGTTGTCGAAACGGCAGAATTGTGGATCAAAAACAATCAACACAGACAGGGACCGTGGAGCAACTGACAGCAGACTTCAATGATTAGTTGATTAGAATTTTTGGCGTCGACTACTAAGGTCATTTTGCGCCTTTTACACAAGGCCGGGACAAACACAAACATCCATGCCCACGGCGGGATTCGAACCCACGACCAGGCAAACTCGAGAACAAGGAAGCCTACGCCCTAGCCCTCTCAGCCACCTGGCCGGCTCAGACTTCAATGAAGGATCATCGCAACCCCTCTCATCTAGAACAATGCGCCGAGAGTTGAAGCGAATAGGAATGGGAAGTCGCATGCCAGTGAGGAAGCCCCTGGTGTCAGCAACAAACCGGAAAGTTCGCCTGCAGTGACGTAAAGAACGGCGTGACTGGACAGTAGACGACGGGAAAAAGGTGATGTGGTCGGACGAGTCACGTTACACATTGTTTTGCACCGATAGCCGGCAGTGAATTATTATTATTAGCCGGATTATTGGCCTCTCCGAGGCTGGATGGTCAACCAGACGAATTGCTGTCCATCTGTCGCGGGACACACGGACGGTAGGCCAATGTTGGAGGCAATGGCGAGAGGAAGGCACACATGCCAGAAGACCAGGCTCTGGGGCCCGGAGAAGCACGTCAGCTCGTACCGAGCGGACAGAACCATCACCCTGCGGCAACTGCGCGACAACATCACTATTCCCGGTACTGCTCCAGTGTCAATAGCGGCAATAGCACGCCGGTTACACGCCGCGACAATGTCTGCCAGGCGTCCATTGTTGTCTTCCTTTGACACCTGAGCACCGCGCGGTACGACTGCAATGGTGTCGTGAACGAGTGGGCGTTTGTTTGGACACCGACGACAGATGCGGATGAGTGTGGCATAGACCATTGGAACGTGCCAATGAACAATGCATCCGGTATCGCCATCGTGGATCATGGTCTGGGGTGCCATCGGCTACGGTATCAAAACGCCTTTAGTCACCATCCAAGGCACCCTGACTGCACACGGTACGTCACAGAGATTCTGCAGCCCATATAACTGCCCTTTCTACACACTATACCCGGCGCAGTCTTTCAGCAGGATAACGCCAGACCGTACACAGCAAATATGAGCATGGCATGTCTGCATGATGTCAACTGCCTGCCATGGCCAGCGAGGTCCCCCAGACCTATCGCCAATTGAGCGCGTGTGGGATATGGTGGGACGTCGTTTACGATCACCCCGGAATCTCCATGAACTGACACAGCAGGTTCACCATGGCTGGGCAGACTTACCCCAAGATGACATTCGCCACCAGTATGATCACCTACACCTGCGGCTGGAACAATGCATCGCCGCTAGAGGTGGTGCCACAACCTACTGATGCCGCTTTCCGTTGGGGCACCCTGTACAAACGAGTGCATGTCTTGGCTCCAAAACATAATAAAGGTGTGTTCAGGTGTATCTCTTGCTGTATACCTACTTTTGGCTCATTCGGATAACTCCTTGTGGATGGGGCAATTTTTTTTCATTCTTTAAGTTCTTTGGATGTTAATTTTCTCTTACTCTTGCACAGTTGTCGCAGCAATCGATCTTGTTTTAGTGTTGACGCTTTTGGACGTCCAGTTCTTTTTACATTTTTCAGTTTTCCTGTCTCACGAAACTTTCTCCAAGCATGTGACAATTGTTCTGGAACAACCAAGACTTTCGGCCATTTGCGTTTTCCAATCAATCATTTTTATTGGAATTCTGTTGAATATTCTTTTGAACATTCTTTCTCGTTCACCAGTGGTGAAGAATATGGAAGAATGTGTATAATGTGGCCTGTCAATGTCAAATATTTTTTACCAGGGGTTGTAGTTATTCAAATAGCTCTTTTTAATCTCCGGAAGAAATCGGAAGGGGTATCGAGATATTAAACCTTAATTGCTATGAAACGGAAAATAAACTCATTTTCAAATTGAGATAACCAGATTGAGATAACTTTCGAATAACGTTATAGGAATCATTTTATTTCGATTATAACAGCCGAAAAAGCTTTGGTTTAAAATTTTGCCAAGGAAAATGTATTAAGATGAAAAACGAAAGGAAACGTTCCAGGATTCGAACCAGGGATCGCGAATATTCTAACCATCGTCCTAACCAGCTAGAGTAGTCGTCCGTGGTTCGAATCCAGGTCGCAGAATTATTCCTTTTGTTTTTCATCTTAATATCTTTACAAGGAATCAATTGAAATAGAATATGGACACTGAATGAAAGATGACGATGATTGGATGACTTATTTTAGGGCTTCTAGGTGGAATGGTTACAGAGAATATCGAAAAGAAATAACTATGGATATTGAGAATAACAAGAGACGGAAAGTTAAACCATGGAAATATGCTGCATACATGAGTGACTTGAATGAGCAAGAATGATAGAATGTTCTAGATTGGAAGTGATAAGATAGAAAGAATATCTGATATTTTACATGAACAGTTGCTCCAATGGTGAAAATGACAGAATGTGAAGAGCCCTGATCTTATGGAGTCATAGTGGGGGATGAGGAAAATGGATTATGAAACACTTAACGGCAATTATGTAAGCGCTGCTGGAGGCGTAGTTCTATCCCAAATCATGGCCTAAAGCAGTGATTATACCCATTTGTAAGGGTGCAAGTAATTGCAGCAGGGGAAATAGTTGGAAAAAAGTTGATTGATATAGTGAAGATGGATACCTGCTAGAATGTATAAGAAATGAGTTGGCAGAGGGTAAAACATGTAAATGGGGATAACTTTATTAATTTTTTAATATTTAATATGAGATCTGTAATAAATATATTTAATTCAAATTTGCCTATTGCATACTAACTGTAGCGCTGCTTTTTCTTTTATTTTTTAATATTAATACTTCTTTAACTCTTTCAGCCATCGTCTTCAGCGCCACCTTCTCCACCTCCAACTTTGCCACCTTTAAGACCAATGTATCCTACACCTGTAAGTAAGCTAATTATATTTTGTCTTTTCAAGTCTTATGAAAAAAGTTTGATTTTTTTTTTTGATATAGATCAATAGCATAAATAATGAATATTAAAAAATATTGATTTAATATATAATTTCTAAAATATGCTATTTCCTACATTCAATGGAAATTGCCGTCTTTCTGCTTCATTTCAAGATTTTCACAGAACTATTAGAAATACGGTATCAAGAATCTGAAAATTTCTCCAGCTGAAAACAGATTCATGTAAAACTTGCATACCGTATTTCTTTGAATAATAGCCGCCCTCAAATTTCAAACTTTGCGTCATAAAATGTTCTTTGAAATAAACGCCGCAGATTTATTACTGGAAAATTTATTACCGATTATTATTATTTTTTTAAAAATTTGTATTATTAAGGTAATTTTATTAAGAAAACAAATAGAAATTCAAAATATAAAACCCATATATTAAAAAAAAATTAAAAACTGAAGCAAGAGTATGCGACAAAACACAATGCATTCATTCAATGGCACCCTCAAACAGTTAAAAGTGAAATAAATGCTGCGGCGTCTAATCAAAGAAATACGGTATTAATTTTACTTTTTCAGACTCCATTTCTTTCTTTTAATGGCAGAATTTTTTTTCTTGCTTGAAAATTGTTAGAGAACATGTGATAAAAAACAATAGTTTAAAATTGCGACTCACGACGATACATCACTCACTCACGTCCATCAGAATGGAGACACCAAGAGGGACACCATGTTGAACACATTAAATGACTGTCCTTTATGGAGAACAGGCCAGCCTGTAATTCTAAACAAAATGTGGTGTAACTTTTGAACCATAACTGCTACTTCAAATCTGTTTATAGGAATGAAGTTGTCAGAAAATGCTGATGTTATTTGATATATCACACGGACCCCCTTTCCATTTAAAAACATTGACTTAGATTCAAGATGGTGGGCATGTTCGGTACATACCGTAAAAGATAGACCACCTCACCCATATCTTACTGGGATATTCAGATTTCCCAATTTCTGCAAGGTTTTCGAAAAAACAGGGTGACTGCGACTTTTGACTCGCCCTATATGTATCCGGCATTTCTGTTTTCCTCCTTGTGGATTAGAGGTTTTCACTTTATTTCCATTCGACACTATTTGCTTATTATTTTGTACTGTTTAAATGCTAATTTCTAACCTGACAGATGTGAAAAAATGAATGGTGTAGTATTGTCTTGGAAAAAACTATCCCAGTTTCCAAAAAATTGCCATAGAGTAGGAAGAAGTGCCTGGTCATCCAAAATAACCTTCCCACTGCTGTACTGTTCAAAATTACCATTTGGTCTGACTGCCTTATTAGGTGGCGAGATGTTTGGTTTATTAGTTGGCAAGGTGGTAAATTTATGCAGCCCATACATCCATGATGTCAAGAACATGCAGATTCTTTTATAGAGCATTGTCCTGCACCACGACTTAATATCTGTTGGAACTCAATGATGCTAAGGATTTTGTTATTTTGCTGTAACACTCATTGATCCCGTTGAGTGACTTTGTGCAGAATTCATGTTCCAATGCTCAACTCTTTCCGTTTGCTTAGAACACTGTTAACAATTGACTGTGGATGCTATAGTTTGTCCAACGTTTCTGGATAGATATGCCATCAATGTTACAAAAGCAATAGTGCCTTTCTCCATTCTGAACAACAATATGGTATGAACTCGGGGAATAATGTCAACACATCCTGACAGCACATAATATGCCCCTTTGTTGATTTTGTGCATTGCCATTGTCCTCACAAACGGACATGTCTGAATTTATGTTCTGAAGAGGGGATTCCGGGTATATATATCTTTAATATTATTGACAACTGGGTCCAAATTTGATACAATCTATCTCTCAAAATAAAAGCTATGATACATTATAAATAGAATCTTTAATTTTATAAAATTTAATTGACATTTTAATAACTGCTAATGATTTATACATCTTGCTTTTCACATAAAGACACCAACAGTTAGTGAAAAATCTTTCAATGCTGAAAAAGATATGGAAGAATTGGCAAACGTTGTTAAGGGTTTGAGTAAGTATTTTTGTTAACAAATAGTTCTCAGAAAATCATATTAAGAATTCCCTCATATGCACTCAATCCATTATTACCATTTTTCCCATTTTATGTATATGTGTGGGTTTGTGAAGACTGAATTTATAATTTTCTAGTAAATACTATATTTAAAACAGTGACCCAAATAGCTATCCCATATCTAACTTTAGATAACAAGGTGTTAAAAAGTCAACCGCAATATCCGGCCTCTTAAAGTTTTTACTTACTCGTAGAATAAATAAATAAATCCATCATGTTTAAGGGCCTCATAGATAATTTGTGTTGATCAAATTTTAATTTATCATATACTACTCCAAAATCCTTGTAGTTCTCCATTTTTTGTATTTCCGATGAGCTTATAATAAAACGTAATATAGTTGTCATTCTAGTGAATGTTATCACTTTAGTCTTTAAGGCATTAATAAAGCACCATTGAACAACAATATCAAGTCTTTCCTGGAGATCATAACAATCATCATAATCTGGAATGCTTCCGACCAGTTTAAAGTCTTCAGCATAGGCAGCTCTCTGTAAAATTGACAAAAAGATCAATAATGTAAAAATTGAACATAAACAACCCCAGTTTCTTGTCTAAAAAAAACACTGTGCAAGAGTTATTTACCTTCACGTGCATGTCGTATCGGATAAATAACTCTTAATCAAGGCCAAAATTAATTAACTTTCCTACACCAGCCACTCAAAATTTAGCTACCAGCCTTTCATGTGGTATAGTGTCAAAAGCACTGCTAAGATCAATACAGATACATATGATTTATTATTTATTGCTTCATCTATTCCTGCGTGTAAGAACGTTTGTCATCGTTGATTAACGGGGATGAAAAAACATGTTGAAAATCTGAAAACTGTGGCTCAAGAATGGCAGATAGCCTCTGAAAAGTAACAATTTCAAAGAGCTTTCTGACTGCTGGTACCAAAGAAATAGATCTGTAATTTGCAAGATTCACAGAGTCCTCCACTTTTAAAGACAGGAACAACCATGGTCATCTTCCAAATTTGCAGAAAATAACCAAGCTTGAGACATTTTTTAAAGGTCTTCAGGATAGGTTGAACAATCCACTGAGTGCAAAAAAAAAAAAAAAAAAGGTTGGGATACAATCTTTCCCCATACGAGCATTTAGATTTCAGCTTACATAAAACCCAACGAATATCCTTTTCATCCAGTTGGGAAAATAAAGGAGGGGACATTAAATGTGCCAATAATTCCCATCTCCTCAACATTCTTTTAATTTTCAAATAATTTGTCAAAATAGCTAACAGAGGCATTGCCAATGTTTTCATTATCCAAGATAGAAGGGTAGCCCAGAAAGTAATGCACCACAATTTTTTTCTCCGTCCCTGACAATGGTACGAATGCGAAACTTTCTTTGAAGTTTTTGGAGTGTGCGTGCAAAGTTTCAGTTTCTTCTGACAGATAGTGTACGTGTAGCAATGGAACAACATGGCGTCTGTAAGTGATGTACATTACAAGCAGCGTGTCGTCATTGAATTTCTCACTGCGGAGAAAGAAACGGTTGGAAACGTTCACAAAGTTTATGGAGCATCAGCAGTCGACTGAAGTAAGGTTAGTTACCAGGCACAGAGGGTGAGGCCATCAGAAAGCGGTTCGTGGAAGACATTTTGAAGATGACAAAGAGGTGATTCGCACAGTGAAGACATGGCTGTGTGAACAGAACAAAGACTGGTACCGACAGGGCATATACACCATTGTGTCTCGCTGGAGGAAGGCCATAGAACGGGACGGAGATTATGTGGAAAAATAGGGAGTGTAGAAGAAACGTCATTCTTTCATGTGTATAAGTGGTCTTTGTGTTCAATAAATAATTGTTGAAGAAAAAAATTGTGGTGCATTACTTTTTGGGCTATCCTCGTATTTTCCCCCCTCCTCCTTAACGGCTGAAATATCTTTGTCCATTTCTGCACTCCTAATAAATTACCAGAATTTCACAGGGTCTTTTCGACATAATAATAATGTTAACTGTATAGATATTAATAATATTAACACATACTACTACGATCAATAAGTTTGGAGAGGCAAGACATAGTAAGGAGGAAGCAGCTGTAGAGTGCAAGGTTTTTCCAAACAATGCGTGTCAGTGAACTGTTATTGTCGGTGCTCGATGGAAGGGCATGATGCATTACGAGTTCTTACCGGAAGGGACGACAGTGAGCAAGGAGAGGTACTAATCCTGGCTTGTCTCCATGATGCTGTCTGCTGGAAACGCCAAGAACTCTGGAAAAGCAAGAATTTGTTACTGCAACATGACAACGCCCCCATTCATCGGTCTTTCATGGTGCAGGTTGCATTGGCCAAAATGGGAATGTCAACCTTTCCATACCCTCCCTACTCACCCGATCTCACCTCATGTGACTTTTACCTGTTCTCCCATCTGAAAAGTAAACTCAAAGGATGCCGTTTCAAGAGTGCATCTGAGCTTCACAAAGCAGTGACGGTCTCCTTGAAGACCATCTCATCCAAAGGCTTCAGGAATGTTTTCAGTGAATAGTTGCAGAAGAGGATTACTTTGAAGATGGATTGTGTGTAACACTTGATAACAATACATCATATCAGTCAGGAAGACCAGTCTCTGAACTTACTGATCATAGTAGTATGTATAAAGTAATAAAAAACTACTTAATAATAATGGAATGTTTATTTTATTAGCAACTGACAAGTCAATTATTACTTCAATTTTGACGAATCGGACAGCTCTACAGCGTCAGCACATTATCGCTGCATATATAAAAGCTTATGGCCATGTGAGTATGTTGATTAATATAAAAGATAATATTGTATTATTACAGAGAAAGATGAACATGTTGTATATTAGATAATCTTACAAAGCTGTTGAATTATAATGTAAAAGAGTATCTTTTAATATGAATCAAATTTTTTTTTAAAGGGTGTAACTCCCCATTTAGGCCATTTTTATTTTATCATCATTTCTGATTCTACCTTAGATAGGTCTATCGATTGATATTAAAAAGGCAATTGTCGTGCCACTATTGCAGAGAATATTTTGAATGCTGAAGGGTTACGTCAAAGGATATCCTGCAATCAATGGTTTGTTGTGTTATAAACTATTGTTGGGCATGAGACTGGACCACCATTACAACCATTGTTATCTACTTACGCAACAGAGAAAGTTCATATCAGGAAATCAAAGCTCCAGGATCTACTGAAGATGCAGACCTACATTCTTGACAAGCACATGAACTTTTACTACTCAGCAACATTTTCTTGGTCAACAGAATAGAAAAATAACCTAGAAAGCAGCAAACTGTTTCGAGGTGTTTTCTTTGTTAGTTACTTGCAATAATGGTTTATTAAAAAAAAACAACCTATGATTGTATTCTGTGTAAGCAGGTATTCAAACCACAATGTATTGTCTGTGTTTTATTAATTACAAATGTAGAAGAAAAGAAGGACAAGACACACAAACCCTGGAATAAACCTAAATTGTGTTTATTTCGGTTATTTTTATATACATTTGTGTAACTTGTGATACTTTAAACTTCGATAAAATATTTCATGCGTATATCAACATGCAAATGCATAACATGTCAGTTTTTAGCTGATAATTGAGATATAACCTCGAAAACAGGTTTATTTTACATAGCATGTGTTTAAAGTTTTTTTATTTTTTATTTTTTTTGTTTCCCCACAATTTTAAAAATTATGACATATACACCCTTTTGAAAGAAAATCAATTCATATATTCTATGGCCGCGTTTTTGTGATACTTGTGCTCCTTCCTATGCCCTGAGTTACTTTTGTGATACCAAAATTGCCTTTCTTGTATTTTCTTTTTATGCTTTAACCAGTATGCTCTTTTTGAGTATACTTTTTGCTCACTCTTGTTCTTTTTAGGCACGTTTTAAACATTTATATCTTTATAAATAATACTTTAATTAAAATATTTATTCATCTAACAATCAATTTTCAAAATATCTATGCTCATTCCTCACTTCTCTTACATTCTTTTTCCATCATCTCTTCCCTTTTGGAAATAACCAAAGAAACTCTCCTCCCACCTTTTGGAAATAATTGTGGATACTCACTAAACAGAAAAAGGGAAGGATACAATACAATTTAACAAGAATTTTTTATTCATGCTGAATAATGATGAATAACGCTTAGGAATTGAAATGTGCATATATGGAAGAATAAAAAAAAATAAATAAATAAAAGAGAATATATTTGGATTAAATTCACAAGATCCATTAGTTTAGTGTCGCTTCCATAGTATGTTACTATTTAGCCAGCCTTGATAATGGTGTAATACTGAAATGCTCAACAGTAAACTAATAGTATCCATATCGAGTTTACACATTTATTTATTTATTTATTTATTTATTTATTTATTTATTTATTTATTTATTTATTTATTTACAGTGGAATCTTGTTATTACGTTCTCCGGTAATGTTTATCTCGGTTTTACAGTTTTTTTCCCTCTGTCCCGGTCCCGTCAGTGCTATTTGGTCATTACTCGATAATACGTTATCTTGTCAATACGTTTAAATCTCTCGGTCCCTTGAAAAACGTAATAATGAGATTCTACTGTATTTATTTATCATATTACAGTAATCCTGGTCCGGAGCCTGTATGGCCAGCAGGAGACTTGTGTGATTTCAGGAGGGAATACTGTATTATTCATATTATTCAAATTACAATATAGGTTGAAAGATTATAATAATAATAATAATAATAATAATAATAATAATAATAATAGAGTATAATACATTGCTGTCATATGTATGTAAAAGCCAGGTAAATTTTAGAATTGTTCCAAGAAATTATTCTAAGCAATATAAAGAATTGTTTAAAGAATGTCTAGGGTTATATAACAATGAAAATTCAATTAGTAAAAAGGGGATTCGTGTTAGTAAGTGGATGGTTAAAAGGGAGTTTTTCAGTAATTTCTTTAAAGTTTAGCTTATAGGGGATGAGCAAATTTGTTCCAGTAAACTATTCCATCATTTAATGCCAGCATACGAGATGCAACGGTGTTGGTAGTTACTTCTAATAGATGGGAGTCTAAGTTTGGTTTCATTATACCAGTTGATCCAAAAGTGATACATTATTTTACATTTTTTCATGAAACTTTGTATAACATTGTTTTATGATACATCGGTTACTGATTCAATGTATATGCCTATGAACATCGCACGTTGTTTTGCTAAAGAATTCGTCACGGCAAAACAATTATTAGTTTCATGAAAAAATGTAACACACTTTTGGATCACACGGTATATCTCACATTGTATTGTATATAGTTAATTATTCATAAATGTCCATTTTATAATACAAGATTTATTCATTTATTCAGTTGCAACGAATCTGAAGATGCCCGAAAGGATGAAAGCCGGCTAATTCTAAATGAATAAATCTTGTATTGTAAAATGGATATTTATGAATAACTAAGTTTGTTTGTTGGGTAGAATTGGGGTGTATGTTTTATGGGTGAGCTATTTCTAAAGGTACAGTAAAAATTAGATGATTATTAATTTGAGCATAGTTGAATTATGTAGAGTTGGTAGATAGTTGAGATGCCTTGTCGACTAAAATCCTCTCCCCCCCCCCCCTTCTCTTTAACCTTTTCATTAATGACCTTTCAGACGCTTTATACCCCCTACCTTTAATACTCTACGCAGACGATGCTACAATTTCTTGTTCAGGCCCCACACTAGAAATAATAAAAGAAACTTTTAATCCGGCTTTAGACAAACTATTATTCTGGAACATAATCAATCGCATGACACTTAACATTGACAAAACAGTTTGTCATATTTCATCAACACAACAAACAGCTAGTAAAGAATGATTTTTCTTTAACATACAATTCCAAGCTAATCAATTCATCCAGCACTTTCAAATATTTAGGAGTTCACCTATCCTATAATCTTTCTTGGGACGTCCCTCTCCACAAAATTAAACCGACGCCTTGGCCTACACTTTCTCCCCCCTAATATTCTTATTCTATTTTACAATGCTCTAATTCGTTCCTCGCTTACGTATGGCTTACTATTCTGGGGCGTAACTGCAAAATTAAACCTATTACATATTTAAACTCCAAAAGTAGTATGTATTTATTTACGCATTTTACTCAAACTTCGAAAACCTGACCCAGTTTCGCACTTATTCAACTCAAGAGGCATAATCCCAATATACCAACTCGGCCATATTATTCTTGCTACCTTCATTTACAAAGCACTCAATCACATAAACATCTCCCTCCCCCAATACTTATTTGCACCCATCAACACCCACCCTTATAATATCCGCCACAGTAACCCCTTCCCAATCCCTCTAATTAAACGAACCTATCAGCTCAAAAGTATATCTATTGCTGGCAACAGACTCTGTCATCTTTACCTCCAGACTTCCGTTCTTCTACAAATGCCTACACTTTCAAATCCCGATTAAAAAAATACTTCCACCTTACCTCTTCCTTGTAAGGCATCCTTTTATCATCTTATATAAGTTCATCAATTGTAAACTCACGTTTTCCTGTACCCATCCAGGGACCTACCTCGTCGGCTCTGCCAAACCATTTTTGTAAACTGAAAAGGCATAGGAGATTTGCATTTGAAAAAATTTTTGCTTTGAAACAAAGAATGAGTTTTTCATTTCCAAAGTGTACTTTGTAAAATTTCAAGATTCAACAATTTATTATTTGAAAAAGTGTGGATGTTTTGCTAACAATAAAAGGTGGTGGTTAACATGAAGTTATTTAGAAGTGTTAAAATGACTATATAATAATATTACCCTCTTTAAAATGTATAATATTAAATAAATAAGTAAATGAATAATAAATAAAATAGAAATAAGAATTTTACCAGTTGGTTTTGATATTCCTTGTCGAGTGCAAAATAATAAAAAATGAATGATGATAATTTCAAAGGTGGGTTTTAATTGTTGATAATTTTAAACATTTAAATAAGATAAATTTCTTTGCAATTTATTTTTTGTAATTTTTGTTTTTTCAGTATTTAGTTACTGATTTAAAGACTGTGACGGCTGGCCGTTTTTCAGATCTTTGTCAAGCCTTATTGTTGCCTCCTGGAGAATTCGAAGCTTCTGAAATCAATAAAGCTCTACAACCGAAAACTCTTAATGAACTAATGATTATTGAGATTCTCTACCCACTTTCTAATCAGGAAATAGTTTTCGTGAAATCTGTATTTCTACGTTGTAATTATAACTTTTTAATTTATATTCATTACTTTTCATTGTGCAAAGATCCCGCAATATTAATTTTCCTATTTTAATTACTGGTTTTAACAAGATAAATCACAAATGTGAAAAGAATTAAAATATTTAATATAGTACAGGTGAACAATGAATCCAGCTTGATAACTGAATATCAAGGCAGGATGGCTTGTTTTCCTGTCAGGTTTTTATATGTGACAATAATATAAATTCAAATTACCGTATTTACCTGAATATAACACTTGATTCTTTTCCAGGTTATATAGGTTCGCACATTTGGGGCGAGGGGGGGGGGGAGGAACCATTGCACACCAGAGAATTAGAGGTTTTGGTTTCATCCACGTTAACGAACATCACATTAAAATTCACATGAAAAAAAAATAATTTCCTTAAATCGTCTAAACATTGAAAATTGACATCTTGGTTTAGATGCCTACACTGATCATGTTGCCATTCCAGGCAAACTGACCTCACAGGTTTTAGATGTGGTTGTAAACAAGCCTTTCAAAGATTATTTGGAATAAGAATACAATGACTGGTTAATGTCTGGAGACGATTCCATGTCTGCAACTGGCAAAATAAATAAGCTATCAGTATTACAAATTGGACAGTGGATTTCAGATAGAAATAAGTAGATTCTTAGAAAATAATTTTTTGTGAACCTATAATAAAAGGATTCAAGAAATGCTGTATATCCAATGAAATTTGTGGCTGTGAGGATATTCTTTGGGAAGAACAATGAATTGGCATGTACTTGATAGTTCAAATGAAGAATGATGTAAATAAATAATATAAATAATGCAAATAATTAATGTAAATAATATTAAATTACTATACAGGGTGATTCAGAAAGGTAGGTCAGAATGAAATACCATGTACAGTTTGTAGCGGGGAACAATATTTTTCTTATAAACATGGGTCCGGAAATGCATCCTTACAGAGATAATGCAACTTGTATGAGGTAGGAATGACATTACAGTAGGTGTTCAAAATGCAGACCCTGAGCCTCAATGCAGGTGTTTAGTCTGCAGACGAGATTGTCGTGTTTGAAATGCCCGGCGATGTGGGTAATCGCGATCTGGAAAACGCTGTTGGTAAATCCTTTCAGCTTCGCTGGTGCCTCGCCATAGACGAGATGCATGTCCGCCAGCTCCGCATTAGTCAAGCGATCCATTGTACGACAATGGAGTTACATGTTTCGTTTCCTCTTTTAAAGGAGAGAACACGAACAATTTACATATTTAGATCCTAATTTACATGATTCCTACCATTGCCGTCCAAGTAACGCACATCCATTCCTACCTCATATAAGTTGCATTATCTCTGTAAGGATGCATTTCCGGACCCATGTTTATAGGAAAAATATTGTTCCCCGCTACAAACAGTACATTGTATTTCATTCTTGACCTAGCTTTCTGAATCACCCTGTATAGCAAATAAATTTATGAAAATCTTTTTCAAAAAGATATTCTTTTTTTCCCAAAAATGCCTTCCAAAGAATAGGGCTCGTATTAGATTCGAGGTCATGTTATATTCAGGTATACATTATATTGCATGAAAAATTAGTGATTTATCAATAAATCGTGAAAAATTTAATTCATTCATTTAATTATATTCCTTTGTTTCATTATATTTTAGCTGCCATAGGTTAGTTGAAATAAATACAGGGTCCATGAATAGCAACATATATTTTTTTGCCATATATTTTTGATGCTTAGATCACCATCAAAGTATCAAAACACATAAGCCAATAAAACAGGTCACTGCTACATGGACCCTGCATTTATTTCAATTATATTCTTATGGTATAATTATATTTTTAGAAAATATTTAACAAGCTTTTTAATAAAAATTAAGTACATGCATATATTTTTAAAAATAAGAACATTTAAAATGCAATTAAATTAAAAGATTGAAAATGATTTTTTGCAGTATATAAGAAAACTATTGAAAGTGAAATTATGGCAAATACTACATTTCAGTTACGAAAATTTATCGTCACAGTCCTAGATGTAAGTTTCCTGAAATTTTTCTGATTAACTATATGTATTTCTGAACATTACATATAATAACATACTCTATAAAATATTAATTTATTTGCTTACTGTTTGATTGTTCATACCTCTTGAACTGAACACAGCCCATAACTAATCATAACTGAGCCACGCTCTTACCTGACTCAATCCTGTTGACACGCAGGATCCATATTCATGGGGCATATGCTACACTTTTTCACGTCTATCAGCTCGATACAATTGAAACCAGGATTCACGTTCCATCATCCAGTGACGATGTTCGCGGGTCCATGCCAGTCATTGAGCTCTGTATCAAGCTGTCAGCAAAGACACACGAGTCAGTCGTCGGCTACTGAAGCCTCTGCGGTGCATTCGTCTCCACACAGTTCTGGTAGAAATGGATTCCAAGATGCCCTATTTTCATATGATCTGACTCGCAGTAGCCTGTCGATCACCCCGTATGGCTCTGTTGAGTTGATGTGACGTCCATTCGTCAAACACTTGTGGCTGTCCTGTGTGGCAGTTTATGCAAATGGAAACATTATCTCTGTGATGCTGAAGATCCACCCTAGACACTATTGGCCTCAGAAACCTGAATTCTTGTGTAATCTCCAATTTGTTATGCCCCATGTGTCTTGCACTGATTATCATCCCACGTTCAAAGTCGATTAACTCGCAACATGCTGCCATGTTCACTGCACACTTGTCTGTAATAGACTGCTCAGATATAGTGTCTTCTTTAGCTCCATATGCCGTATCTAGCCACAACATTTGGGAGTAATACACGACACATTTTCAAATGGGACAACCCTTCCCGTGACTTTTGGCAGCTCAGTTTATTAACAGTTGATTACGATTTACAGTTGAACCCAAGTGGCATTGATGAATAGAATAGCCTAGTAAAGGCATTAATATATACATTAAAAAAAAAAAAGGGGAAACCATCAAAATTTCTGGTCATCCTAACCATGTATATTTCTAGCCAAGATGTAAAATATAAATGAGGCAGTACCAAAACTTATAAAAAAGAAGAGATACCTGAACATTTATTTGGAAACTTGCTATATATTTTTCAAACTATTCAAATGTTCAATTAGTCACTGAATCTTCAAGTTTAATTTTTTTCCCTTGGCGGATTGCAATCAACAGATTTGGGAATTGTTCATCTATATATAAAAATCTTCTAGGCTGACTTGATTTGGAATTAAGATGGTATCCTTCCATATTTGAGTTCCTAAGATAATTAATGTTTTGGCAATTATCTTTAATACTAATAAGAAGTAATGTTAGCTTCTAGCTCATACCTAGGTCTTTATTATATTTTTGGCGGTAATCAAAATGGATGGAAAGTAGTTTAGAGGACAATATATAAAATCAAGGGCAGAGACACTATTAGGAATATTTAGATAAATGAAGAGATACTGCAAACATTTTGCAATCTAATTTTAACAAACATTCCCCCACTATCTTCAAGCATACTTGAGACTTTCTAATGTAACTGAATCCTTTAATATTTTCAGATCCTGTTTTCAGATCCTTCCCTTCTTAGATACTTCATGAGAGAAATTGTTTTACGCCCGCTAATTTGAAAGTCAGAAGAAGCTATAGTATTCAGACCCCAGTTTATGTAGGGTAGCACCTTTAAATAAAGGGTGCTTTATATGGTTATTATGAACAAAGTGCTATGAACAGTATAAACATATACAAGGTTCCAAAGTTTCACTTTTATTTCTGGATTTATCAATGCTGCAATGAAAAGGCACAAGATTACAAATAGGTATGTGAATGAATACGCATATAAGGTAACAATTATATGAAAATAACGAAAGATAATATGCAAATAAATTATGGGCAATAAAATTCTTGTAATTTATGCCCTACCAATTATTGGCTCTTTATCTCCAGTATAATTATTACCTTATATTTTCATTCAATTATGCTTCTGTTTGCAATCTTGTATATAAAACCATCTTCAGTGAATCCTTGAAAAAGTTGGGAACGAAGGTGAAACTAGTTGGAATCTCGTGTTTCTCTGTAAAGTATCTATCCATTTCATTTAGGCAGGGAAGGTTGAAATCAAAGAAGTGAGTTTTGAAGAAAATGGTCCTGCAACAGAAAAATTATATTATTATAACAAGTACACTATAACAAGAACCATTAATGTCATCTATACTATTATAATAGAGAGAAGTCAGAATTTGGCTGCTGACTGACTCATCAATGCAGATCCGAAACTACTGAAGTCAGAAACACAAAATTTTGACAGTTTCTTTTCATGACCTAGGCACGCAATAATAGATTTTTGGAAATCCAGCCCCTAAGGGTATAAATTAGGGGATGAAAGTTTGTATGGGAAACCTTTTTTTTTTTTTTTTTTTTTAATAGTCGATTTACTTTGAATTTAGTATATATACTCTACAATATAAATAACAAAATGCAGATTTCTGTATTTCTCAAAATTCAACCCAATTTTCATGTTTCTAATTTTCATATACTAAACTTCATGTTTCTGACTTCAAAACTGTTCACTTCTTAATACATTTATTTAGTTTCAACACTATTCCATAGATGGCACCACATGAAAAATTAAAACTCTCTATAGAAATGTTTTCTCGAACACATGACCCACCTGAGCCATAGACCGTGCATTCATTTAGCTGTTGGTTGTTGTTGGTCTTGGTTGTAAATTGGTTCTGAATAGTCTATTCATTTGTTGTTCTGATTTTATACATTGGGTTGGTTCAATGTTGATTGTCATAAATCTAATTAATAGCTAAATTCAAATTTTTCAGGAATAAAAAACTGCTTATCTCACATTAGTACTTCATAGTCATTACCATAGTGTACTAAAAATAATCCTATCACTTGGTTCTAAAAATAAATTAAGTACGTAATAGATTTATTTCAAAATAAAATTGTTTGGTATAAGTTTTCATTTAGTTAATTTAATTAAATATGATTAAAGAAGTATTAAACGTATGTGGTAATAAGATACTATATACGACTGTTCTTATCATAAGAGATACCACATATGCCTGTCCGTTTCGAGGACCCTCCTACCCATTATATCGGTCCACACCAGCTTCGCACAGTTGGATATTGTCTAGGCTAAATGTAGAGTAGGGATAGGGCTTTATTTTTATATTTATTTTTATATTCATATTCAGATATTGGAAAATTTCTTCAAAAAAGAGCCCGAGCAACACCGGTAGTCCTTAATAAAGTTCCAATCTAGATGTTTTCTATAAAAATTTCAAGTTTATTATTAAGTTTGATTTTATATATAGAATAATGATGGGATAATGATAACAATAATAAAATAAAATCTTATTTCATTTATTTTAAAATAAGTTAAATTTAGAATTGTTTAATCTTTTTAAGGCACACAGAGAGGAAAATCCTGATGTCAATTTTCAACTTGCAACCAAAGATGCTGAAGTTTGTTTTTTTATTTGTTTGCTTTTTTAATTATTATTTGACAAATTTACTGTTTTATTAGAGAAGCTTCATAAAAGGAGAATAATTTTTTTGTTTTACAGGCATTGGCCAGAATTGGTGAAAAACGCTGGGGAAAGGATGATTTAACATTTAACACTATCCTTGGTACTCGACATACTTCTCATCTTCTGATAGTGTTTGCTAGTTATAAATATGTAACAAATATTGGAATGCATCAGTGCATTATAAGATCATATGAAGGAGAACTACTAAATAAACTTCTTGCCATAGGTAAAAATCAATTGTAAAATAACCAGTTTCATTTCCTTATTTTATAATGTAATAAAGTATGTCCAGTAATGTGTGGGTTTTTGGATAAGGAAGAAATGAAATTGATATTCTGATATAATACCTTTTTTATAAGATGACACACTGGGTAACCACCAGTGCCTGAAATTCATGACCAAACGGTATGAATGCCATTATCACATAAAACTAACCAGTTGGATGTGTGTGATTTTTCTTGGTCTTGCTGGTACATTAAGAAGTGTGACTATTAATTACAACTGATATGTAGAGATACCTCAATGTAGTCCCCAGTGTTGTGTATTATACCTGTAACAGTGCCAGTTCTCTAGATCAGTGTAGCTTAACTTTTTGGCTCGCGACCCCCTTTCACAATTAAAAGTTCCAAAGGACCCCTGAAACATGGTTGTCCTGATATGTTTTATATATTCCATGTTCTGTTTTATCCATACAAATACCAATGTTTATAAATTAGTAAATTTATAAAATTAAAAATTAGTAACCCACCAAATTTTCTGTGACCCCCCCCCCCCCAGGCTCTTTTGCACTCCCCTTGGGGGTCAGGACCCTCACTTTAAGAAACACTGCTCTAGATGGCATGAATGCCATGGTCTGTGGCCTCTAAAACTTTGGAACCAGTTCAGAAGTGGATGCCACAAATCACCATCATATTGCTGGGGTTCTGAAGCACTTTAGAATTTCATGGGGAACAGTTCAGACAGCAGCCCAAAGAATTTTATTCTGCTGGTTTTGAGGGGCTTGTGAAACGATGGGACAAGTGCCTCATTGTGAGGGAGATTATGTGGAGAAATAAAAAAATTTTAGGCCTATTTTTGAAATAGTTTTCAAAAATTGTTTCATTTGTTTCATTTCTATATCCATTTGTAACTTGCTTATTGACTTTCCCTCATAGCTAAGCTATAAGAATAAGCAAACATGCAAATATGGTAGCCTACTTGCCTTGATAACCAAGATATCCTCTTAGGATAATTCTATGATATTGTTCCTAGGATAACCAGGAGATCTATTAATGTCTGGAAGTTCTTTCAACATGACTTCATCTAGAACGTGCTGACTAATCAGACTCATGTTTTTTGCACATCCTTATGTGATATCCTGTTTCAGCAATATACCTCCTCATCAGGCTGTTATTTCCCAGGTATAGGTTCAGAACTCATCTGAATTCAGGACTATCTGGTAGGCCTGCAAGGCTCTTGATTTAATCTCCATTAAATCTTTATGGAATATCATTGGGCAAAATAGGATGCCCATGCAATCTAAAAAACTACCCAAACTACCCAGAATTATCAATAATGCTGGCTATCAGTAGCTCTGTCCACACTTTGACATATAAGAAGTCAATGCCATTATACACTATATGATCACAAATATCCGGACACATGCACGTTTGCGCTCTAGCCACGATTTCATGGAAATCAATAGGGCGTTGCACATCCCTTTGCCCGAATCACAGCTTCCACCCTTCGGGGAAGACTTTCCACCAAATGTTGGTAGGTACTTTCCGGAATGTTCCTCCATTCCTCCCGAAGAGCGAGAATCAGTTCAGGTACAGAAGTTGGCCGATGTGATCTGGCCCGCAAGCGTCTTTCCAATTCATCCCACAGACTCTCTATAGGATTGAGGTCGGGACTTTGTGCCGGCCAACCCATTTCTTCGACCCCTGAGTCCGCAAACCACTGCTGTACATGCCTCGCTTTGTGGCACGGAGCATTGTCGTGTTGGTAGAGAAATGGCCCGTTTCCGAAAAATTGCCACAACGTTGGAAGTGCACAGTTGTCCAAAACATTCAGATAACGGTCGGAGTTCATGATTCCTTGCACAGGAACGAGCTGGCCCAGTCCGTACCATGAAAATGAGCCCCACACCATGACTCCTCCTCTTCTGAACTTGACTGTGGGCTCTGTGCACTCAGGTAAGAAGCGTTCTCCAGGTATGCGCCAAACCCAAACTCGTCCATCGGATTGCCAGAGTGTGTAGCGAGATTCGTCTGTCCACATTACACGTTTCCATTGGTCCATTGTCCAGTTTCTGTGGGCTTTGCACCACTCCAGACGTCGCTTGGCATCGACCCTGCTGATGTGGGGCTTGTGGGCAGCAGCACGGCCATGGAATCCCATCGTGTGCAGTTCCCGACGAATTGTCATGTTACTGGCATCATTTGCAGAGGCGTTTCGAAACTCTGTGGCAATTTTTTCCGCCGAGGACTTCCGGTTGCTGCGGGTGACACGACGGTCTCTGTCCGTTAGTTTCTTGGGTCTACCGGTTCGTTGTTGAACTGTTGTTGATCCCCGGGTCTTCCATTTCATAACGACATCGCCTACTGTTGACTTGGGTATCTGAAGAAGGCTGGAAATGTCACGCACGGACTTGCCGCATAGGTGACATCCAACGATGGTTCCACGTTGGAACTCACTGAGCTCTGCCGAACGACCCATTCTTGCCAATGTCCAAGCAGAGTTGTGTCTGAAGGTGTGGGAAGTTATTTAAATGATGTGCAAGTCATTATCATGTGACATTGGGCCAATCGATGATCTGTGAGGGGTGTCCGGATATTTTTGATCATATAGTGTATATACCGGATGTTATTTGTACAGTTTTGATATTAAGTAAAGACGACAATTGTTTTAACATCTTAATTTTCATATGAAAGCCTGGAACTTAATCTACTTTTCAGCATAATTTTCACCTATATAAGGCACTTATCGTATCTTACAACCAGCTTCTGAATTCCATCCTTATAGAAATTGGCTGCCTGATTTGATAACCACTCCAGTGTGACCCCAAGGCAAAAAATTCACATACAAAGCACCCTGTCTATCCCAAAACACAGTGCACATGATTTTTCGGGCTGAAATTTTTGCTTGAACTTTACTTTTTTTGGGTGATGTTGAATGCCTCTTGTTTCATGGACCGTTGTTTTGATTCTAGTGTAACGTGAACAACCCATGTTTCATTTCCAATGACAATTTGGCTTAAAAACTTATTCCCTCAACATAGTACCGTATTTTTTCAAATATAGGCCGCGGCTCTAAACCCAAAAAAATCGAAAATTTTGGGAGTGCTGCCAAAAGTGATTTCATCCTGAAAAAAAATTTCAATAATTTTGGATAGAACAAAAAAAAAAAGATCGAACTACTTCGTTTTAGCACCCATAGTAAATTGCATAGTAATTTAGATAGTAATTTCATTATTTATATAACTATCTGAATTATTTTTATGTATTTTAAAAGTTTCATTAAATATATTAAAATAATTTAGAAGGTTATATAAATAATGTAACTGGTATCTAAATTACTATTTAAGATACTGTGGGATGCTAAAACGAAGTATATCCCAGACAAAAATATGGAGATTTTTGAAAAACATGAAAGGTTCATCTGAAAAAACTCTTTTAAAAAAAAGAAGGAATTGTTCAACAAAACATACAGAAAACAAACAGTATTGAAGCCAAAAGTTTGGAGATTTGTCTATGCTGGGACATAAGTTTGGAGATTCTTTGTTTAGTATTTGGTCCAGCCGCCTTTAGCATTAATAACTGCTTGCACACATTGTCTCATACACTCTATGATACACTGACAATCATCTCTCGATATTTCACACAAGACATGGGACACAGTTTTGAATAAATCCTTGTTTGTTAGAATTTTACATGTGATAACGTTTCGCTTCATTTTACCCGAAATTGTCTCTATAGGATTAAGGTCAGGACTATTTCCTGGCCATTTTAGAAGGTGAATATTTTATTCTTCCAACCAGTGCAGTGTCGCGTTTGTCTGTGACAGGGTATACTATAAAGTTACCATCAGGAAAGTAAAAAGCAGCACCTGGTATCAGATTATCAGCCATTATTTCCGTGTAATAGGAACTGCTGACGTTTCCTTTGACAAAAGCTAAACTTCCGGTCCCATATGCATTTATTGTTCCGTAAGCTATGATGGTTAGTAGAAATTTGATTCTATATGGTACACATCTAAAGTCCAGCTTTTCTTGTTTCTTGCGCACAACTTTTTGTTTATCATCATTCAGTGGCTAAATTTACATTCATCACTGAATATGACTTTTTGCCATTGTTCTATAGTCCAGTTGAGTGTTCACGTGCGCACTCAAGTCTTTTTTTCTTCATTCATTTAGTTAAGAGATGCTTTTTTGCTGCAGAAGGAAAAGAGTAACCTCTCTTTTTCAAACGCCCGGTTGTTGTCTTTGCCGAAACTTCTTTCTTGCTGATTGGATTCCATTTGGCAGTAATTTCTCTTGCCGTTTGAAAGCGTGATATTCTCTGATAATACCTCTTAGATGTCTATCTTCGGCTTTACTTGTGATTCGTTTTCTGCCGCACCTTTGCTCACAGTGCTACTTCCAATTTTCTTATATTTTACAATAATCTTGATTACAGATTTTATAGTTAAGTTGAGATCTTTTGCTATTTTAATTTGTTTTTCTTTTTTTTTTGCCATTTCTTAATAAATAAGTCATGAATAGATTGAGGGAACTGTTTTGTAGGAGGCTTATGAAAATTTAAGAAAATAAATTCAGCACATCCCTAAATTGTAATCAATCAACCCATCTTAGATTAATTTATGTAATCATGATGTCTATAGCTAAATTTCTGCAACTAGAAATTTCAAATGTTAACGTTTTTAACAAAATCTCCAAACTTATGTCTCAGTATAATTAAATCTCCAAACTTTTGACTACAATGTTCAACAAATTTAGTTATTACTCAAAAAATTTTATGAGTAGTTAATAAGATGGTGTATATTAGTGTATATCACTGTGTAATGCATCGTGCAATTCTATTTTATTTTAATAGCACTTATCTGAGATGAATCTTTTAAATTTTCAAAAATCTCCATATTTTTGTCTCGAAGTGTAGTTCGATCTTTTTGTAGACCCTAGAAGTTTGCGGCCTAAAGTGAATTGCGGCCTTTAAAGGGTTATTTTTTTTTCCACCATCAAATTTGCGGCTGTGGCCTAAGATGAATGCGGCCAATATTCGAAAAAATACGGTACTTCTCAAGGAAAGTCACTGGCTAAACAATTGGGTTTTGTGGAAATCTGTGCTGGAGTGATTAGCAAATCAAGCAGCCGATTTCTATGAGGATAGAATTCAGAAGCTGGTCATCCAATATAGTGGAAATTATGTTGAAGATTAAGGTCCAGACTTTCATATAAAAATTAAGGTATTAAAAAAATTGTCTTTATTTTTTTTTTAAATCAAAATGGTACTTACTTAAAAACATGCCTCATACAAATAGGTAAAAATAGGACCATTTTTTTTTGTGTAATACATGTAAAAAAAAAAAAAGAAAATGTTCACCCTAAAATATTATTAACACTTTTAAATTTCAGTGAAACTTGCTGAAAACCCTGCTGCATATTTTGCAGAGAAATTTAATCAAGCTATAGCTGTAAGTTTCAAAACTTTTCTTTTCTCTTAAAATTCTTTCACTGCAGAATAATTTTTCCTCAATGTTCAAAATTTAATTGGCACCTGAATGAATATTAAGTGTCCATAAATAGTTCTGCAATGAAGGATTTAGAACAATAATTTCAAAGTTATTATTAATTTTCAAAAAATATTGTTTACTATATTAATATACAGGTGATCAGTATATCAGAAAGTCTCTACCTGATAAAGAAATTTAATAAAACAAAAAAGGCATAATAAGGATTCGTTAATTCTTATGCAAATTCCAAGTTATCTGTCGCTAAAAAGTTGGTTATCCAGACCGCTATGCTGTAAGCTGACATCTTAAGCCCAAGTTCTCTGAAGTAGCGGGCTTAATATGTCAGCTTACAGTGTAGCGGTCCGGATAACCAACTTTTTAGCGACGGATAACTTGGAATTTGCATAAGAAATTATACTGAAAGTATATGGTGCTTGTGTGTTAATATTTCGTTAAGTTTGATCTTTATTTTCCGTAAGTATTAATGAATCCTGAATTAGTAATGAGCCTTGGTATACAAATTATAAAATATACATATACCCAAAAATTATTAGATGGATACATAGTTTTTTTTGTATTATTAAGTTCTTCATCTGAAAGTTTCTCTTTTAAAGGATGGTACATTTAGGAGCTGAAGCACTACAGGTGGTGTTAACATCAGCCATATTGAAATGTCTATGAAAGAGAAAACTGATTATTTAGACAAGCTGGAGAGCAATGTAGCATATCAATTGGTAGTATAACAGCCATGGGTAATTTTCAACAGGAAGATATGCTGATACTTTGGGTATTATCTGTACATGCATTCCTGAATTTAGCGTTTCCCAACCAATGGTTTGGAAGGATGGTCTCACCATGGCCTCCACATTCTCCAAACAATACTCCCTTAGACTTTTTTCATATGGGGATATGTTAAAGACAGTGTTTTCTGTAATCATACCCGATATATCTACTTGTGGGCGAGAATAATGGATGCGATAACATTGATAATGGGAGACGTGCTTGGCAAGAAAATTAAATATCATCTGGATGTTCTCGAGCAATGAAAAGGGTACATGTTGAAGAAAATAAATAAAAAACTGTAAGTATCTATCTAATACAGTTTTTGTTTTATTAAATTTCATCATCAGGGAGAATTGGACGCAGGGTAGCAAGACCCTCAAACAGCTAATGTTTTGGATAGAGACTATCCTTTGTCAAAGCAAAAAATAAAATTAATAAGAGCGTTAGAAAAGGGACATATATGCAGACACAATTGGGGGGGGGGGAGTATTGGTTAGAACAGAAGGGAGCCTGGAAAAGCAAGGGAAGCAGTGCTGGATAGGATAAGATGTCAAACACCCTTCTTATTTTTTTGCTTTGACAAATGATAGTTTCTATCTGAAATGTCAGCTGTCTTCAGGATCTTATGTTCCTGTGTCCAATTTTGGTTTATTGTAGGGTTTTTGTGTATCATCCTTCCTTTCTTTATATTCATCATTTTATCAGAAAGGGGAGGAAACCTCTAATCCACAAGGAGATTTGAAATAGACGATATGCATTTTGGCTCCTGAGTAGCCATCTGAACCATAACCACTGAGAAGAAGGCCTCTGCGACGAAACATAATACATTGTTGCATCATCATATTTAGGGCATTGTTATTCATATTTCTACCAATAATAAGCCATATATTTGACCTAACTATGATGATGCAACAATATTACTTTTCATCGCAGAGGCTTTTTCTCTCTGTGGTTATGACTGAACCGATGGAGTTGACTTTTCTCTCATCGCTGAAGATGGCCACTTGGCAGCCGAAATACGTATCTGGTGTTTCAAATCTCCTTGTGGATTAGAGGTTCCCTCCCTCCCCTTTTTGGTTGTTCCATTCTACAGTTTTTGCTTAATTTTTGATCATTTTATCAGGAAGAGATTTTCTGATCACCCCAATTTTGTGAAAGGTCTATTTTAAAGATCTCGCTTCTTTTTTCGTCCACTTTAGAAAAAATTCGATCATCAAACAATTATTCGTATTATTGTAACTCGTTGTGAAAGAGACTTGTCATCAATAAGACAAGAGTATACACGCTTGTATGGTAAAACTCTGCAAACCTATGTTAAGGTAATCCACCGAGGAAAAAATGTTTTATCATGAAATTTAAATTTTATCACATACAAACGTTATTTATTTACATTATTACTTTTACGAGGCAATATCACCCTATTATCTACAACTATATTCTTGATCATGGTATTATTATAAGAGTTCCCTTTATTTGTGACTTGGGAGTGATTCTCGATGCTAAATTGTAACTTACTATGGGCATGTGCACCTTCACTATTTAGTTTGGTTTTGATTGGCCTACTGGGGTCGGAGTTTCAGGGGCGGAAATTAGTAGGGACCTAAAGGTCTACGTGTATATATGCATATAAAGGAGTGAAATTCGGTATGCAGGTTCCTCTAAGCAAGATCAACATCACTGTAAAGTTTGGGCCAAATTGTCCCAATAGGGACGGAATTGTGGGGGTGGCAATCACTTGGTCTTTAGAACTTTATGGCAACATATAGGGTGTGATATATCATTTGATCGAATGTGATGAGAAAGGAAAGAAGATAGGGTTCTTTTATATTATCTAAATACTAGGTTCGAGAAAATCAATTTTTGATTTTAAAAAAATGAGGGGGGGGGGCGTTAAATGTGCAGATGAAGGAATAAAAATATAGATGAACTCAGGGCTTCCGCTACTTTTCTATACTTTCCTCGGGAGGCTTAATTTCTTGTTGTTTTTTTTAATTTTGTGTGGGGAGTCATTTAATTGGCTTTTGCTTTTTGATTTTCCCCTTTCTGCTTAGTTTGTTTTTGTATTCTGTGCAAAATAAAATAATGTAAATAAATAATGTAAATAAATAAATAAATAAATAAATAAATAAATAAATAATAAGTATTAATCATGTTTATTTTATCGTTTATTTTTCATAGAAAGAGACTAGTGGTGATTACCAGGCTGCTCTGTTATCACTTTTAACATGAGGCTGAGACTTCATATAAGGATTTCTAATCTGATGGGGTTAAAGAAGAAGAAAAAAAAAAAGAAAAATCATCAGGAAAAGATCAATAATTGATTTTATACTAGTCTTCCCCTCTTCTGATAACCAATAATAATAAATATAATAATTTTTTAATAGAACTGCAAGTATATAGCTTAATTTATTTTAAGCAAACTGCATCTATATTAGAAAACTAATACATAAGTATTTCTTCTAATATATGTATGTATATTAAGAAGAAAATTTAACACTTGTTATTAAAGAACATCAAGTTATACTTAACTGTAAAGACAAAAGTTGTAATAAAAACAGTCAAATTATTAACATAACAAAATTGTAAAATGAATTAAAGGCTCTAAAAAATAATACCATTTGATTTTGTAGAATTGTAATAAAATATTTTTGTTAAATATTTTCTTTATTGGATTTTAAAATGTATATTGAATAAGCAAATAACTCTGGCGAAAAATCCCTTCTGTTGAGATCAAGGTCGTATGACTCATTAATTATAAGTATTTAATAAAAATATTATTTTATAAAAAGGGTCCTTTTTTATATATATATTTTTAAATTGTTTGTTTATATTTACATGTACTCGACCGGAAGTAATTAGCTTTTTATATTTTTAATTATGTAAACCTTACACTCATCGAACAATGATATTCAATATGTACAAGTATTATTCAGTAAGGGTTGCTTTTTTTTTCTGGATATTTGTTACCTATTGGTTTGGTTTTTTTTTGTTATTTTTCCGAATATCGTGTGGGAGGGACTGTTTCTGAATGGACACATCATCAAGGAGCAACATTCACTGCAATGTCCTCTTCGTTATAAGAGGGTAGGTTTTTTGTTCCTGGTCACGTGATTGTAGCCGACCAATAGAAGGAACCTTTCAGTCAAGGACACGTGAGTTTGTCGAAATTCTAAATTGCCGGAGTCTGCGTGCGAATTGTACTCCTCCCGCTCGTGAGAAACGTTTTGGAGAAAACCTTCGGAGAGTGATAATCACCAAAAAGGAGGAAAAGGTAAGAGAAAAAGAAATATTGATTTTTATTAATATTATAAATTTTAGATTCTTAATATTTTATAAATAAAATAAAAATTCTAGAGAATATGGATTTATTTGAGAATTTCTAGTTTAGCTTCCTAAAAATAGCAGTGGGGTAGATTCGATCGATCATCGCGCTCTGATTTATAAATTTTTCTGAAATTTACTCAGTAAATTGCTAGCAATGCTAATTATTCTGGCGTTTTATGTTGCCACGATACGAGACGCTATAATGAAACTTTACCTATTGTGTAACCTGATGATTGCTTATACTGAAGAAACGAGTTTTGGAGAAGAGCGAGTTCCACATCGATTGTCGGTTAATTTATGAAATGTTATTATAATATTACAATACTTAAAAAAAAAAAAAGTAATTTAATACCGTTATTTGGAATATTTCTTGTACGAGCAATTAAGAATGTTTTCCTTCTCGAGTGAGGTCTGTTCTGCCTCAATGGGATGGTTGTGATCGAAGATAATGAAAGTAGAGATAGCGCAACATGAGATGATGCTAATCATGTTGAATTACAAAGAGCTGATTGTACCGTCTAATGAACTCGGATGGTTTTGGGTGATGGCTCATGTTTAAGCCGTTAGTCACCGGCTCAAGACAGGCGACCCTCTTCCTTCTTTATGATGATGTCGCTGCGCAAGCTTGTATAGGCGCGGGTGGTCGAAGGTTGGTGCGGTGGGTGGGGTGTTCTTCGCTATGAACGACTTTGTAGGTTGCCTTTCCTGAGTTTTTTGATTCTTTTAAGGAATCGGGAAAAATTAATCTTATGCAAATGATTAGGATTAATCAATATCAATCACTAATATTTTATTGATGCCAATTAAGCAGTCAAGATCGTCTGATTATCCAAACCCAAAATGTTTGACAGTTTTTTAGGATTCAAGATGACTTAAGCCAGAAGATGAGTAAATTTGATCTCTTGGCATTCAATTTTTTTTCTTTTTAAATATAAACAATATTTTTTTTCAGTTTTGGTTTAGTAATTTCATTAAACTTCAGTTTTAAATTTTTTTTTCACATTCTTTAAGTTTTAAGAACCTTTTCTGTAATTTGTTCAGAATAGAGAACTTTTACTATAGACTTGGAATTTGTTTGAAAATTAGACAATCAATAAATTGGAGTTTCTATGTTTTACTCGTCTGGAGTAAACAAGTTTCGGACTAATAAAATATTACTGAAAGAACCCATTTCAGTTATTTTTATTAATAATTCTATAATCGGTTTATGTTCGCTATCTACACATCGCGCGATGACTGATCATGCGACCAAGGAAAATGAGTTTATTTTTTAAATACTTGGGGAGCTGAGCCCCCCAGATCCCCCCCCCCAACGAACTGATATATACCCCCTTTTATTTCCTTGATCTGTTTAAGTTTGTTTTTCTATGTTTCTACTAAAAAACTATTCTACATTTTAT
>JAHWFO010022496.1:99155-152779 GCA_023313115.1 Rhysida immarginata
CCCCCCCCCCCCCCCCCCGCCATGTAAAATCCTGAAGATTAACCAACAGGCCTCCATAATCGGGATGAATATCTAACAGGCCTCTAAAGTACTGAAGATTTCAACAAGAAGCCTCCAATGTCCGGAAGATTCGCCCTTTAAAATCCGAAAGATTAGCCAATAGGCCTCTAAATAACAGAAAATGATCCTATATTAGACTTCAAAATTCCGGAAAATTGTTTAATAGATCTCCAAACTCCGGAAGGCTAACCAGCAAGTCTCCAAAATGCGGAAGATTTGCCAACTGGCCTCAGTAATCCGGATGAATATCTAAAAGGCCTCCAAATTACGGAAGATTCAATGAGAGACCTCCAAATTCCACCAACAGCTCTTCAAAACCTGGAAGATTAACCAACTGACATTCAAAATCCGCAAGATTCCAAAAGATTAATCAATAGACCTCCAAAACACTTACAATAGGACTCCAAAATCCGGAAGACCCTTTAGTAGAAATTCAAAATCCGGAAATTATTTAAAAGGCCGTAATATTAACCAACACGCCTCCAAATCACGAAAGATGCTTTATTAGACTTCCAAAATTCGGAGGATATTTAATAGAACCCTAAGATCTGGAAAATCAACCAGCAGGCCTACAAAATCGAAAAGATTAAGCAATAGGCCTCTAAAATACTATTAAAAGAATTATGAAATCAGAAGACCCCGTAACAGAAATCAATAATCCATACGATTATTTAATAGGCCTCCAAAATCCGTAATATTAATCAACAGGTCTCTAAAATTCGGAAGATTCCCCAACAGACCTTCAAAATACTGAAGATTTCAACAAGGGGCCTCCCATATATAAAAGACTCGACAACAGCCCTCCAAAATCCCAAAGTTTAATTAATACACTTCTAAAATACAATTGAGGGGCGTCACTTGGGAGAGGGTGTTTGGGGGGTTCGGAGGAACCCCCTTTTTATTTCCCTGACCTGTTTAAGTTCATTTGTTTTTCTTTGTTTCTACTAAAAAACTATTCTATATTTTATTCCCCCCCACCCCCCATCGAAATTTATGACGCCATGTAAAATCTTGGTTACGCCCCTGTGAAGTAATGGTTAAATTTATAAAAACTTTATTTAACTTGGTCGCATGATCAGTCGTCGCGCGATGTGCAGATGGCGAACATTAACCGGTAGTTCATTTTCTACGTTTCAACATGTACATTTATCCAGTAGAACTGCAACTTTGACAAATGTAGGTGTTCAAGACTAATTTGAGTGTACTGATTCCAAATCTGAACTCCAAATTTCTCTTTCACATCAGATAGTTAGTTTCAGATGTGTAAAACAGTCTCATAATGTCAAATTTAAACAATGGCTACCATTAAAATTAAAAATATTTATATAACTCGAGATCCTGGCTTGATTGGGAAATTTGGAGTTCAGATTTGGAATCAGCATACTTAAATCAGTCTAGAAGACCTATATATTCCCCAGTAGCAAAAACATTGTTGACCAGTGCTATTGGCATTCATTTCGTTATGTAAACAATTATTTTCCAGATTACAATAAAACTAGAGCCAGTTTTGCATTTTGATAGTCATATTTGTGTTCAGCACATAAAAATTGATAAAAAACGACGCAATTTATTTTGGTAACCTGACTTTTTAAAAATTTGTTGACCAGTGTAACCCTGAAGTTTTGCAGTCATTAAAAATCTTTTATTTTATCCGACTGATTTTGACTTTACTCACGCGAATTTGCCAGATGGTTTCCATATGGAATATTAAAAAAATTATTGGTGAATCCTTCAAATGATGAAGACGGTGCCAGATATTGATATTTATTATTATAAAGTACTAGAAGAGGTACCCGGCGTTGCCCGGGATAATTACACTTGGATGAAAACAGAACAATCTCAAAAATTAACTTAAATTTTGCAATATCTTAAAAATAAACACATGAAAATGCTTAGAATTAATACAGTAAAAATCGAAAAAAATCTTTTTAAAGGCTCACAATGGATGGATCGCTCCAATAATTTCTTACTCAGATAATCTTACTTCAGATGTACACTTGATGTTGTTGCAATTTCCACTCTTCTCTCGCTGTGTTGAAGCAAAATTTGGCTTTTCATCACTTTGGGTAGTCTAGCGGTCGCCAATTCTTCTATTTACTTGCTTCCCATTTGCTCAATACAGCACGGAGCTAAAGCTTTGCTTTCTCTGTCGTCTTTCCACTCTTTCTCAATAGTCTGCTAACTCTTCATTATCTCCAGCTACTGATCATTTTTAAAGATTTTCAAGAAATTGTTAAGTACTAAGAACTCTCTTTTCTAAGAAAAACCTGAATAACAGGAATTCTATGCATTGTTACAAATTGAAACTTATCCATATTGCATCATCATTTTATGTTTATTGTTATAATTTTTGGAAAGGATTGCTTTATCATTGCATCATCATTTTGAGCTCATTGTTATTGGTGAATTGCGTGTTGAAACCATTGTTGATACCTATTGTTGCACAAACTTTTATTTGCATTGTTGGTCATGAGATATATATTGTTGGTCCGTGCAGAGTGTTTGTGAATTGCGTGTTGATACCATTGTTGCAAAAACTTTGTCTTGCATTGTTGGTCATGCGATATTTCTCATTAATATGCCCTGCCATAACCATGAATGTCGATTTTTTATCAATAATTATTATTTTTTCGAAATCTGAAGTAGACAGTGACCTTCCTCATGCTTTGAAGGTCATGTATGCGAAATTTCATCAAGATCGGACTAAAACTGTAGATTTGTATAAAAAACAGACCCACAGACAGACAGACCCACAGACAGACAGACCCACAGACAGACCCACAAACATCCTTCTTTATATATATAGATTTTTGGAATTAAATAAGAAAAAAACGTCTGCTAAAGAAATTGAGACCATATCAGAGGATTGTTTTGCCACTTTTATCTGAACTGAAAGTGGGGCATTAAGATTTTTTTTCATGAGAACAGACTAAGCTCACACTAGTTACTCGCTGAACTGAAATTTTGAGGACATAATTGACCCGGAAACAATGTAAAGTTTCAATAAACCTTGGCTCACATTTTAAAGATCATATCACCGATGAGTCATTCTTCATTCTCCCTACTCTCCCAACTTTTTTTTTAAGTTTTCTTTTATAAAGAGTGTGCTTGAATTGATTAAATAATAATAATAATGAATAAAATTTAAAAAAATATAATGAAGGTGATTCCCGTGATGTGAAACGTTTTGTATCAAGCGTAATTTTCAGCACATTAATGGCAATTAAATTGAATTGAATAAATTGTCTTATGATAGCAGGTGCTGTTTAAACTTTTCCTTGTAAATTGATCAACCAGAAATACTTAAAGGGTTATACTTTTTCATGAATGAAATCTGTTACTCAAAAGGAAAATGCAAGCAAAGGACAGAACTAGAAATAGTTTTACAAAAATAATTGTTGGTTAGCGTGCATTTGATTACACAACTGGAAGTAGGTTAAATTTAGTTGGGATTGGAGAGAGAAATGAAAATTTCATTGATCCAAACTGTTTTTATGGGAAAGTGGAGGCATGAGATGGTGACCTCCAAGGGTTTTTATTGGGTTAAAGAAGGATAGTAACATTGCCTAGAGTGAAGGATAAAATCTTAAGAAAATGTACCATCAATATTGTATCTTGGCATAAGAATGAATTGTATTATAACTGTATTTCACATCTATATAAAACATATTAGTTTATATTGTTTTTAAATGACCTAGATATTCTTTTTGTAGTAAAAATTTTGCATTTACATCAAAATTTCAAAGTTAACGAAAAAAAAGTCTTGTTAATATTCCACTGTACAGTATATAAAATTAAAATTAGCACTGTTAAAATTATCGAATTCACATGGTACGTTTTAAATGTATTTGTTAAATACCCTTAGGTGATTTTGTAAATAGTACTGAGAGATATGCAGTTGTTAATGGCTCAGCAGATGTAAATAAACAGTTGGTTTAGAAAAACAAAGAAGGAAAACCCAAACCCACTGTCAAAATTCCGTGTACTGCAGGGAAGGCTTATGAGGGGTTGTTTTTGTCCTGAGCAATAAAAATGGATTTGGAAAAGCTACTGATTTATGATGACAATTTGGATAAGTAGAATAGTGAAAAGAATTTTTATAGAGGATGGTCTTTGCTTTTATCTACAGAAGGGGTACGATAAAAGATTATTTCCCTTCGAGTGGGATATAGCATTTTAATGTTAACAGCTGGATTTCAACCTTCCTTATCTTTTGCAGTTCTCTAGAGATAAAGACCAACTCCTTATTCTATTTCATCTTAATTAAACTCGAAAACAACCACTAGACTATATTGCAAAAATATTACACCTCTCTGAAATAAATTGATACTAGAAATCGTGCTTGCGAACAATTTCGCAAGATATTTAAATAGTACTGTTACTTGGCCGCTCCCAATACCACCTAGAAAGAAAGCATGTGCACGGAAACGTCATACATTGTTACATCATAAAAATTCAGTGTTAATCGGATTTTTACCAATATTGTGGCCTAAATTCTGACATTTTATGATGATGTAACAGTTTATGACGATTCCGTGCACAGGCTTTCTTTCTAGGTGTTGCCGCTGCCGCCTCGCTTATGTATTTCTTGCCCTAAATCAGAGTCAATAGAAAGTATTGTCTATGGACTGGTAACTTCCACAATGTTATGAATCTTTAACAATGGTTAACAATCGTTAACAATGTATATACTTTTGCGTATTAGCGCAACACCATCTAGAAAGAAAGCCAAACAACTGAAACGTCATACATTGGTACATCATCATATTTCGACCATTGTTAACTGCATTTCTACCAATGATAAGCTTTAAATTTGGTCGACTTCTGATGATGTAACAATGTATGACTTTTCAGTTGTGAGGCTTTCTTTGTAGGAGGTGTTGGTCCAGGCCTGTCTTTCTAGTTGGCTTTGTCACTAAAACCGTCGACGTATGTGAATTGTCGCAAAGGCTATTGTTTTATCGCTTGGCAATTGTTTTACCCTTAGCAATGCATGCACAAACAAAATAATATATCAATGCATCCTATTCTATTTGCAAATTAAAAAACGAATTTAGTGCTAGAGAAAAATATTTTATTATTATTCCAGTTTAAAAAATCATATTTTAATCTGATCTTTAATCTAATTATTTTAAAATAACGGGTAAACATGATAACAGAAGCTGAAGATTATTTAATCTAAAATTGTATGCAAGCAACGAAATGACAAGGGAAAAAACTGAATTTTATTTTGAGAGTTTTATTAAGTAAAAAATATTTGAAATATGCAGTACAAAATAAAATTATAACTTAAAATTATTAATGATCCTTCCGAAGATAGAAGGAAATTAAACTTTGTGTTGGACATCTATTTTAAATTTAAATATTTATTCATCTAAATTAAGTAAATTTATTCATCTGTATCATAATAATATATAGAGTTGTTATAAGCTGTTTATAAAATATAGCTATAACTCTTAAAAATATTAAAAATGGTTTTATAAATATATAATGTATATTTTTTTAAATCAGTATTTTCAGAGGGAAAAAATAACTGCACATTGGAAACATGGCTAAATATGGATATGTAAGTATGAACTCTCTTATAAAATTTTCAAATATAACATTTTACGAGCTCCGTTATTACGTAATTCAGGAACCAAAAATTTTCGTATTATCCGATTTCTTCTCAAAGAACCACTTGCTTCATCTTGTTGTCTTATTTTATCGGCATTTTTTATGATGGTGAATGAGCTTGACTGGAATGTTAAATGCCATCAAGAATCTTTCACTTCCGAGTTAACGAAAGATCGTTGCGCTTCCTGTTTTGTGATTAGCCATGTCGATAACGAAATGAAAACGTTTACAGCGAAATAAATATGCAGTGAATAGGGTTGGTAATGCAAGGAATTGCAATTCTGATCAGTCACCGTTTATTTAGACACTGAAAACTAGTACTACTGAAAACCAATCAGAATTCCCATGTGCTTCTTTGTTTATTTACACTCGAGAGCCAACCAGAATTCGCGGGTATCTACTTCAACGTCATTTTCCAATCAGAATTCGCAGCATAAGAACCAAAAATAAATGTTGTTTCATTTTTTAATTTTTTTTTTTCAATAAAAGTTTCAAATTTACTTTTTTGGAATATTTTTTTCATTTTTTCGTATTATTCGGACTCGGGTAAAAAAAAATTCATATTAAACGACCAATTTAATATAGGAATGTTATACATGAGACATGAGACAATTTCGTTAAACGGGATTTCGTATTAACAAGTTTCGTAATATAGGAATTTCGGGATTTGTCATATGTATTAATTAGCAGAGGGTACATTACTTTAAGTTCCCTCACTAATTTTAAATTCTCTAATTTCTGATCCTCATCATCTGCATTTTAGTCATGCATAATTTGAATTTATAATGTTTGAGTTCATTGTTGATATCGGAATCAATATCAAAGATAATGTTGCAAATGAGTTGCCAGTTTTGGCAAATTTTAAGTTTTAGAAAATGAATGGATAAAGAAAAGTTGAATTTTAGAGCTTCTGTGTATTGTTTTTCCTGGCTACTTGCCAAAAGTTTCCTTTTTATGATTAAGCATTTTAATTGTTTGTATTTGATATTTATTGAGAAGAGAAAAACTTAAATTTTTTAACATATATTCATAATTGGATAATTTATTAAATTAAAATTTTAGAGATAATTTAATTATTGTATGTTCTAGTTTATCGTCCTTTTTTTTGTTTTTTTTTTGTTTTCCTTAGTTTTAATATATTTCTTTTTATCATTAACCCCTGTTTGGTTTACTGCTGCTACAATTATTATTATAAAAAAAATTAAAGACTACTTATAAAAATTTTCAATAGACTTTTGCCACTGTGAATGATTATCCTGATTTTGATCCTGCCCAAGATGCTGAAACATTAAGGGGTGCAATGAAAGGGCTTGGTAATAAATTATAAAGAATTTGATGCTGATTTCTTAGCAGTTTAACATTAATTTAAATTTTTGCTGACATGAAACATTTAAAAAAATTTTTTCAGGAACTGACGAGCAGGCTATTATTGACGTTCTTGCACAGCGCACAAACTGGCAACGGTTAGATATATGTGATGTGTACAAAGCAAGTTATGGGCAGGTAGGTTACGTCTATTCATAAAAAACTGAGGTTAAGTCTATTATGTTTTCATTAAACCTCAGTTTTCTTCAGGATTTGATAGAAGATCTGAAAGGTGAATTATCAGGAAGACTTGAAGATGCTATTATGGCTGTCATGACTCCCCATATTGAATATCTCGCTAAAGAACTTAACAGAGCAATTAGTGGTGCTGGTACTGATGAGGAGGCTCTTGTAGAAATTCTTGTAACAAGTTCAAATGCTGAATTAGATGATATTAAGGAAACTTATGAAAGTTGTAAGTACAAGCTTTTCAACATGTGCTTATTTTGAATGTATAAAGCTGAATAGAAGCAAATTATTAGGAATATAATTAAATTGAGCTTTACCTGTAGGTTAATCTAGCATGACTATAATTGATAATAAGTTCATACCTTCTTTTGGAAAAAAAGGAAAGTGGTTCATGCTAAACCCATTTTGGAATATTTGATATGGTAATGAAGATTGATCTTGTATTGCTATTAAATAATAAATTTCTTTTGATAAAATTATGTAAGTGTTCACCTTTTTGTTCAAGTCATTCTCACTAGGATGCAACTTATTCTTCATTGCCATTTCATTTTAAACAAAAAAAAAAAAAAAAAATTACACAAAAATAAATGCATTATAAATTAATAAGTCCTCCCAATTTCTATTTTCAAAATGTCTAAAGTGTAACTGAAGGTTTCATTTTATAAGTTTTATTACATTATACATTTTGTTCTTCTTTCATCAATTTTTGGATAATTGATGATAAATTGGTTCAAAAAACTTCTAATATATTCAATTTAATATTAAATATTTAACTTCTAATATATTCTTTTTAATTTAATATTAAATAGCTATATCTCATGTTTGAAAAAGTTAGAAGTTTTTACTTAAAAAAGGTATTTCTTTTTCAATAGTATTTGGAAATACTTTGGAAAATGATTTGTCTGGTGAGGCATCTGGTGATTTTCGTCGTCTTTTAGTATCTCTAGTACAGGTAATTTTAAATTATGAGAATTGCAATTATTATAGTTTTTTTTATTCATGCATTAAAAGCTTTTAAATTTTCTTTTAGGCAATGCGAGATGAATGTCCAGATGTTGAAAAGGAAGAAGCAATTGCTGATGCACAAGTAATTTAAGCATTCAATGGTATAATGTATAATGTTTTGTTTGTACCGTAATTTTCGGAACACACTATTTCCCCCCCCCCTGTTTCCCCCCCCCCCCCCATTTTTAATAGTATTTTCATTGCTTTTAGTATAGGCGTATTAAATATTATTTATTTTTTATTATGCATAGTAATGATTTTTCTAACTTATTATATCCCGAAAATTACGGCAAAATAATGTTCAAATTAATTTTAGTGAAGCTCTATTTGCGTTGATCATATTGAGATAAAAATTATTCTTCCATAAGCATTTATTATCAGCAGTCAGCAGCGTTTGAATATCTTTTTTATTAGAGTGTTGATTAAATAAGACTGTAAATTTAAATTTATAAGATCTAAAAGATAAAGTATAGTTAATGATTGGTTCACACCAGCAAGAAACCAGTACAATCTGGGAAGAGTAAACCAGATTATATTTTAGTTTCATCTTGAGTTATGATCCGGAAATCATTTTCAATTACATGTCTCACATGGAAATGCATGTTCTTTTTTGAGAGAGATTAGTAGTGGCAATATCAATCAGAAAAAAATAGTTTAGAAAAATTTGCACTTTTTCCCCCCACTTCAATAAGGGTATAAAATTTTGACGTTTGAAGAAAGCAAAAAGCAAGCCCCAATTTTAATTCGATTTATTAATTTTATACATGTAGCAGAAATCGCTAATGTTTTCCTTAGGCTCCTTTGAATGGAGTATATCTTCTATTGGCTAAATGGAAAATTTTATAATGCTGCACTGCAGCCCCCCCCCCCCCCCCCCTCCAGTGTAAAATCCTTGGAAGAGATTGCAAAATTTTGACTTGAAATGGAATTTAGAAATACATGTACTCAATCAAAAATAGACGAGAAGAGAATATGACTTTCAATAAGAATTCGTAGCTGTAAAAAATTATTCACAAGGTTGCTGTTACCTACAAGCAAAATGTGAGCATATCTGGTTTCTTGAAGGGGGGGGGGGTGTATGTATGGTGAAGCTTATAGACCTCAGTTTATCTTGTTTGTTGATGATACTTGTTATCTCCCTTTTGTCTCTGAATGCCTGCAACTACTGTTTCATTTTCACAGCATTCTCTGGAGAATTAATCTTGTTTGCCCAACCTTCCAAATGTTTTTTTATAATTCATGATGCTTTTCAAAAATGTATCGAGCTTTGGTTTGTTGAGCCAAACAATCTGAAGTTCAAGAAAACCTATTTTATCACATCATTAGATTATAACATCACAAGATCAGCAAATTATAAATTTCAACTTTTTTTTTCTAAATTTTTAATAAAATTATTTAAAGACATGCATTCATTTTATCATTAAAATAATTCTTTTTTTTTTTATTAGAGTTTTAACATAGTTATTTCTTATGGGGATTTTTTTTTTTATTCTATTACAGAAATTTTGATCTTTTGAGATACAAACATAAGTTTATTTTAATTCCAATAAGCTTTGTTGTTGTATTCTGCCTACTGTGTACTACGTTTTTGCCCATGACTGAGGTTTCTCATCAGAAGTCTGATGGGATCTCTCCTATTGCTGCAGCATTTTTTAATGTTACCTTATATCAAACTGACAGCATTTATTTTCATATAATTAAAAAAAATCAATTTTTCTTCTTTAATTTAAATGTTAAAATTCAACTCTTTCACAATTGAGATTGAGCATAACATGTTCATCTGTAGTGTAGCCAATTTTCTATAGTGAAAATGCTAAAAAGGAGTTGACGTTACTTTCAGAATTTACAACTACTAAAATTTCCTAAAATTTGGTTTTTATAGGCTTTATTAGAGGCTGGAGAAGGACAGTGGGGAACAGATGAAGGCACTTTTAACAAAATTCTAGTCACTCGAAATTTTTATTATCTTCGGCATGTTTTTGCGGAATATGAACGGATGTCAGGAAATGCGATTGATGAGGCCATTAAAAGCGAAACATCTGACGACTTACAAATGGGTTTATTAGCGATTGGTAAACAATTTATTTATTTATTTATTTTTGAACAACTATAAAGTAAATAATATGAACTATAAAACTGTTCCAGATTTATGAAATTCAAAATAAAACAATTTCACTTTTAAAATATTTTTATTTTGAATAGAGTGTTTTGGCATGACAGCTTTTAGATAAAGCAAAATATTTTATTTAAATGTATAATTTTTTTTTAAGAATAAAATAAAACTCTTTTTCCAAAACGAAACAGGAAGTGAAAAAACATAAAAAGAAAAAGATAGAAAATAAAATGAAAAAATACAACCTGGAAGCGCTTTTCGAAAGCTTTGCTTTCATCATTCAGCAGCCAAGGAGCACCTCGAGAGAACTTGAGAGAACTGACTTGGAATCGACAATCGAACAGTGAAGTGTACATTTCTTCGGGTGGGATGAAAGCAGTGCTTATCACGAAGCTCACCCTACCAGAATAAATTCCACAAGAAATACACTGAAATAGGCAAGAAGCCTGACTAACCCAAACAGGTCTTCCACATTACGAAAAAATAATGAGATTGACGATTGTCAGAAGATTAGGAGAGGGGAAGGGGGTGGGTGGTATCACATCTTCCAATAATCCGAGAAGGAAACATTGTCAATGTCTTCGAAGTTGACATCAAGAATATGCCTCGGTTTTCTATACTTTGTATGCCACTTCATTGCCATCGGGTTGTTTAGTATTCCAGCCACCAGGTCATTGTCATGGCTCTTCACCATGTTCATCAGGAGATCTTGCACACGCTTACCACGGTGAGTCATGTTCAGATCCGATTAGCCATTATCTGTTTTTTGAATGGCTAAGCTTTCGAAGGTGTCCAGAAGGTGTTTCTTGTTTATTGACTCAATAAGTTTTACATTATTCAAAAAACATAAAAAATTACTACTCAACTTAGATAGGGGCCCTATTGGCGAGTCACCGTTGATCAAATGGGCGACGCACTTACCCAATCAATAAATTCACTTGGAACTTTTTGTTTTGATTGGCTTCTGTCCGTTATAAATACTCAGCTTGTTCTATTCCAAGTCAGTTCTCTCGAAGTGCTCCTTGGCTGCTGAATGATGAAAGCAAAGCTTTCAAAAAGCGCTTACAGACTCAGGTTGTATTTTTTCATTTTATTTTCTGTCTTTTTCTTTTTATGTTTTTTCAATTCCTGTTTCGTTGTGGAAAAAGATTTTTATTTTATTCTTAAATTATACATCGGCATTATCCACATAAGATTTTTAGACATTTTAATACTATTTAAATAGTTTCTAAATGAAATCAAGTCATATTCACATAGATATCAATGCTTGTGAAAAAGTAAATCAAGAAATTGATGCATGATTTATTTTTTTTTGTTCATTCCACAGTCCAATGTGTCAGAAGCATTCCTGCATATTTTGCAGAAAGATTGTATCGAGCAATGAAGGTAAAGTTAGCCCATTAACTTTAAGACTTTAAACAATAGATGATGTAACAATATTTATCAATTTTTTTTTCCTTTGAACTCTAGGGTGCTGGTACAGATGACCGAACATTGATTCGAATAGTCAGTGTGAGATCAGAGAGAGATATGGTCCTTATTAAAACAGAGTTTGAAAATAATTATGGAAAGACTTTAGAAAGTTTTATTGATGTAAGCTGCATGTTTTATTATATGAATCTATTAAGATCCTTTTCTTTTAATACTTACACAACTCTATTTCTTTTCGTTTCTAGAGTGATACATCAGGAGATTACAAACAGTTCCTTCTTGCTCTTGTAAGATCATGGAAATTTCAAATATTATTTCATATCAGTTTTTAATCATTATTACGCATTTACCAGAGAATCATTTTTTTTCCTCTTCCTTTTAGGTATAAAAGATGTGCAGAGCGAAAATTCTAAAGCATTTGACATTAAAAATAAAGATTATATATTTATAAGATTTTAACATTTTAATAGAAGTTAAACGTAAACATTAAAGCCTTTAAAACATAGAGCATTTATTTTTATGCATTTACAGTATTATCTTTATATGTTTACGCTTTACTATGTTGCATTTTAAATATTTATGCTGTAATATATACTTAAGGCTGTTGAGAAATAAAACTTTTATTAAACATAAGCATTCACTTTTATATTTATTAAATACGGACATAAAGGCATTACATTAAAGAGGATTTTGATTTGTTTTTATTAAAAATGGGTTATTTGAGGGAGATTTCAAAATTTTAATGCATTCATTATCAAAGATGCCACCATATGACTGAGAGGACTGAGACATAGGCTAATTCTGATGTTGAAAATTGCATTCGGTTTATCAATTTATTTATTATCAAGCAGGTGGGCCAGTTCAAATCCTGTTGTGGCCTGAATGTTTGTGTTTGTTTTCTAGTAAACTTCTCAGAAATTGGCAACTCTGTCGTATTTAGGCTGTCAGGGATTAAGATGGCATTCATTACACTGGGGAACAAAAAAAATTTTTTTTCGTGGTGCCTGGAATGTTAGAACTGATTTTGATTATATTTGATGTGTTGATTCAAAATATGAAAACAGTTTCTCTCTATCAGCTATAGTTTTTGAGATACAGCACCACTAACTTAATGCGCTTTTGTTATTTGTTATGGTACAGAGGTGCGACGTTGATATAATAAATCTGGGAAAAAGTTCATGGCTTTTTTCCTGATAGATGGCCACGAATTTTACTTAAAAAAACGTCATGATTATCAGCGCCATAATTATTAAAAAAGAGCGTACCTTGGATTCTTTGGCGTTAAGCTTGGTGACCAAGACAAAACGTGGGCACCACTTGTTGTGTGTAAAATTTTTATGGAACAATTATGGCAATGGACTAATGGACAAAAGAGAAGTCTGAAATTTGGTGTGCCGATGGTTTGGAGGGAACCCAGAAACCACAATGATGACTGCTGTTTCTGTATTGTGCGACGTTAATATCTCGAAAACTAGACCTGATGGAACAAATATAAAGTTATTTTTGAATTCCGCACCCTAAAATTACCTAAGAACACTTGAAAAATCGCCGGCACCAAAATGTGTGTTGACCTGTGTTATCATAGATACAAACTCTAGGAATAAAGACAGTTTCTTCCGAAGTCATGGAAAAGAAAAGTAAAATCAAGAGCAACTGTTTAAATACTGCATATCACAAGTGGTGGCCGGCCATTATCTTCGAACTTCTACAACATCTTTTAAACTTAATACGTGTACTCCTTCTGTTCAAAAATATATTAAACATTTATAATAAAAAATAATGTTGAATTGTACAGGCTGAGTCAAAAGTCGCAGTACACCCTGTTTTTTTTCGAAAACCTTGCAGGAATTGGAAAATCTGAATATTCCAGTAAGGTATGGGTGAGATGGTCTACCTCTTACGGTATGTACCGAACATGGCCGCCATCTTGAATCTAAGTCATTTTTTTTAAATGGAAAGGGGGTCGTTTGATATATCAAATAACATCAGCATTTTCTAACAATTTCATTCCTGTAAACAGATTTGCAGTAGCAGTTATGACCAAGGATGAATTTTTTTCCCCGCATAATATTTATAATTAAACACAATGCTTCTTATTGAATTTAGACTGAAATATTTTTATTCGTTAAACCCTCCCCCTTCCCATCGGTTTTGGGCTCCTCCCAAAATTTCATCCTTGGGTGCACAATTGAATGCATAACTTAAAAAGTGAATGATCATTTTAGAATACTAATTTTTTTTTAGAATTATTTAATCTGTCCTTTTTGGTGTTTTCACTGTAAATTAAATCAAATCATCACAGAATAGGTATTGCCAGGGGTTTAGTAAATAATAAAATTATTTTTTAACGGGGAAAAAAAAATTGATAAATTTTGTCCTAAAATTTTACTCAATTGTCAATGCAAAAACGTGTGTATTTGAACTCTTCCTGTATCTCCGGTAAAAATTAATCTACGAACAAAAATATAAAAATTGGATAATTCACTATTGCTAATAGTTTGTTTTTTTTTTTTTTTCATTTAGCCGTTCTTCAAATAAGAGATATTTTTGAAATTCAATAGTATTGACATTTAAGATTTCGTAATATTGCTAGGAAGAAACTGATTGTAAACTTGGAAGATTTTGTCGTGTTTAAATGTTATTTCTGGTGTATTTTCAATTACAGTGTATTCAATTTAATATTTTGCCGTCCTAGATCTAATTGGGATTTTAGCACATTTGGGGATTAGCGCTCCCGTTTCTTAAATTGTCTTGTTAATAGAGCAACGTGTACGAGCGAATTGTGACTCAGATAAAATGTCTTGCTGTTATTGCACTTCTGAATACAATTGAATTGGATTCACTGTAAATACTCCCTTGAGAAAGTATAATGTAATTTTCATTTTATTGAGAATTGATGAAACTGCTTTTTTTATGAATGAAAGGATTTCTACGTACTAAACTAAAGAAAAGTAGAGACGGATGAGAGATTCTGCAATTTGTTATTGAAAGTACATCATCTGTGACCCTTTTACAACGATTACAAGGAGTTCTTCTCAGAATTACAAAAAGACACAAATGAATTTTGTTTCTCCGTAAAATTTTTACGTCTGTGATTTGAATTTGCACGGACAATCTCGGTTCGTCTGACTTTGAAAGCCGACAAGCAATCCTTCGTGTTTTTTTTCTTTTTAAATGAGAGAAAGTGGATGCAGTTTGGTTATTTTAGTCACACCAACGTCACTACAATTTAACCAATGGGAAGAGACTACCTTCGTTCAAGGGCACCTGAGGAGATTCAACGGAGCGTGTGCGTGTGTCACAGTCTTTGAGTCATCGATCTCAACATTAAAGTTTTCCAACTGAATAATTACAGTGAATTTTAGGAAAACGGTAGTAGGTAAGCATTCCTTGATTTTGTATTTTTTTAATAATGAGAATTCTTGTATAGATTTTGTTGAATAGATTTGTAAATGTGTTTTGAAGTATTTCTTTCACATCTCATTAGAGGGAGGAACAATAGACTTAAGTTTTTCAGGTTATTAAATTACGTAATTTTGTTGTTGTAAAGATGGAATTATAGCTTAAAGATTACCTGTTATTCTCATACCACAGAAACCCTATTAGTCTCTTTCACTGAGTTGTTGTTTTTTTTTAAATAACGTTTAAAAATAATATTTCTCGTTAAATTTATATTTGAAATTTGTGTTTTACAAACTGTTCAGGATCTGAGCTTCAGATCAGGGGCGGAGCTCAAAACTCTCGAGATCCTTGATCCACCCTCGGTTCAACAACATTACTCAACGAGGGAAATAAAGCGGAATAAAATAATAAATTTATATTGCTGTTCTGATAAGCATATGGTATCGAGTTAACAATTTAAAAAAATAATGATTTCATTCTTTGTAGATTATGTTAAGAAGTGCTGAGGTTTTGGCATGCTAGAATATGATTTTTCTTTAGCCGTAGCATAATGCTAATTCATTAAGAAAAATTATTATTTCAAGTTAAAAGGATTTTGGTTGAAAATAAATTCTGGTAATTTTTTAAGGTTTAATAATAATAATAATAATAATCAGAAATAGATCCACACACATTCAGAAATGGATTAGCAGGCCCAATATTAGCTTACCTGCACTACACTTAAATGAATGGGTCTGAATAGCGAATTTTTACTTTCTTATGCATAGTATAATGAAGTATAGTAATCACGAAAAATTTCGACCTCCAGATTTTTACTGATCTTCACGTTTTAGGGTCCCTAGATTACGAAAAGTGATTTCTGGAAAATGTATGTATGGGTGTGTGTATCCATGATAGCGTCCAAACGGCTAAAGCTATCGAGACCTAACTTTAAACTTAAGATTATAATCTTCCTCCGGAGGTCTGATTAGTTTTCCAGTGGAATGGTGAACCGGAATTATCAGTTTACTCCAGCGCCAAAATAAAAATTATGAAATATCTCGTTAAACATTGCGTTTATGAAAATTTTGAAGGAACTCAAAAGTGTTCCAATTTCAATTTTAAACAACTTTTGTTAAGAGAATTTTTCAAAATTCCAACCGTAAGTACCAGTTTTACTCTTATCAAAATCCAGTGTTTTGCTAAAATAGGTGAAAGAAAATGGTATAGGAAAATTCGGAATCTATACCGAAGTGTTTGGAAGCTAATTTGAAGTAACTTTATTCACAAAATTTCTATCGGAAGTAGCCATTTTAGACAGTTTTTTAATTTTTTTCTGTAAAAATTGGACCAGAACATTTATGTATAAGAAAGTCGGGTGGTGACCACACCTCATTTTTTTTTTTTTTTTAACAATAAAACATAATATCGATTGAGTGAAAAAGGAAAAACTTCTTTCCTCTTCCTCTCTCTCTCGTACATCATTAAATTGAAAGACATCGATAAATAATAAGCTTCTGAACTAATCAAAGTAATGGGATTTGCGGAACATTGTCTCCTGTGTGATTATTATTCTGTAATGTTTTGATCGGAACCGAACTGATGATCATCGGTTCTGGTATTTTTTTTTTCTTCTTGTTCAAATACCAAAAGTGCCAGACTATAAACAGACGACTGGTGATGTCATTGCTCCAACTTTTTTTTTTTTTTTTTTTAACATTCCCGCCAGATGTGCAATATGTGCGTGGGAGGCAGAACTAACTTGCAATTTTGCTCACTAAAGCATGTGAATTTGACGAGTGCAAATAATTATAGATGCAAATATAACAGTTTCTAAACCGATATATATTTAAAACCAGATATATTCTAATAATTAAAATTATGAACAATGAAAAAATAAAAGTATCTAATCTTTTATTTAAAAAAAATATTCGAAACAGATGTTACTAAACGTTGTTATATGCAATGTTAATTATTCAAAGAAACGCTTGTTTATATTTAGAATTGATTTTATTGTAATTAAGTTTTTAATGAATTTTACCTGAGGCATTGTGTTTTTGCGTTATTCTTACTTTTACAGCTCAGTTGTTATTTTGAGTACTTTTATCCATTAAAAATCAGATGCGCTTATATCAACTCAATTAAAAATCTAAATAATTTTATTAAAAGAAAAAAAATTTGTTGTAACCATTTTTCGTGCTTTGCATGTTTGTATTTTTATCAGGTATTCAATAGAAACATTGATTTTGCACTTTTGGGAAATTTTCTTTAAAAAAAAATGGTAACCCAAATATTCTAAGAAACTTAATCATGTGCTTGCTATAGAGGAAGTTGACAGAAAAATTAAAGTTGATTGGTTAAATTTTCCAAACCTGCTGCATGTCGATTAAGCTGACAAGAATATTCATTACAGTATTTTATTTCAGTAATGTAAAACTATTGGATGTGGCAATCATTAAATAATTTATGCAAACATGTTGAACAAAATTCGTTTCCAGTTTGTTTCAAAACCTTTGCTATTCCCACGCTGTGCAAAATTCTGATTAAGCATCATAAGCCATAAGTACAGGTGGTGTAGGTAAGGAATAAAGTTTAACTCGACATTTGGAAATATTTTTTTACTGTACTTCATATTTAAACTTGTAGATTTTCTTTTATTTGAAGTTATTACGCTAAACCACATTGAAAAAGCGAATGAGCTTTCTAGCAAATTACTTAAACCGGAAATGCCATGAAAAAGACTTTCCTACATTTTATGTAACTCTTCTTGTAGCCTTTATCACTTTATTACTATTGTTAAGTTTATTGTATTTTTTATGGCTTTAGCATTATAAATTCTATAAAAAAAACTTATAGATCGATTTATTATTCTAATTTTTGTGCGCTTTTTTAAGAGTTCATTAAATAGATTTATTGAATGTTGTTAAACAGAGAGAAAGATTTCGTGAAATTAATAAAAAAAAAAAAAAAAATTAAAGACAATTTTATTATAGCAAGTTAAGAAGGGGATTCCGGAAATAACAGATTTAAAAAAAAATATTCTATGATAATGCAATTCCTTAAACACAATGCTTTATCTGTAAAGGAAAGGGAAGTATAAAAGTTAAATGTTCCTGTTAACTTCCAACTCGCCTTGTAAAATTAAGGATTTGTCACTTGAAGAATTTTATCATTTTTTCCCCTGTACATTGCGTTTGATTTATGTTTTATGGATTTATGCTATAATCCTGTAAATATAATTCTGCGTCTCCTCCTCATCCTTAAATTCTCTATAATTTACCATATTTGTTGATGATAAAAGGCAATAAAAAAAAACAAAATAATCGTAATCTAGACCTCTCTTTAGAATAAGGAATTTAGACGCTTCATAAAAATAAAAAATAAAAATTTTATTCAATCTATCTTGTTTTATAAGCACGTATAAAGCAGTTCTCTTTTGCTTTCTTCCAGTTAATTTTTTTTTTCAAAATTCATTTCACACCATATTAATGAAAATATTTTTAACACCGATTAAAAGAATTCATATTTACTAATATTTATTTTTATTTTGTTTTCACAGCAAATCAGTTAAATCTGCTTTAGTTTTTAAACCACCTTTAGGGATCAGAATGGCTAAGTATGGCTATGTAAGTATTAGTTTTTAATAATAATAATGTAACCGCTTAAGTAATGACCATATTATAAACAAATATGGTCATTTTCCAAATCTTCATGCCCGTACAACGAGGTTAATAAGCGCAGCTAAGAAAATATGACTTTGTTAAAATGTGCCTTATTACTATTATAAATTGAAGTAAATTTACATGCAGGGTCGATTATTCCATCTTCGCCCGGTAATTTTAGTAATAGCAAGGGAAGGCTGAAAACGAGCAGCGTCTTGATGAACGTAAACAAATTAGAGACAGTAGCAGAAATTGAACGAACCAATAATTGTAGACGAAATATTTACTCGGCTACTTCATAATATTATTTTCAACTACTTTTGATGATGAACTAATATTTACATCTTATAAGTGCAAGCACTTATATCAAAGTAGCCTCCATTGTGAAGATTAATGAATTTACTATGAAGTGTAATAAAGTAAGAATATTTTCCAGCAATCCTAATTGGCGCACAATGTAACAGCTTTTTTTATTTGATTCCTAAATAAATTGAAATGATAGAATGAGATTTTATCATTAAAAAAAAAATATGAATTTTTTTTGCGGGGGCGGGGAGTTTATAATAACTCAAAATTGGTTTATTAGAAGCAAACAATTTTTTAATTTCAAAAATTATTCGAGTCTAATAGCGCAATCCGTTCATGTCGAATTTATTGTCTTTGCTTCGCTGATTTGGCTGGTTCAACCATTTCTTCATTTTTAGAAAAAAAAAATAGTTTATCTATTCTCTAGAAAAAAAAAAAGGCTTTAACCATTTTTCAGGAAAAAAATACGTCAATCTATAGTTTAAGGAACTCTCTAAGTATGCATTATTTTTTACTGAAAAAAAAAAAATGTTTTCAGTTGGGGGAGGGGTGCATAAATAATTCCAAAATGGCTCATTGAGTTTGGTTTATTGATATGAATACTACAGCCAGTTCTTCATTTTCAGAAAAGAAAATTAGTATCTTTAAAAAGTCTTAACCAATTGTCATAAAAAAATACATCAAGGCACAGGTTAAGGTATTCTCTAACAGTATTAATTTTATTTGATTCTAGTTTTTGCCGTTTCACAGGCTGCATAAAATTGGTCATTTTTGTACATATGAACATACGTACAGACGGATTTTTTCTTTTTTTTTTTCTTCAAAATTTCAACATATCTTCTCGAATCAGGAGTTTTTAAGCCAATTTCAGGAAAAAAAAAAAGTTGAGTTGGGGAAATGAACACATATGCAGTGGCGGATTTAAGGGGGTGGCTACAGGGTCTATAGCCCTCCCCATTGGTCCTAAACTTATACTAGTAAGATAAATTGTAAAGATTTTTAATACTGTAATAATTCTACAAATTTACATTTACAAACTTCAGTATTCAGTGTAGGAAAGACTCCAGGACCATCACTTCCCTGGGGAGGCAGGGGCGTAACTAGGGGGGGGGGGGGGGGGGCGAACCCCCCCTTTTTTTTCCTGGCGTGTTTTTGTTTTTTTTTTTTTTTTACAAAATAATTTTTTTTTTTTTTTTTCCCCCCCCCCCCCCCCTTGTAAAATACTGGTTACGCTCCTGGGAAGGGGAGGGGTTATTTGAAATAACTTATAGTCGCCCTCCTTGACCAAATTCTAGATCCGCCACTGCATATGCCTTCACTCTTAGTGAGTGGTCGACCAAAAATGATAAACGTTGAATAGCATCCATTCTTCGAGTTAATTGCAAGGAAATACAGGGTGTATTATGAAAGTAACGCGCATAATTTTATTGTGACGCGACTATCCATCGCAGCGCGCTCGGACTGGTCGAGTAATGTGGTGGGGGGTCTGCCCTTCCAAACGACTAAACGCGCCCGAGCGGTAGGACGTGTCTTCGCACGAAGTCTGTTTTTCGATTGTGTCACAGCACGATGGAGAATTCGCTGGAACAGCGGTACGCGATCAAGTTTTGGGTGCGGCTTGGGAAGAATGCAACAGAAACTGACATCAAAGAAGTCTTCAAGCTGGGAACACGTCAACTGGACGAGTGCAACTAGACGCTGGTCAAGTGGACGATAGTCTACTGGACGAAAACCAAGTGGGCGACGGTAAAACTGGACGATAACCAAGTGGACGACGAAAATTTTATAACTTAAAAAAAAAAACTTTACCATCCTGTTTGTTATGGACATTTGGACGACAGAAATATTTTAAAACTTCAAATTAAAAAAAAAATAAATTTTATTATAACTTAATTTATTTATTATTTTATTATTATTACATATTAATATTTATGAACTAATACAACATGACATTTTATTATGTTTTTTTAATTAAATATATTTATTTCAAGGAAATTTGTCCTGACTTAAAATATAGGATTCATCTAAACTAAATATACAGAATTAAGTACCAAAATCGGAGGTTTTTCTAATCTACAAGTTTTGAAATATCGGATACGTATTTTGGCTACCAAGTAGCCATCTTCAGTGATGAGAGACAAAAGTCAACTTTAATAAATATACTATCAGGTCAGTAAAATAATGCAATAAAAATACTTTCGAAAACGAAAGTATGCAACGTACGCAAAATGACTAATGCAAAAAGAGGTTTCAGATGAGGTTCTAACCACAGAATCTTCGCATTTTTATCAACGGCAAATGCTGCGTGATAAAATTCGTATTTAAACCATTTTTTTTTCCAATTAGCTTAGAAAGCTAATTTATGAATAACATTGTCCAATTATATTAACCCAGAAACGACTTATTAGTCATTTACCATTAGGAATTTTTTCATTGAAGAATTTATAAAGTTATAAAATTACTTAAAAGTTATTATGGCCCGATAAATAAATATATGAAATTATATGATAGTTACAAAATTGGTTTAATGCATAATATTTCATTACATTGTTCAATTATATTGATATTTTTTAATGCAAACAACTAAGAATTAAAATTAAAACGGACGGCAAAATAAAGTTGGTATTTTTAGTTGGCTTTTTTTTTTAAATTATAAAATTATCGTCGTCCACTTGGTTATCGTCCAGTTTTACCGTCGGCCACTTGGTTTTCGTCCAGTTGACATCGCCCAGTTGACTATCGTCCACTTGACTGTCGTCCAGCTGTGATGTACCCCTTCAAGCTCCACCACGACAATGCCCCCAGCCACACGGCCTTCGTCGTCACCAACTTCCTGATCCGGAGCAAGACCAACGCCACCTAGATACAAGACCCCGTTCTATCTAGGTGGCGTTGGCAAGACCCCGTTCTGCCCCAGCCTCCTTACAGCCCTGACTTGGCTCCGTGTGACTTTTTTTTGTTCCCTCGACTGAAGAGAGAGCTGAAGGGAAAGCACTGGGAGTCGGTGGAGAACATCCAAGCTCATGTTACAAGGTTCCTAAAAAACATGCCAGTCGAGGAATTCCAGGGTGCCTTCCAGGCGTGGCAGTCTCCGCAAGTGTATTGATGCAGGAGGAGACTATTTTGAAGAATTTTAACCATTTGTACCAAGCGGATCAATAAACCTATTTTCCCCAGAAAATGTGCATTACTTTCATAATGCACCCTGTATGTTGTATATGTAAATTTGCTACTCTTATGATAAATTTTGCTTACACCTTTAATTTGTTTTTTCTCAGTTATTATAACATTTATAGCTTTATAAATAGTAATAGACGCATTAGTTTTGTTGGATTTGGATAAATTCAAACTGAAACCATTATAATACAATACTGAAAAACAAATTATATTTTAGCCAAGTTATAATTATACAGGTGGACCAAAAAGACTCGCCACTGAAAATTTCTAAGTCCAATGTAAACGGTCCACGAAGGGGTGAGCGATTCTAGAAGGAAGAACGCTACCATTAATTAAAGCAGTCGTTAACGTTAAATGGAACGAGTCGATATCTAGACTAGGTGAACATAATCTTAAATAATACACAAATTGTACACTTTTTAGATCATTGTCTCTTTTATTGAATATCTAAATGGTAGCGTTCTTCTTCTAGAATCACTCACGCCTTTGTGGACCGTTTCCATTGGACTTAGAAATTTTCAGTGGCGAGTTCTTTTTTGGTCCACCCTGTATATATCTGTAATGTAATCTGATCAGTAAAAGATGAAATCCTGAAGAGGATTTTTTACATCATCAATATACTGAAACAATCGTACATTTGAATTTTGAACAATTATTGGTAAATCCAAAACATATAAATTATAAAAAGAGTAGGTCCCAAAGCCTACTCTTGTGGAATTCCAGAAGTTATTCGACCGAAATATAAGATTTTCCCCATGAAGGCGAAAAGTTCGGCTGGATAACTTAGATGGTAACCAAGTATAGTTAAACCGTAAGATCGAGAGTCCTGAGTAGGTGATAAGCCCTGGATGGACGAAGTAGGATATTTTCATCTATGAGAATTGATCCCCCTTTTTTGTTCATCGATCATTCCACTCAGGACTCTCGCTCTTACGGTTTTACTATAACCGATAACTAGTTTATAGATTAAACCTAAGTGGCTTACAGAATTTAAAACTTTTATTGACATCAGTTTTAAGATATGCATCTTTCTTTTTTAATGAAATAATAAACGTTAAAATGTTTAAAAAAGTAACGTTAAAAACGGGAAGGTTATGTATTAATTTTATTTACTTTTTATTTCTGATGAAGACTGCAGCTACTGTGAATGACTACCCAGACTTTGACCCGACTAAAGATGCCGAAATGTTACGGAAGGCGATGAAAGGATTTGGTAAGGAAACCAAAGCTTTCATTGTCTTTATATTTTCTCCTTTTCATAATAAATATTTTTTCCCGTATGATCTGTACAGGCACTGATGAACAAGCGATTATCGACGTATTAGCACAGCGAACAAATTGGCAGAGAATTGACGTTCGCGATGTTTACAAAGCGAGTTACGGACGGGTAAATCGAAATTCAATCCATGGCACAAAAGATTTATAAAATTGAAAGAAAATTTAAGTTGGAGATATTTTTTAGGATTTAATAGCGGATCTGAAAAGCGAACTTTCAGGAAAATTCGAAGATGCTATCATCGCAGTTATGACTCCGACCATTGAATATTTGGCCCGAGAGTTGCATCGAGCTGTGAGCGGCATTGGAACCGACGAAGAAGCCATCATCGAAATCCTCATTACGAGTTCTAATGCCGAATTAGACGACATTAAGGAGACATATGAGCAGAGTACGTGCTGCAGTTTAAATAAAGATAAAAAACAGCAAACAAACCGAGACTATTTCTAATGTTTAGCCAGTCTTCTCTGTGCATGATAATTTTATAGGGCGGGTGTTTTTGAACTCTGGGCACAAACTTCACAGGGTGATAGGTGGCAACATACTGTACAATGGATGGTCCAAAGTCCACCATTAAATCGCTACAGGGGAAAAAATTACCAACAATTAGTTAAAAATTTCATTGACAACTGATTACAGTAACTGTTCAATGGAGCTATCACGACATTGAACAGTTTCAAACATATCTGGCATGTCACGTGCCTTCCCATCTGCAACTGCAATTCTGGCAATTAAGTTTTACAGGAGTCTCATTAACTTGACTCTTCATGTGTATCCAGAAAAAGTAATCCAGAGAGACTAATCAGGAGACCTAGGTGGCCAAGCAACAGGTCCGCCTCCGCCAATCCATTGGGCCCAAAGGTTGTATTGAGGAAATTCCGCATGCCAGTGCTGAAATGTGTAGGGGCCCCATCTTGTTGAAATTACTTCCGATTGCGAATGGCAATTGGTAATTAAGTACCGAAAGGTGCTTTATGCTATCAGTGTAGGGGAACGTGTCTGTCTGTCTGCCTGTCCCTCTAACTCCTCCGAAGCTATGAAAGATTTTCAAAATCTGTTTTCGTCAGTCGATGAACATGGTTCATGGCACGAACCAGTTACAAATGCTATATATATCGGTTCATTGGCACGTGCACAAATGGTACCTCAATTTTCCCGCCAAGCAATTTTCAATGGGAAGACATATAAAGTAATATATCAAACAAATCGTAATGACGAGATAGAAGCGGATATAAATTACAACTTTCGCCAATTAATAAATATGGTTCCGGGAATGAACCATTTTGAAAATGGTTGAAATTAAAACAATGGTACCCTTATGACACCCTCAAGAATTTTCAGTGATAACATATGGCATGTAATATATCAAACGACTTGGAATGATGTGTCATGAATGAATATAACGTAAAATTAATGATAATCCAAATTGGTTCAAAGGTACGTAGTTAATCTTATGGTCCATTAAAAACTTACAATAAGCTTATTAACATAGGGCGGTTTAAAATATGGTTCCGCGAATGGCTTAGTTTAATCTTTCGGTACTTGGTTATGTCATTCCTTAATGGTTTATTCCGGCAATTGTTCCTCCAAAAAGGTTCGATAAACCTGACCATTGAGTTTTGCATGCATAATTCAACTGGTAATGAGTTGAGTATTTCCAACATGTTTCCCTGTAGCAATTTAATAGTGAACTTTGGAGTATCCATTCTTGGGTAAAAATTGTTCAGCATATTATTACCTATCGCCCTGTGAAGTTTGTGCACAGAGTTCAAAAATACCTGTAGATAGATCATAGAACTAAAATCTTATTCATTACCAGTTTTATATTGCTTTCTTTAATATTTCTAAGTTATTGGCTTGTGTGTAATGTTCCATTAATCTTTTGTTTTACTGTGTAAGAAAAAGAACTAACTTACCAATTAATTTTTAACACTTTATTATTAATTAAGGAAGATTTCTTATGGAGTTAAATAATAATTACGAGCCAAAGGGCATTCTTGCTAAGAGAACCCAGTAAGGTAACTAGATTACAATCAGTGCACCTACAACCTAATCTGGAAAGTTCCTGATGTCTGTACATCAGGAAATAACTCCAACATTAAAATCAACCTCCTTGCTTTCCAACTAGAGTACTGAAAGGATGATACAAGTTTCATTAAATCAAGTTACTGGATTGTTTTTATTAATATGAATTTCATTATTGCATTGTTTTGAAAGCATTGAATTTGCAGTAAAAAATTATTATGGAAACGCTTATTTCCTGTTGTTGAATTGTATCTAATACGTTGAAAATATTATTACTTCCTAGTTTACGGAAATTCTCTGGAAAATGATTTAGCCGGAGATACCTCAGGTGATTTTCGTCGTTTATTGGTTTCCCTTTGCCAGGTATAATATTTTCTAAATATTTCCTTATTTTTCTCCTGAATATCAAGCAACATTAAAAATATTCAATAATTTTTTTCCTTTAAATCAAAGGCGAGACGAGATGAGTCGCCAGTTTTTGACCGAGATGCAGCACTGGCTGATGCCCAAGTAAGTCAAAGGAAAATAAAAATACATTGTACATATGTTGTATCATAAAGTTTCATAGAAGCAACATGATATAAACTGTAACCTAATATGTTCATACGAGGGTTGGGGCATAAGTCATGGTAACTATTTTTTTTCTTGTAGATATGTGAACGGATCACAAACGTATATGTGTCGTGTGGAAGTTCTGCAGGCATAGTGTGTATGCAGAACAACAGATGGCTCTGTGATAGCTGGTAGTAGCGCAGCGATGGCTGTGAAATCAGTTGGCGAGTGTCGTGCGAGATGGAAGTAACCCGTGTTGAGCAGCGCGCTTACATTAAAATGCCCTACCATACCGTGCAGTAGCACGGTGGGTAGGAAAGTTTCAGCAAGGACGTGTCAACCAGTGATGAGTAACCGTGAAGGCCATATTGCCCTGTATACTACCGTAATAAATTAGTGTGTTACGATATTTCAGTGCTATTCATTGTCCACACATGTAGTTAACACCTTATCCTTTCGTGTGTATTTGTCACATTTTCCAACCGGACTGGTATCTTCAAGGAAAAAAATAGTTGCCATGACTTTTGCCCCAACCCTCGTATTATGGTTAAAATATTCAAGGTGTGTCTGAAAAGTTCCAGGACTGCACGTGCTGAAGAAATGCTATCATGTACGAACTTGCCAATGTATGCACATGATAGCCTAACTATATAGCGACCACGCGCATTAATTGCGTGTATCAGGGATATGTGATTCGTGTTGAGACACGCATGAGAGCAGTATATCGCAGCAATCATTGTGACAGTGTAAAGATGGACCAAAGAGTGAATATTAATTATTTCAAACTGGGTAAAACGACGACAGAAACTCACGAAATGTTGAAAACAACGTATGGGGATGATGTAATGTCCCGATCACGCATTTTCGAGTGGTATTCCCGTTTTCGTAATGGCAGGACAACTGAAGCAGACGACCCACGCTCCGGACGGCCGAAATCTGCTCACACGCCACAAATGGTGCAGAAAGTCCGCGAATTAGTGACACTTCGGATGATGTCGGACCAACTCAGTATCGGGAAGGATGCTATTCGGCTGATTCTGTTCCCCAAATTGAAAACCAGCCTGAAAGACAAATGTGACAGCCGAACTTCGACACGTTCTTCTTGCGGAATACAAACCATGTTTCCGCAACTTGTACAGGCGTACACAGAAGTGCATTACTAAAGAGGTGAATATTTTGAAGAATATTAAAGGCATGTTGGAATATCATTCCCGGTTTTCGAGTACTGACTCCAGTCCCGGAACTTTTCAGACACACCTTGTACGAACATTTAAACAAGGCAAGCAGTGTCAAAATTTTATGTATTTTTTATTAATTTTTATAATTTTTGTATACTTAATCAGGCCTTATTCGATGCTGGCGAGGGACAAATGGGCACTGACGAAGGAATTTTCAACAAAATTTTAGCCACGCGGCACTTCTTTTACTTGCAGTACGTCTTTCAAGAGTACGAACAGCTGTGCGGGAAAACCATTGAACATTCGATCACACACGAAACTTCAGGAGAATTAGAAATGGGATTTCTAGCCATTGGTTATTTCATTTAATAATCTCTTATTTTTAATGACCACTATAAAAGTAGAATTTACTCAATTTAATTAATTTCTTCTTTCAGTGAAATGTGTTAGAAGCATTCCTGCCTATTTCGCAGAGAGACTCTATCGTGCCATGAAGGTTAGAAATTCCTAAAGGCCAATCATGAGTAGCTATCTCAACTGAGTCTTTCTTTAGCAATAATAAACTGATATTATTATAACCAAGTGCTCCTTACTCAGCAGAGGTCAGCCTGTTATTGCTCAGGAATGACTCACGTGAGAAAATCAGTATCACCCGATACCAGTTTAATATCTTTTTAGACTTTGATCTACAATTTCTTAACGAACAAACATAAATGTATCCATTTTGATAAAAAGCAGTATCTACTTTAATTATATATTATTAAGTTAAAAATTGGTGTTCTTTTCCGTTTCTTTTTAGGGAGGTGGTACGGATGATCGAACATTGATTCGTATCGTCAATGTTCGATCGGAGCGGGACATGGTATTGATTAAGCAAGAATTCGAGAAGAACTACGGAAGGACCTTAGAACATTTCATTGCCGTAAGCTTTGAGTTTTAATTTTTCATATTATAAAAAAAAAGTATCAGAATGTTTTTATGAGTTTTTCTTTTACTTTCTAGGGAGATACATCGGGTGATTACAAGAAATTCCTGCTTGCTCTAATAAGAGCATGAATTTAAGAAGAAACGCGCGTTCAAATTGTACTTAAATAAAGAAAGTAAATGTTTCAATGTTAATTCTCATATGACATTGCATAGCAGTATTTGTCTTGATGTATCTCAATCTTTTCCTTATGAGGATGTGATTATTTAATTTGAATTAGTTTTCAAATTACTCCTTCCTATAATCTTCATTGTCTTCAGTAAATATGTCTAATCAACATAAAATTTACCATTATAAAAAAATAAATTAAAAACTATTTTTATAACATATGTCAATATTCTTTCTTTTATGCTAACGATCATGGGCCAGTTTAATTTGGCAAGGAAAAAGCGATTATATTGTACGATGAAAAAAATGCTTTTTTGTAAGCTCAAGGTATAGGTTTGCGTTTGATCTGTTTTATGTTTGTTGAATTGAAAATAATATAGTTCAACATTTTCCAGAAAATGGGTAACGATAATAAGCACGTCAATTAGCGCTGCTGATGGAATAAGTGCTTCGAGCCCCCCCCCCGGGGGGGGGTTTTGAATAATTATCGAAATTGGAGAATAGCCAAAATTAGGAAAATTCTTTTTCTTGTACAGTGGCAAAGAAATAATTTTGAAATCTTAGTAATGTTTTTCCCATGATGTTTTTCTAAGTATGTAATCGGGAGGATTTGGTGATCGAACATCATTTGATATTATTTATACAGGGTGTATCGGGTTCGATGGTCATAAAGTACCTAGCGTGATCCTTTGCATGATTACAAACTTAAAGTTCCTTATGCAAAATGTTCAAAACTCAAATGTTAAGGGTCTAAACATCACGCGAAGTTTTCTGAAAATCTGTCGAAAACGTCATTTAATCTCATCAATTGCCCCTTTGAATTTAATGAACTGCTGGTGCGGAGAGTTCATAAATGACGTAGCGACGCAATTTAAATTTTGAGTTTTCGACATTTTCGATACGGAACTTTAAGGTTTTAATCATGCAATGGATCACGCTAGGTACTTTATGACCATCGAACCTGATACACCCTGTTTCATAATTGGTGTCCCGTCTTTAGGTCCAAATAACGACTCAAGGGGAACAGATTGGGGGAAAATGAATATTGATTATTTGGTTTTAATGTCCCCTAATTCAGAAAAAAAACATTTCACGTCCCTGGGGGTGAAGGGGTAAATTTTGAAAATTTTAATTTTGTAGGGGTAAGGGTTAGACCCCATGTGGTATTTAGAAAGTTGTAGAGAATCATGTAAAATGTGGGTTTAGCAAAAAACCCGGTGAAAAAATCTCATGCCCTGCCCCCTTTATCGAGTGGGTAAAGTGAAAGGTATGGCTAGCCGATGTGGACAAAAAGCATACTTATTAGAAAACAGTAGGGCCTATATTTGGAGTGGGGTCAAAACCATTAGCTTTTCAGGGTAACGACTCATTCATTCTCATTCATTTTCAAATGTACTGTTTTCTAATAAGTAATAAAGTTCTAATAAGTTTCTAATGAGTTTTTCTGTTTTTGTCTACTCGTATATCAAACAAATCGTAATGATGAGATAGAAGCGGAAAAAATTACTATTTTTGCCAATTCATAAATATGGTTTAGGAAATGAACCATTTTGAAAATGATTGTAATCGAAACAATGGCACGTGCTCTAATGATACCCTCATGACACCCTCAAAAATGTTCAATGATAAGATATGGCATGTAATATATCAAACAAATTGGGATGATGTATCATGAATGAATATAACGTAAAATTATTGATAGGCGAAATTAGTTCAAACACACCTGGTTTAGTGGAAGCATTATGGTTCATTGGAACTTTCAATGCTAAAATATAGCATGTAATATATCAAACGACTTGGAATAAGGTTTCATGAATGAATATAACGTAAAATTAATAATAGTCGAAATTGGTTTCAAGGAACCTGGTTTAGTGGAACCATCATGGTTCATTGGAACTTTCCATGCTAAAATGTGGCATGTTATATGTCAAACAACAATAATGTAAAATTAGTGATAGTCGAAATTGGTACAAAGGTACGTGGTTTAAAGGTATCTTTCTGGTCCATTAGAAACTTACAATGTTAACATAGGGCGGTTTAAAAATATAGTTCCGCGATTGGTTTAGTTTAAACTTTCGGTACTTGGTTATGTCATTCCTTAATGGTTTATTTTAATAACGAAACGCGTCAGGCTAATAAGTTAGTTTTACCGTGTCACTCTTGCTCCCTTTATTTCAGCATCAATGAAATAATGATATTATACCAAAAGATTAAAGTTTGATTTTATTCGAAACAATACATTCATGATAACCTAGTTTAGCAAGAGTTGTGATCACATTCAAACATAATGCTTCCAACTATCATCTTCAGAGATTTCTCTTAAATGCTGAATCAGTTCTTGAATATTTCTATGATTGCTTACGTTTTCTCATGGCGTTGACAATGCCCTATGGACCATAAGATAAGGATGCGTATATGTCACGCACATCCTGCTGGGTTCAGTTTCCCGCGGTCCCTTCCAGTGGCGTGATTTTGTTTACGTTACATAAACACAGGTAAGAAAATATTTTTTGAATTAGCATATTTTACCTTAGATATTAACACAGGAGAGTAAGGGGGCGCCAAAATCTGAATTTGCTCCGGATGAGAGAGATCCTAGTTGCGGCCCTGTGTTAAGATCTCTTTGCTGTTAAGATAACGTTGGCCACTCAATAGCGATGACTTCTTGTATTTAAAGATGAAATCATAGTCATATGTACTATGATACGGGCGAATAGGGAGGGTGTTAAGACCTCCCATCCCTACTGCGTAAGAAATTGTTGACAGGAGCCGCTGAATGAGGTCCCGCATTATCCAGTGCTTCTCTGCATGACACTCCCGTTTTTACCATCAATGAATGGCATTTTTTACATAAACCGTTGATCCACTTTACTTCAATTTTTTAAGAGTTGTTAACACAAAAATGTTTGAGGGTTACCTAAGAATCACTAGCACATAGATTACCATCTGCTACAGATACATTTGGAAAGCCTATCGTAAGTACTTAAAAATATCTATTAAATGAGATTATACTGATGTGATGTTGATATCTTCAGAAGAAATAAAATAATTGTTAGTAACTTAAGAAACGACCCTCGTATATTCGTCCTTGTTAACATCACCATGCTTCTTCGTATAACTCTTACATTTCCTGTAGGGTGTGAATTTTTCTATATTTTGTTGTGGTTTACTTATGAGATGAGTGTATTTATTGATGTGGGAAGGTTATGAATAAATATTAGCCGTATTTAGGAGGGGGGGGGAGTGACAAGTTTTAAGAACGATTCAGCCTGTCTTCCTAAAAACGAAGATTTTATCGGTTATCTGCAAAATGCTTCCTTCAGAATATTTAATTTTTGTTGATGGCAGTGAGATATGTCCACTTATTTGCATAATCATTATCTTTAGAGGAGTGATATTGTCGAAGTAAATTTTATTACCTTACCCAAATGTTACTTATAAGATAAAATTTCTTTAAAACTAAAATATCATTAGAAGTCGATTTGATTCTAATAAAATAAAGGTCACATTCAGAAATAAATGAACATTAACCATGAAAAAATATTTTATGTTAAATTCATTTGTAAAGATTCTTTAAAAAAGTTTCCATAAAATCACAGTAAATTAAAAATGATGTTATGAATATATGATAATTTCCTGTTTGACACAAAAAAATATGTAAAGCCAAATTCCGCATTTCTGAATCGAAGAAGCAATTTAGAAGAGAGCGGACGTTTGGGAAATGGGCGAGCGAATCTAGGTCACGTGACACTTGGCAACTGTTTATCTCAAGGCTACTGCAAATCGTTAAGATTACTATACCGACACATAGAATTATACAACACATCTGCATCTGCCATTAAATCGTGGAAAAGCGTGTAAAAAGAGAAAGAATCACCGAAATTCGGATATTTACTTGACAAAGGAATATATGTAAGCGCAATTTTTGATTATTATTCTATGAATTGTTGTAAGGATATGAATCGTTTTTCATTCACAGAATCAAGTTCTCAGTTAATTCATCAGATTATTTATAAAGTAAATAACTGTTTATAGTTTATAGTAGTTATTATTATGTGTTGTGTTTGTTATTTTTTAATTTTTACTACCGTCTTTAAAAATAAAGCATCATCTGTAAAAAAAAAAAAAAAAAAAAAAAAAAGTATTATCTTGAGGAACTATAAGTTCTAAATTAATGATTTTATTATTTGTGATTTACTTATAACTGAATTTATCAATTTGACTTATCAATCAAAAAGTTCCTGAAAATTTCGATGGCGATGAAAATCATGGAATGCGGTGAAATCAAATGATGAACGGTAATGTATGCTGACTTATCGAGCCTTAAATGTGATAATTCTGAATGCAATTTTAAGGGTCTAAGAAGTTATATTCCGAAATTCAAATAATGAAATACCGTATTTCACTTAACTTTTTGGGGGTGAGGCGTTTATTTGAGAGCGGCATTAAATCAACACCCTCTAAACTCAATCACTCTCACAGGAGAGGCAAATTATTGTAGTAGTTTAATGATTTGAAGAGTACCATAAAATAGGGAACATTGTAATTTCTGAGGTCTAATAATTACGAATCTTTCAGTGGTCTGTGAGAGTGGTTGAGTTTAGGGCCAACACGTTAATGCACAGGTAGTTCGCAGGAGTGTAGGACATTTGCTCCTAACTGCTTATACTGCGTCAGTATCCTTCGTGTTCAGAATGTAATTATTAGCTATAAAAGTATTACACAAATGACCACATACAAGAAATTACATTTTTATTAAGTAAAATTTAAATAATAATACTAGAGCGTAAAAATTAAATAATAACATAAATTCTATGTGATTAAAAACTATAAAAGAAATACAGCAAACTGATCACACACAGGATATTAAATTTTTATTAAGTAAAAGTTAAACAATAACATAAATATGAGGGTGTAGGACTTTCAATTCAATCTGACTGCATGGCCTATACCGTTTAAAAAGTCTGGCAATGTCTTCCAACCGTTCACATAGTCCACAAAAGCGGATTAAAGGTGCCGCCCAAGATCATCAGCCTGCAATAGGATGACCAGAAAATCCCGGTTTTCCGGGGCAGTCCCGATTCTAGTGTACTGCCCTGCAATAAGTAAGAGTCCTTTTTTTTTAATAAAAAAGGATAAATATATATTAATTGGATATTGATAGATTTAATTGTCAGAAAGTACGTATATTCTGGATTTTCTATTTTGAAAACTGGATTTTCTATTTTGAAAACCACATTTTTTATTTTGAAAATTACATTTTTTCAATTGAAAACTACATTTTACCAATTGCAAAAAGCTGTAACATACAAAATCGCGGTTCAGTCGTTCTGTAAAATTCAATGTCGATACATCGAAGTATCCAAACAATATTTCCTTTTTAAGTAAATTTGCACAATATTACTGCAGTGCTTGTCGAATAAAGCAATCATGGTAGCTATTGAAAAGATATACATGTACGTGCAGGCGGGAAGTAATATTAATTCAATTCAAAAGTTAACTCCCTGAATCAAAGCTACAAGATTAAGATATAGATCTTGTAGACTTTGCCTAAACACAAAAAACAAATTAATAATCCATTAAAATGTCTAAAATCCCATTTTAGTATTCAAATTGAACATCGGCTTTCCTGCCGAACATTGTAATATTCTTTGATGATTTTATTTTATTTTATTTTATTTTATTTTAGTTAACAATGAGTAACACATCACTTAAGCTGGTTTAGTGAAATAAAATTTTCTTTGTTTTAACTAGTTTCTTCACTTCAACGAACAATTTGGGGTTACATTATATTTTATAACAAGATCGTTATTGGGCCCAATTTCATTTTGATCATTTGTGAATTTTAACATGATATGTAATAGAATGAATTCGATATATGTTTTGGTGGCAGGTCGTTTCGCCACACTTCGTTTTGTCATAGTCACTTTTGGTCACATTCATGTCGTCTCATCCAGAAGGTCGCATTCACTTCGTCCCAGAATCATTTTGTTACTCAGCCGACTCGACACACTCAGTTCGTCATATTCAAGCCGTCACATTCAATTCGTCCCGGATTCATATATTCATTCAATTTATATATTTTGGATAATTCATATTTTTTAAAAATAAGCGATGTTCGTAAGCCGGTCCACTTTATTTTTTTTTTGCTCCAAAAGCCCGCGAAACACAAATGAAAAACAGATAAATCGTTTATAATGCGAAAACCAAAACAAAAATCGCCCGGTCTTTCCACTTCCATCCACTTCAATATGATTAATAAGAATTCTTTGTAATGAATATTGATAGAGAAACATACTGAAACTTATTCAACAATAAAATTAAATCATTTATATTGTAAATAAATTACTTTTTCTACATAATATTATGTAAAAAAAAAATATTTAAAAGCTTTTGCGGCTTATTTAAAATTCGACAAGTTAAAAAACGTGCGGCTCTTTTTAAAACTTACTCCAGAACCCAGCGATCGATATTCTATTTCTATCCCACGCACTTGCCAGAAATCACATGTTTCGTATTTTAGTCGTCTTCCGCAATATACATTGATACCAATACAATCCTTTCAATTTGTAAGCACTAAATCGTCCAATCAATATATTAAACGGCGACTTTTGTTAAGTTTGTGTTTTCGTCGCAGAGTCGAGAGTAGTTATTAGTACTTTCCACTCCTATCGAAAATAGTTTAGGATCGACTATTTGTTAGTACTTTACATTTATTTTTTACTAAATTATCATTGATATAAGTTTACTTCATGCTAAATTTAATTCGCTTCATGCTGGTTACAAATGATAAGTTATTGATGTAAATTTGATTAAAATGCAAAACTTTCCACCTTGCTCAAATTTAGGCCTCTGGATGCCGATAGAGTATCCCAAACATAGAGAAGTTCTTTAGGAAAAGCTTCATTTTAGAGTCCCGTTATCTTTACTTGTATTCGCTTGTATTCACGAACCCCTGCTTGTGATGTAAACAAAAGATATTAAAAGTAAATTAGTGCTAAAAAATTTGTAACCTACAATCTTCTATTTTTATGCTTGAAGCTTACAACTGACTTAATTATTTTTTACATCACACACAAGATCACCCAAAACTCCCCCAAAAATTTACATCAGAAAACTTATCAGAGAAATAGATATTAAAAAAAAAAAAATGGTATTATTAAAAAATTGAAATAAATTTTGTATACAATTTCGGTATAGGTAAAATATAAATCATTTAACAAATAAAATTAATAAAATCGAAATTAAATTTTTAAAGTTATTTTGTTAAGGTAGCTTAAATGCAACTATACTGAAAACAATACAGATTTTCAGATTTAAAAATTTTTTAAAAAGTACAAAACTGATATTAAAGTGATATATAAAATTAATACAGGGCGAGTCAAAAGTCGTTGGACACCTTCCTATCGTGGATACCAAAGTAGGTACGCAAATTCCAATACAGGGAATGAATAGGAACTTGAGGGTGCTTTATCTGATGGAGCACCTTTCATCATCTCAAATATGCAAATTAGGACATATCAAAATTCACCGGAGAACCGTAAGAGATATTTAAAAAAATCCAATTGCACATTTGTTCAACAGCAAATTCCAAACAAAACAAAAAAAAAGTTCACTAAAATCTGATGAGCGGATCACCCACAATCCTCATTGCAAGTGATGCAACATGGCAATTGGCTCTTCTACTGTTTGTTGCCTGCAGTCATCTGATACAAAGTAAGTCTTTCCATCAATCCAGATAGTGTTCAGTGTGATGTCCACTTGGACCATAGCACAATTCCGCACGACATTTCAACAATGCCTGGTTGTTGCATGATAATTTTGCCTCGCTTCACCAAAGCAGAGGACCATGTTGATCATTTCCTGGTTAGTGTACTGTGCCATCTTGCTTTGGTCTGATTTCTTCTCAGCTTCAACATGCTTTTTTATACCAATTGCACAGGAAACTGGTGACTTTATGGTAAATTGTAGAACTTCCCAGAACAAATGAGGATGGTACATGAAATAATTTGCAGAGCTTGCAATGAGGATTGTAGGTGATCCGCTCATCAGATTTAGGTGATTTTTTTTTTGTTTTGTCTGGAATTTGCTGTTGAACAAATGTGCAATTGGAATTTTGTTGTGTATCTCTTACGGTTTTCGAGATAGAAGTTGGATGTGTCCTAATTTGCATATTTGAGATGATGAAAGGTGCTCCATCAGATAGAGCACCCTCAAGTTCCTATTCATTCCCTGTATTGGAATTTGCGTAACTACATTGGTATCCAAGATAGGAATGTGTCCAATAACTTTTGGCTCGCCCTGTATTTTAATCTGGACCAAGAAGAACTTGAGCTTATTTAAACTTAAAAGTAAAAGCTCAGTTTCCTAAAGGTAAAAAATTTTTAAATCGTTTTGAGGAATTTGTGTAGAAATTACTTTAAAAATCGTCTCTAATTAAATATTACTATTTAAATTAAACTGATACTTAAGGCTTTAGATCCTTTCTATATTTAAAGTATTATTTTAATTTAATATTTTTATTGGTTCAACCCTGTTTATTTATTCTTGAAGGTTGCAAATGAGTTTATTTATACTGATATAGATTAAAGAGATAACTTTTGAAGTGGGTTTTTTTTTTTTTTTTTTTTTTTTTCCTTTTATGAAATTCTATTTAGAAAAGTGTTGAGATTTTTAATGAATTTGGTGATGACTGATAAAAGAATGGTATCACATTTAATAAAAATGATTTAATATCAAAAAAATAAATTGTAAGTTGAGAAAGTTTAGATATATAAAATATTTAGGCTCAACACTAAAAAAAAAAAAAAAAATAAAATAAAATAAAAAATAAAGCAATGATAAAAACGAAATAATAAAATTATTAAAAAAATATTCATCAATTCAATTTGTGAACAATAATACGTATTTTGAATATGTATTTTAACATATAATGTATACAGTATTAAGTAAATTTAGTAAAAAATTAGGGCAAAGGAATCCTATCTTATATATATTAGGAAATATATATTCATTGCTCTGAACCATCTTCTTCCAGTTTAATTATAGGTTATTTTCCTGAATTCAGCTTAAATGAATGAAGAGTAATACCTCAACAAAATTACTTTTTATTGGGAATTTATTATTTACAAAGACTAATCAAACAAATGAATTCTTTGGTTCCATTATTTATACGAGGGGCGATTGATAAATAAGGTCTCCATGGCTAAAACTTTTTTATTTGTTAACCGATTTTCAAAATTCTTTTTGTATCTTATACTCACATTTGTCCTCTATATAATGCACTATTCTCTTTTCGACATAGTCCCCATTCCTTTCCAAGCATTGCGCCAACGCGTGACTAGTTGGGTGAACCCGTCGGAGAGGAATTCCGGAGTTGTTGTTGACACCAGGATTGAATGGCAGCGTTTACCTCGCCGTCAGAACCAACTCATGTCCCTTAAGGGGCTCTTTCTTCTTTGGGAAGTGGTGAAAGTCACAATGTGCGAAGTCTTTCATTTTTGAACTGCAATTTTTCATCTTTGAACTGTAGGCGCTGCAGCGCCTGTTGTGTGTGGTGACTCATGTGCGGGCGGACGTTATCGTACTCCAGGAGAGGGTCCAAAGCTGCCATTCAATCCTGGTGTCGACAACAACTTTGGAATTCCTCTCCGACGGGTTCACCCAACTGGTCACGCGTTGGTACAATGTGTGGAAAGGGATGGGGACTATGTAGAAAAGTGAATAGTGCATTACATAGAGGACAAATGTGAGTATAAGATACAAAAAGAATTTTGAAAATCGGTTAACAAATAAAAAAGATACAGCCATGGAGACCTTATTTATCAATCGCCCCTCGTACTCTTTATTTAAGTACAAGGGTTGATTGAAAAGTAATTCCTCCTTGGCTGTAACTTTATTTTGTAACCAATTTTCAAATTTTTTTTTGTACCTAATTCTTACATTTGTCTTTTATGTAATGTACTATTTACTTTGTCTAATTCTCCATCTCTTTCTACGCAATGAAACCAATGTGTGACTAGTCGGGTGAACCTGTTGGAGAAGAATTCTGACTTTTTTGCGCTTTTTCACAGATTTTTCACCTTGCAACTTTCACCGCTTCTCAAATATGATAGAGCACCTTAACGGACATGAGTTTTTTTCTGATGACTAAGTGAAATTCAATCTGGTATCGACAACAACCCTCGATATGATGAATTCTTCTCCGACGGATTCATCCAACTAGTCACATTTTGGTGCAAGTGCATGGAAAGGGATGAGGACTATGTCAAAAAGTGAATACAGTAAAATCCTGTTACAACGTACTTCAAGGGAACTGGAAATTTGTACGTTATTCTGGGGTGTACGTTATTCTGAAAATGTGGGGGAGGGGGGTTTTGAACAATGCATATATTCATAGAAAAACATAGAAAAGAATACTGTATATGAAGTATAGCATTTTATTTTATTCAATACAAATAAAAAAATTCCCCGACTTTTCCCGGTTACATAACATTCCCTTACCTTTCCCGATCCCTAGTCACCCTGTTACATGCACATTTACTTAAAGCTAAAATTAAAATGAACAAACATATGATCTTACCGTATTGAAGATGTGCAATCGTCTGTCAAGTGAAGCTTTCTAATCTAATTGCCGCACAAATTGGATCCCGACTGAGTAGCATGCAGAGATTTCCGGATTTATATATGCTACACTGACCAATCAATGAAATGTGAACTCGGCTTAGTTAGCCCATTGGCCCAGTTGCAACTTTCACATGGGTTGTATTGACCAATCAGAGCAAGACATTCGAACGATGTACGTTGTAACGAAATGATAATTTAACCAAGGGAATGTAAAATTTGTCCGTTAATGCGAGCTGTACGTTAAAGTGAAACTTTTTAGCATTAAAATACCTACGTTTGGGACGGGAATTTTAAATTTGTACATTATTCTGAAGTGTATGTTAATGTGAGATACATTGTAACGGAATTTTACTGTAGTGCATTATGTAGAGAAAAAATGTATTTATCAGGTACAAAAATAATTTTTAAAATCGTTTACCAGATAAAAAAGTTACAGCCAAGGAGGCATTACATTTCGATCTATCCTCATAGATATAAAACGAAACTGTATTTACCGTAACCAATTTCTTTCACTTTTGATTCAGTCTTAATTGTTGTTAATACTGCAAGAAAAATATTAAAAAAAAAAAATTTATAGAAGCAAATTGTATAGTTTTTAAATTTCATTTCAATTTAACAAGATTTGTAATAAGTGATATACGAGGGCTACCCAGAAAATAAGATGCATTTTTAAATATTGCCACTGTAATGCTGCTTAAATGGTTGTGGCTTTTGTTTGAGTATGGTGATTTGTTGCCATCGTACTGGTACCGTTATCAAAGCTTTGTGCTGTTCATCTTTTATTGACAAGTGTGTACTTGTTTCTAAGTTCCATCTGCAGTTTTAAGCATATGTTCATTATTCAAAGAGGAGGGAAACTTCGATTGATGAATTTGTCTTGTGACACCAAGAGAGTCCCTTGTCCTGTCGTTTTCGAGAGGACAACTTGCCTTTTGTTCCTTCCATACTCTATTGGGTATATGATGAAGAATCAAGGAAAACAGCACCTTAATATGCTTTTTGCATGAAAAACTACCAAAAACCTAAGTTTAAGTTGAAGGACAGCAGTTCTACAACAATAACCAGGTCATCAAGCCTCTGGTATGTGGTTTGCATCACCTGGTGACATCTGTGCACTGTGTCAATTTTTAACAATGATAGAAACTGTGTAGAAAAGTAGTAATGCGTGTTCTTTGATAATATTTTCTTGTTTCCGTTGTTTTTTTTTTTTTTTTTTTTAAATGTGCCATTGGAACTTATTTTCTGGATAATCCTTTTATTTCTTCCGAAATAATTCTTCTGCCTACAAAAATTTTTTTGCATCAATTGTTTATTTTTCATGGCGAAAAATTTTGTACATTATTTATGTTGTTCATCATTTTGTTTAATTTTATTTCTTGTCAATTATAGATACATTCACTGTCGGAAAAATGGCAGATGAAGATGTAAGCATAAACATTGAATTATTTTATTAAATTTTTATTAGGGTGTTATTAAGAATTTTCTTATTTCTCTGTAGGGTTTAGCTACTGTTGTTGATTATCCAGATTTTGATCCAGATCATGATGCTAACATGTTAAGAAAGGCAATGAAAGGATTTGGTTAGACAATGAAGAGCACTTGATAAAATCTGAATCTATAATACACTTATCCATTTATCAGCTCATTTCATTTTAGCATTATAAATTATATCTGAGCAGTATTTAAATTTAAATTAACTGTCATCAGGGTATATGAAGATAAAATTAACTGTTAGCTTCATATATCCCTGCTGTTAATATTTCAGGCACAGATGAAGAGACCATTATTAAAATATTGTCAAATCGCTCTATTAGGCAGAGGCTGGAGTTAATTGATGTCTACAAAGCAAGTTATGGAAGGGTAAATTAAAAACCTCTGTATTTACAGATGGTCATTTCAGTTAAAAATTGGTTGACTTTTCCTCAGTCACCTGCATGAATGGATTGTACAGTCTTGATTCCCATTTGCTTACTATGTAATGCTTACTTGACAAACCATTTGCACATTTTTGTTCACACTTAAACCAGAGTTGTAGAAAACCCGCCCACTTTCAGAAACTTCAGCGTTCACACTTGAACTCATTTTGTAGAACTGGAACCAAGATGGCAACTTTTCTTAAAGTTCTACAAATCTACGTCAGCATGACGTCCCACATCTACTGGCCGCTAAGACTCTCTCGATCATAATGGCTGCCAACAAGTGGGCAAATTGGTCAGAAAGCGAAACAGAAGCTTTGCTGGAAATATGGCACGAAGATAAGGTGCAGGACGATTTGAAGTCCATGAAGAGATGTAGGGCGGTATATGACAATATCGCTCATCAGTTGGCTACGATTGGGTACACACGAACTCACAGTCAGGTGAAGAGTAAGCTGAACGGGCTGATAAATATATACAAATCTGTAAGTAGCATTTAATATATTTCAAGTAGCATTTTTTTTTATGTGTGTACGTTTAATATATAACAATATATAAATGAAGTAAGCAATCAAACTCATTTTATGTAGATCTAAGAAGATTCAAATGAAACCGGCCGAAAGAGATAACGTCACAGCTCTTCGCGAAATCGTTCAGGTGTGAACGCATGAAATTAGAGTTTGACAAGTTTACTTTTCTCAAAGTTTCAGAGTTCTAGAACTCTGTTTAAGTGTGAACAAAGCATAAGTAAAAGGTGTTTCTGATGTAGGATTTAGTGTCTTTGTAATAGTATGCCCATGCAAAAACGCATGAATTATTTTATCTAAAACTGTAGTGAACAGCATCATTGCAGATTTAAAGAAATGTGGCATTCCTGCTAAGTTCTTCTGAAAAACAAAAAACAAAAAAAAACAGAGAAATACGTCAATCAACATATTCCTAGCTGAACATGCCACAGCCCAACAAAATTTATCAAATTTGTTCTAACCCTCCTGGCACACTTTCCACAATCCATCAAGGGTCCATAAAGCTTTGCAATGAAGTATTATCCTTATAGTGGACTCTGATGCCAGGTGATTCTATCACCACAGTTGGCGAAATTGCTTCACTTAAAATGACAGCAATTCAAAGTTGACCCAATTTAACTGAAATGACTGTAACTTTAATATACTCCATTTTTGTATATAATAAATAAGCATTTTTTTTTTTTTTTTTTTAATATACTTAAACACTTCACATAAATTTATATTTTCTCCCTTAGTCTTGAATGTATCTCGCATCATAAATTAGTTAACTGGGAAATCAAATGTTGAAGATCAAATATAAGTTTTTTTTGATAAATGTGGATTTTTAGTATACCAAAGCTCATACTAATTTGGGATTCGTTTATTCTTACGGAAAATAAAGATAAAACCTAACAAAATGTTAACACACTAGCATATACAGGGTGATCCAAAAGTCAGGAAAAGCTCAGTAATTCGCACATGAATGGAGATAAGGAGATTCTGTTTCCACAGAAATGATTGAAATGAAGTTGGATTTTTTTTTTTCAGGGGAAAAAAATTAATGCTAAAATTATTTGGTTTTTGACTAACAGATGGCGTTGTTAGGTTACAGACATGAGTTTATGCAGTTTCAGATGATATGATGCCGGCTTAACTATCAGCTTACAAATGTTTAATGTGCCGTCCATTCAGCAATGCAGCTGTTTTATATTGTCTGAAAATGTGCATAAACTGATGTCTGTAATCTGACAATGCCATCTGTTGGTTAAAAACCAAACAATTCTAGCATTAATTATTTTTCCTGGAAAAAAAAAATCCGACTTCATTTCAGTCATTTCTGTGCAAACAGAATCTTTTTATCTACGAGGGTGGGCTGAAAAGTAATGCCTCCATGGTGGTAACTTTTTTATTTTTTAATGCACTATTTACTTTTCGACATAGTCCCCATCCCATTCCACGCATTGTACCAACGCGTGACTAGTCGGGTGAACCCGTCGGAGAGGAATTCCGGGGTTATCGTCGACACGAGGATTGAATGGCAGCTTTGGATCCTCTTCTGCAGCACGATAACGCCCGTCCGCACACGATCGCCACACATCAGAGGGGGTTGCAGCGCCTACAGTTCAAAGATGAAAAACTGCAGTTCAAAAATGAAAGACTTTGCACCTTGCGACTTTCACCACTTCCCAAAGAGGAAAGAGTACCTTAAGGGGCATTCGGTCTTGGTGTCGACAACAACCCCGGAATTCCCCTCCGACGGGTTCACCCGACAAGTCACGCGTTGGTACAATGCGTGGAAAGGGATGGGGGCTATGTCGAAAAGTGAATAGTGCATTACATAGAGGAGAAATGTGAGTATCAGATACAAAAAGATTTTTGAAAATCGGTTAAAAAATAAAAAAGTTACAGCCATGGAGGCATTACTTTTCAGCCCACCCTCGTACATTCGTGTGCGAATTATTGAGTTTTAAACTTTTTCCTGACTTTTGGATCACCCTGTACTTTCAAGCTAATTTCTTATGGAAAATCCATTGCTACAAAATTGGTTATCTGGACCACTATATTGTAAACTGACATCTTAAGCCCAAGTTGAACTCTCCCAAAAATCCAACAGGAGGCGCCACGGTCATGAAAGCAATAAGAGCACACTATGATGCTCTCAAGTTATGTTGATCGGAAAAAGAGAAACAAAATCTCAAGTCGGCAAAAGGTAACGTTGATGTCTTAGAAGACATTGTAATGGTACCTTTCTGCTAACTTCATATTTCATTTCTCGTTTTCCAACCATTGCAACTTGATTGGGTCATTGCACGACCTTAACCATCTCGTACGCCATGGTCGTAGTGTGCTGTTTTCTGCTCCCATAACAGTTCCCGTCAGATTTTTCTTTGAGCTTAATGTATCACCTTTCGATGTGGCCTTCTTACTTTTAGCGACAAATAAACCACAATGTGCATAAGAAATTAGTCTGAAAGTGTCTGCTTCTAATGCGTTTGTTATTTTGTTAAGTTTTATCTTTATTTTTCATAAGAATTAACGAATCCTGAATTTGTATGAGCCTTGGTGTACTAAAAATCACATTTACCAGTTTTTTTTTCCCTTCAGAACTATTGCTATTCAGGAACATAACTCGATGCACACCAAGTGCCTGTTGTGTCCTGTGTGTGTATCACAAAACCAAGTGCCTCTTGTGTCATTGTGTGTAAATATTGAAACGTTTCATGAGGGACAATACAAAAATTTTTTTTTTCAAGATTTCATATGGCATTTTAATTAGTCTGGTCTTGTTTATATCTTTTAGAATTATGCTTAAACTGAAAAACAGTAATGAGAATATAATCCTGTTATTCTTAATTGAATTTAAATTTTGCCAGGATTTAATAGACGATTTAAAAAGTGAACTCTCGGGAAAATTTGAAGACTCTATCCTTGCTGTTATGACTCCAACTTACGAGTTTTTAGCTCGGGAACTTCATAGAGCAATGAGTGGAATTGGAACTGATGAAGAAACTCTGATTGAAATTCTTATAACTTATAATAATTGTGAACTGGAAGAAATTAAGGAGACGTATGAAAGATGTAAGATTTTTGTTTCTTCTGAAAATATTTAATGTTAAAACACATGTATCAGGTCGTTGCATATCAAATGTCAGATTGCAGAGGTCAACTTTAATGGCCCTCTAGAAAGGACACCTTCACACGTGCTATTCGAAATAACCCCCATTGCAATCCAAACATTGTTGCCAACGATTTGGCAGCTTCTTGAGCCCTCTCTGATAGAATTCATGGTCACGGGACTCAATAAACTCCCGAAATGCGTTTTTGACATCTGCTTGGGTTAGGAATGTTTTCCTCCAGAGAAAATTGTCCAAGCTCTGGAAAAGATGGTAGTCGGTAGGGGAGAGGTCCGGAGAGTATGGGGAGTGTGAAAGCACCTCGTAGCCCAGAGCCTGTAGCGCCTGCATGGTCAGTAGGTCGCAGCAGTGATCGTCTCCCCCGCTGCAGAAAGCTGTATTGCACTACACCATGGATGTTCCACCAAACTGTAACCATGAGCTTCCTGGGGTGCAACGGGGGTTTAGGGAACTGTCGCGGGGGGTCATCAGCATCCAGCCACTGTGCTGACCGTTTCCTATTGTCGTATAGGAGCCACTTCTCGTCGCAGGTGACAATGCGATCAAGAATCCCCACTTCTTCATGGCACAAAAGCAATTCCGTACACACAACCGACCGATGCTCTTTTTGGTTTTCCGTAAGTTCATGTGGGACCCATTTGTCCTTCTTTTTCACCTTGCCGATGGTCCTAAGGTGTCTACTGACAGCCAACGCTGATACAGCGTGATCCCCTGCAAGGTCCCGAACCGTTTTTGACTGGTCCTCTTCCACAGATCAGCGTCATTCAACACGTTGGGCTCATTTGCCAGGTCCGTCACTCCCGCCCGGAATTTTCGGAACCAACGTTGGACAGTATGTCGTTTATGGTGCCTACACCGAATACCTTATTGATGTTTCGAGAGGCGTTGGATGCAGTGTGATTCAATCTGAACTCGTAATGCATTATCGCACGTAATTCGCATGAAGTCATGACTATCTACGCTTGGGTTCAAACATTATTAAATATCATCGCAGACATGCAAATTTCAGGCAGCTGGTCGCTGATGGGTTTATCTCTGGGAATACCACTTTGTTATGAGTACTTGCTACTAAATGTGGAAACCGTGTTGAAGCGCGGAACCCACCTCGAACTCCGACATTTGATATGCAACGACCTGATACAAGGGCTATTATTTTTTCAAACTCCAATGGGGCATGAAACATAGACAAGTGTCAATAATAAAATGATTTATGGTGACTATGTCAAATAATTTTGATTGTACTTGACTATTGGTAATCAATCATTCTGTTATTCACACTTTGTCTTTATTTTATGCCCCGTCGGAGATGGAAAAAAAATAGCCCTTGTATATGGTTGTAATCGCTTATAGAAGACTATTTAACTTTATTAATCCATTTATATAAAATAATTCTTAATGATTTTTTTAATTTTTCTTTTATTTCAGTATATGGTAAGACTTTAGAGAATGCACTAGCTGGGGATGCTTCTGGTGATTTCCGTCGCCTGCTGGTTTCCTTATGTCAAGTATATTTGGATTTAAGAATGTATTCCTTCTCACAACTGCAGCATTTTTATGCTTCTAGATTAAATTTTCTTTTTCGATGTTTATAGGCAATGAGAGATGAATGTTGTGACTTAGATGAAGATGACGTAGCAGCTGATGCACAGGTACCTAAAAAAAGAAACGTAATAATTCAAATACACTATAACTCGTCTATAACGAAATTCACGTGGACAAAAAATTTTGTTTTATCCCAAATTCGCTAATAACTCGTTTAAAATGAAATTCACGTGGCCATCTAACTTTTTCATTATAAATGGGATGTGAAAAAAATCAATTGTCCACTTTTGTACACAATTTGTAAGAAGTTTCTCGTTCAAGTAATCATGATTTAATGATTCTTCTGGGGCATCATTCTGTGACAATATGTATGCTCTTAAGGCTCAAACACATCTACACGGATTTCACGCGACAAGTTGTCGTGCGCGACTCAAGCGACAACTTAACATCTTTTACGAACTAGTCGTACGACTCATGCGAACGATACGCGTGACTTTGAACTCGTCCGACTTTCTTCCGCACGAAACAAATGAACAACCAATCACATTGCTCGCTGCTGCTACGTTTGCTTTTGAGTTTCGATAACAACAAATTAAAAAATGGAGGCCTATTCAGTCGAAGCGAGAGCTGAACATGAACTAAGAACTTTCAACGAATTAAAAATAGAAGTGCAGAAATATTAATAATAATAATAATATTCTATGCTGCTTTAAAAGCAACTCTCGCCTCTTCAAAGCATTGGAATCCATTTTTTCCACAGAAAAGTAGTCAGCTTCCTGTTTTATAAGCACGTTCAGTCGGATGAATTTCGTGCAAGTATGTTTAATCTTGTCGCATGCGTCGTGCGCTTTTTTTGTCGGAAGAAATCTGTGCGTGCAGTTTCCGTGTAGATGTGTTTGAGCCTTTACAGAGGTAAGGCTCTAAAGATGTAGGTATTCCTATCTGCCACTTTGGTTTCAGCCTCAATACTGAAAAAAATTGGCCGTATAGGGTCGAGCGTGTACCAAGGCGATGATTTTTGCTAAAATGAACAAAATATTGCATTACATCGTGAAAAACATTCATTTTAATATAAATGAGATACTTTTGAAGGGCCAAGTCGTAGATTGGCATCGATAAAACGTGAATTGTGTGAATTTGAGCGCCAATTTGTAAGTATAGCATTCTTCATGTGGGGTGTCATGCAAAAGGGAACAATTCTCCTAAATAATCTGAGTTACGCTAGTTTTCATAAAAAAAATAATCCATTTAATATCCCATTATTATTATTACGAGGGTGGGCTGAAAAGTAATGCCTCCATGGCTGTAACTTTTTTTATTTTTTAACCGATTTTCAAAATTCTTTTTGTATCTGATACTCACATTTCTCCTCTATGTAATGCACTATTCACTTTTCGACATAGTCCCCAACCCTTTCCACGCATTGTACCAACGCGTGACTAGTCGGGTGAACCAGTCGGAGAGGAATTCCGGGGTTGTCGTCGACACGAGGATTGAATGGCAGCTTTGGATCCTCTTCTGCAGCACGATAACGCCCGTCTGCACACGATTGCCACACTTCAGAGGGAGTTGCAGCGCCTACAGTTCAAAGATGAAAAACTGCAGTTCAAAAATGAAAGACTTTGCACCTTGCGATTTTCACCACTTCCCAAAGAGGAAAGAACACCTTAAGGGGCATGAGTTGCGTTCTGACGACGAGGTGAAACCTGCCGTTCGGTCGTGGTGTCGACAACAACCCCGGAATTCCCATCCGACGGGTTCACCCGACTAGTCACGCGTTGGTACAATGCGTGGAAAGGGATGGGGACTATGTCGAAAAGTGAATAGTGCATTACATAGAGGAGAAATGTGAATATCACATACAAAAAGAATTTTGAAAATCGGTTAAAAAATAAAAAAGTTACAGCCATGGAGGCATTACTTTTTAGCCCACCCTCGTACATGTTATGTCTTTGCATTGAAAATTTCCATGTCATCCCCTGGTGGCAGTCGTATGCACTAAGAAATTTTCTGTTGGAATTCTCTTCCCCATGCTCAGCATAGCCTATACTCAAAGTTTCATTACTATCCTTGCAATAACGCGGTCTGCAGCCTGTTCAGAACTTTAATTATAACCATCTGGTACAAGCTATTGAAAAATGCCATCTTCTAGAATTAATTTTATAAACATTTCTTCTCATAGTTTTTTTTTTTTTGTTTTTTTTTTTTTAAATTTAGGATTTATTTGATGCTGGTGAAGGGCAATGGGGAACAGATGAAAGTACCTTCAACAAAATTCTAGTCACACGTAACTTTTATTATCTTCAGGCAGTGTTTGCCGAATATGAAAATCTTAGTGGTTACACTATAGAACAGTCTGTTAAACGAGAAGTGTCGGGAGATCTACAAATGGGGTTTCTGGCAATTGGTGAGGACCTATGCGATCTGTTATAAATTATTATATACTTTGTATGTAAAATGATTATGTTTATTTGTTTTAAAGTAAAGTGCGTTAGAAGTACTCCAGGATATTTAGCAGAAAGACTGTACAAGGCAATGAAGGTAAAATCATAATCAAAACAATTGAAATTTAAAGAACGCATGTAATTCTAATGTAAATGCATTTAACTCTAAGGAAATAATGCCAACTCTTGTAATTTATAGGGCGTAGGAACAGATGACCGAACCTTAATCCGTATAATAGCAGTCCGATCAGAGAGAGATATGGTTTTGATTAAAGACGAGTTTGAGAATGCATATGGCAGAACATTACAGCATTATATAGCAGTAAATAAAATCAGTAATTTAATATTAAGAAAGAAGGAGGAGACAAAATTACAGACGATGGAATCGGGATGAAACAACTTTGATGATTAGCTGATTTTATTGCTGACGTTTTGGCAGAGACTGCCCTTTCTCAAAACCAAGCGGTTAAGAGGGCCCTTTTTTTGGCATTTTTAGTTTTAAGTTTGATAGAGGGCAGTCTTGTCTGAAACCTCTTCTATTCGTCAGAGTTGTTCCACTCTACCCCTCCCTCTTAAGGAGAAGTTAGAATTCTAATTAAATTACAGTACAGACCCTCTATTTCACGATTCCTTATGTCGCAAAATCGGATAAGTCGAGGTCACTGGTTGGACCCCGAATTTTTTTTTTTTTTTTTTTTTTTTTTTTTGTGTGGTCACTTTTCAATGGGAAGGAGAAAACGGCTCTTAAATCTGGATTACTCATCCCCACATCTGAAAATCTGACTAGTAGAGACGGGCTAATCAAAGTAAGCTACCTGCCCAAGAATACCACCGCTGGATCAAGGTATTATCGCACTTTTCCAAAACATATCATCATATTTAAACATATTGTCATTTAAAGTGGTGCTATTGGTCACGGAACAGCGAACTCATGATATCGCGGGCGGTGAAATCTTGGTTCCCAAGGTTTGCCGCGACATAGAGGGGCTGCACTGTATTTTATATGCTGTGGATACAGTCACGGCCCCGTGGCTTGTCAGCGTTCACGATGGTCTAAAAAGGGAAGTGACGTGGTGAAGGATAGAGCATGCGCTTCGCGCAACGGATGATTAATGATGGGCGAAACAGCACTTTGCCAAAGCAAGAATCGTTCAAAGGAGTCGTTCGCATACTTGTATATGTAAACGAATTACGCACACGTAGTGAAATCACACAATTCACGAAATACGCAAGTTCCTATTGCTCATTCCATTAATTGTACAATGTCTTTTGGCTGCCCAAGTGCGAAAATTGATACGAGAAGGGGTGGGGGTCCGCTCTTTAATCGCCGCTGTGCGTCCCTAAACACGGCCGCCGGTGCGCGATTCACACATGGCACCCGTGCTGGCAATGGCTCTGGATAAATCTGTGTATAATTTCTCACATTTGTATAAATCTGTGTATAATTTTATTTTAAATAATGAAATTTCACTTTTGATTTGGCCTCTGTCTGGTAGACAAGCTCGGCTTATACATTATTTCTGTGTAATGTAGCTCTTCTTTCACAAAACGTCTATTCCCACGCTTTCGAGCGCCGTCAATAGTTCTGGAATGGCATGTCCAAAGTTGAATGGAATTGCTTTCTTCATATTCCCACAGAAGTTTCGCTTGCTCGTCAAACGAAAAGAATCTATGTCCACGATTTAAAGCAGGCGGCTGTAGACGCATAGCGACGATCAAAAGATGGGCAGCATCACCACCCATACTCGTTGCAAATGAGTTGCGTATTTCGTGAATTGTCTGGTTTCACTATCTGCGTGTAAATCGTTTAATATACGCGAAATCGTTCGCGAACTACTCCTTTGAACGATTCTCACTTGCCAATTATTGTTTCGCCACAGAATAAGAATGTTTCTTATTCTGTGGTTTTGCTCACCACTGATCATCCGCTGCGCGAAGCGCATGCTCTGTCCTTGATCGCGTCACTTCTCTTTTTCGGCCATGTGAACACTGACAAGTCACGGTGCCGTGACCGTCTCCACAGCGTATTTTATAACAATTACAAGTGTGAAATATTTTATCCAAAATTCTAGAAATCAAAATATGTAGAGAGTCGAATTCTATAATAATGGAACAGAGTTAACGTTGCAATGTAGTAGAGAGAAGATCAGTTCTAGATGGCCAGTACTTACATGTAAGAAGATTCAAATTTGGTGGCACGTTTTGAAATTAATTTTCAAGCTCTTGGGCATAATTTCGAGATGCATCAGCAAATTTGAATCTTATTACATATTGCTTCTTGAAGAACTTCTCTCTTCAGCATACATTGAGGTGCCAAAAGTCACGGGAACATTGTATGCAAATTTTCAGATGTTGCTTGCATCTTGTAACTTGATTATGGCTACACGACGAGAATTATCAGAGTTTGAACACAGAATGATACAGAGGTTGAGTCAAAAGTAGTGGCCAATCACCGCACAAACTTTTAAATGGGCACCAGACAGGAACCACTCATTGCTAATCTTCAAAGTAGAGTCCATCATGCTCGATGGTCTTCATCCAACGATCAGCCAGTTGGCAGATGCCCTCGTGAAACCACTCTTCCGGTTTCTGGGCGAAAAAGTCATGCATGGCGTCTTCAACCTCACTGGCATTGGCGAAGCGCTGTTCCACACAAGAAGTGTGCCATGGACTGGAAGAGATGGTAGTCGGGCGGTGCCAGATTGGGGCTGTATGCTGGATGTGGCAGAATCTTAATGCCCTCCTACTCCTGCAATTTAAGGAGGTCCTGCTGACCTTTCCCATGGTGTGCAGATGTCGAACCACACTCAATTGTGATATCCCGATGTCCACCGCTAGTCCACGGGTGGTGCTGCCGGGGTTGGTTTTCACTTGATGCCGTAGGGCTACGTCATCCACCTCTTTGGGTCTTCTGCTCCTTGGCACATCTTCCAGCCCATGTCTCCAGACAAAAAGCGGGAGAACCACCATCGTGCTGTCTGCTCATTGGTCACACCTTCCACCCTGCAAATTCTGGCGGCTGCTGCTCGCGCACTGGTCCCCTTTTTCCAATAGTGACAAAGGAACCAGCGTATCACCAATTTTTCTGCCACCATATTTTTACACTGGTTGATGCAGGTGGCACAATGTCTATGGCATTCAAATTCGTACTGCCGTTTCTTCCCACTCTTTTCTCTTAATAAACTGCGATATACCCTTGTGGTAAATGGTCTTCGCCCAGATTTCTCAAACTCTAACCCCCCCCCCCCCCCCCGGCCACTACTTTTGACTCAACCTCTGTAGTTTGAGCTAGACACATGGGACATTCCATTTCTGAAGTGGTGCAGATGAATGGGACATTCAATATTCCTCGATCCAGAGTGTCAAAGGTGTACAGAGAGTACTTCATTTCAAGCATTACTTCCCACCCTGGACATGCAGTGGCAGACCACGTCTGCTAAATGCTCGTGACCAGCAATATCTGAGCAGAATGGTCTTTCGTAACAGATGCACATCACTACATCAGTTAACAGCCATATTCAGTGAGGGACATACTAAAAACATATCTATTAGGTCAGTGCAGCAAAATTTGGCACTGATGGTATATGGCAGCAGAAGACCGACAAGACTGCCTTTTCTCACTGTACGCCATTGGAGGTTGTACCTAACCTGGACTCATGAATATATTCATTGGATCTTAGATGACTGGAAACACGTAGCTTAGTCCGACAAGTTACGATTCAAGTTGATGGTAACTGATAATAGGGTTCTTGTGTTGAACAGACCCCCTTTGGGCCATGGACCTAAGTTCCCAGAAATGCACTGGTAGGGCTCCTTCTTAGTGTGGGGCAGGTTTACATTGCAGGGTATGGATCTCTGATCAAAGTGGATCTACCATTGACCGGGAATCATTATGTACAACTGCTTGGTGACCATTTGCAGTCCTTCATAGCCTTTATGTACCATAACGATGATCCAGGGGGACCATTCCAACATTACTCGTGATTGCTTTGAGGAGCTTTCTGAACAATTCTAATGAATAAATTGGCCACCTAGATTACCAGACATGAACCCCATCACACAATTTGGGATATTATAGAACAATCCATTTGTGCACAAGAGCCTGCACCTGCAACAGTTGTGTAATTATGGACAACTATCGAGACTGCTTGGCTGAACATCTCTTCAGAAGACTTCTGCCGACTGGTAGAGTTCATGCCACGTCGAGTTGCTATACTTTGCCAGGCAAAAGGAGACACTACACGATAACGAATACGTATTCCATGACTTTTGGCACTTCAGTGTTTAGCAACCTAACCAAAAATGGACGTATTTGGCAATGTAGCATTTTAAAAAAATAGTCATATTTTTAAAGGGCATCCCAAAATTCACGCAAGTAAATTTCTTATTGATTCATAAAGTATATGGTATAGGGTTAAGCATGGAATAGCATATCGGGTAAATGACCTCCACGGCTTTGCTGGCACATACGCACTCTTTTGTCGAAATTTTCCATGACCGTTTTGCATAAATGTGGCTGAATTTTATTGATACAGTGCTCAATTTCCTCCTTCAAGGCATGAATGTTTGTGGGCTTGTTGGCATAAACCTTCAAAAAAACCGCAAAGAAAAAAGTCCAGTAGAGTTAAGTCACATGATCTGATCACTGAAATGGGAAATTACACGACCAGGAAATTCCTCGTGCAGTAATTGAATTGTTTCTCGGGCTGTGTAGCATATGGCACAGTCTTGTTGAAACCACGTGCCGTCCACATTCATGTCTTGCAATTTAGGCATAAAACCTGGATTATCATGTCGTGATAGTGAGTACCATTAACTGTCATTGCCTTACCAGCCGCATTTTTCGAAGAAGAACGGTCCGATGATGTCTCCAGCCCAAAATCCGCCCCAAACAGTGCCACGTTGCGGATGCATTTGTTTCTCAACAATCACTCGTGGATTTTCTGAACCCCAAATGCGAACTGTAACTGCCAGACCTTTATTATTTTTAAAATAATTCTCAACAATGAAAACTCGTTGTTTTCATG